>CAAE01014571.1:137613-191459 GCA_000180735.1 Tetraodon nigroviridis
CGGGAATAAGGGTTAATTGACAGGGGGACGGTCCAGTCAGATAACGCGACAACAGTAGTCCCGCCCACTGCCATGAACCGGCCAATTACAAAGCAGCGCTTTATGCCCCTGACGACATTTTTAATGCAAATTCATCAAACCAAATCAAAATGAAGCGCGTCAGTAGAATGTGTCATTTATTAAAAACAATTTATGAAAAACGAAATTCATGGATAAAAAGTTCATTTATTTATTCATGTTAAATATGTCGAAATTCAAATTAAATCAAATCAATCAAGAGGGTTTTATTGACATGGTAAAGAGCTTCTTTATCCCGAAAACATACATAACTACACCTAATATACCAGACTCATATAGATTATATCTGTATAAACACAGAGCAAACTAAATATCAGCGCTCCTTAGGTTATTTATTTTCAGCATAGTTTGCAAAAGAAGGCAAATAAATTCGCACAACTCGAAGGTCATTTGATTTATTTAGGAAACAGCGCCGCTCTGTGGCTAAAACGGGTCACTACAGTTGGTGGAAATACTGAGCGTGAACCGGATCCGTTATTATTAGATAAACAAGTGAAGATAATCACGGCTTATTCCGAACATTTATAATGTGTTATTCATCCTACTTTTTTAGCTAGCAGTACAATGCCCTTTCTAGCCCACAGTACATGAGTATTGGGCCAAAACGGCAAGTTGGCAAAGCTGGAGAAACAATTTTTTACAAATGAGAAAATGTGTTGTTTCATTTTATGGTTATAAACAATTTTGCTCAATTTTTTCATGCCAGGTTTTGACTAAATAACAGAAACGAGCAATGACTTGTAGTAATCATCTATTTATTTATTGTGAATATTCATAGAAAATGCTTTTCTCAGGAAGAAGTGATGCTTTAAAAACATGAAGTGGTATCAATAAACTTTACATTCAATATAGTCAGTTTCATGTTACCCAAACCCCCACCCTCCCATTTCTGCTGAGGAGGGGAGTCAAATCCTTCAATTCCACTGCTGCTTTCTGGACTTAAATCTATTCATGTTACAAATACATGCTTTCTCTACGCGGTGGTAACAGTGATACAGTGTCAGGCCTACTTTGAGTCACAATAATACTTCACCGTCTTCACAGACACACACACACACACACACATACATTCATTCACACACAGTCAAAATGAATCGTGACTCCAGCGTCTCGTGCTGATCAGGAACATGACTAAAAACTAGGTGAGGCCTTTCATGAGGATTTCTACCTAAATGTGATCGAACAGGGATGAAATCAGACACATGGGTTCAGAAATAAGGCAGAAACGTCAACAGTTGTTGGCTGTGTAGTGTTTTAGTGTTGACTCCCAAGTGTGTTACCAGGACAACCATGTTCACACACATGCAACCAGACCGAATGCATTCTTGTTTCCAGTATCAACCAGACGTGAAAGGGTAGATTTGGTGTTTGGTGTCAACTTTTTTTTCCACTCGTTTCGAACAATTTGTACACTTTCTGCGCTCCGAGCTGCAACTGGAGGGAAGCCCGAGTACAAAATCTCACTGGTTCTCAGCACGAAAGAGAAATCCGACTTTCAGAATTTAAATACTCTTCGAACATGACGCCTGAAATGATTACAGGGTGCGTTTCTGCTGAGGAAGAACACAAAAGACAGGAAAAGAGGAACGTTTTGGTCACACTCTAAATCAAAGAGTTCGGTTCCTCCGTGGGCAGCGTGTGTATGCGTCGTTATCAGTGCCACGAGATCTCTACTCTAGAGGATGCTGATTGCGGAGAACAATCACTTAAAAAAAAAATCACAAAAAGAAAGTCTGAGGTTTCCAAAAGCAACGTTCCAGAGTTTACCATTGTGACAGTAAGAAACGGGTCACTGAACGTGTGAGCGCACGCCAGCAGTGCTCACGGCGCTGGACTTTGATATGCAGAGTGTTAACGTTTGCTTTCAACCTTTGGGAGTCAACAGAGAGGATCTACATGTAGGAGCTTCGATTTCAAGAAAAAAAAAACAACAACAACAAAAGCGTGAAGGCGGTGTCAGAATGGAGCCTAGTCATGGTTCCAAACAGTGACTGCTTTGCAACATGTTAGAATCAGTATAATCAACAGCTGATTGGATCTATGACGGCTGAATTCATTGGTAATGATTTGGAATAATGATTTAAACCCACCAGATGTTTGAGTGTGAAGAGAATTTTCAGGAATTTAGGATGTTTAGAGGGTTGAAATCTTGAAGGTGCAAAACAAAAAATGGGACGTTTTCCAGTAGTGGCGTTCTAAGAAGTCACCATCTGAAAATCCACCGTGCTGCACCTTTTAATCCTGGGGCTTCTGTTACCACCCTCTGACATTATTATTCTGAACGCCGTCAGTCCAGAAGAAGGGTGACCACCTTTAACCCCAACGCTCTGCTCCACCTCCATCCCAGCAGCATCGGGATCTCCTTCAGCCTCTGGAAACAGGTCCCCCACCATCAACGCCGTGACGGCTGGTTGCGTGTGTGTGTGCGCGTGTGTGTGTGTGTTCAGCGTAGCCAGGAGCACGGGACCCACTGGGGTTCAGTGTCCAGTTTGTTAATAAGGCGCAGCAGCTCCGAATAAGCTTTGTCCTGGTCTGTGTTGACGATGATGGCGTCAAACAGGTGACCGCAGCTCTGCTCCATCTCCCGCGCTCTCTCGATGATGTCGCGCAGCTCTTCGGGCTGTCCACAACACACACACAAACACACACACACACACACACAGATGTTACAGTTGCATTTGGACAACTAGAGTCCCACTGGAGTCCAAACGGAGGGACGGCTCAAACGCACCTTGGGATTCTTGTTGTCCTTGGCCAGGAGGGCTCGGAGCCTCTCCTGTGAGGGAGGAGCGATGAAGATGATGTACGGCTTCAAATCAGAGCTCCTCAGCACCTTTAGCACCTGTGAAAAAAAAAAAACACACACACACAGTTGATTGGAGACTATTCTCTCTGCTCCATCTGCTGGAAGCTGTGTGTGTGTGTGTGTGTGTGTGTGCCACGCACCTGTGTGTGCAGACACAGCACACAGATCTTCCCAGTGTTGATGACCTGTCTCACGGAGTCTGTGCTCGTCCCGTATTGATTCTTTTCGAATTCCCCCGATTCTATCAGCTTCCCTGCAAACAAACGCGACACATCTGAAGGGGCCAGGCGCCCTCCGGTTCCCCCCCCCCGCCTCCTCAATTCCATTCTCAATTCCATTCTGGGTCAACGGGGCTGAAAACGGTTTTTTTTTTCCATCGAGTGGTTTTTCATCTGAGAAACAGCCTAAACAGCCTGGAACAGCAGGCGGCCTCTCACCTGCAGCCTGTTCGGCCTCGAACGTCTGACGGGAGACGAAGTGGTAATCCCGGCCGCTCTGCTCGCCTTCCCGACGGCTCCGGGTGGTGTCTGCGAGAGGGGAGAGGGGGGGGTGGTTCCTCTGCGCGCGCGTGCGGGTAAAAGGCGTGCGGGCTTACGAGGGACGGCTCCGGCGAAGCGATCCGGCTGGTGGTTCAGCAGCCTCTGCCTCAGCTCCGCCTGCCCGCAGCCCGTCGGACCGATCAGGGCGATGGGCCTCTTCCGGTTGGCTGGTTGGTGATACAGGGCCATTTCCTCGTAGGTCAGGATCTCCTCATTGTCGCCGTCTTGGCAAAAAGACGGACACGTTAGACGCCAGACGCGCAGATTTACCTTAAGCTCATTCGGTGCAATTCCAATTTGTTTTGATGATACGGAGAGAAGGAAAAAAAAAGATGGCAAAGTAGAATAGAAACAAGTTGCACCATCGTTTTTGTGTGAATTGTAGAGCAGCTTCTTTCTCTTCCTCTTGTTCTTCTTGGCACACCACAGTTTGCCTGAACACAAGCGCCAGACACATTTTAGAACAGAGAAGAAAAAAGCCTCTTTTCCCAGCCCGAAGCTTCAGGATGCAGGAAGACGGAAACTGACCGGATTTCTCTGGCTCCTTGTCTTCTTCTATGGTCTGTTTCATAGCTTCTCTCTGCTGCTGGAAGCTCTTGCCTAATAAAAAAAAATAAGGCCAAGCAGGATTTAAAAGAAATGGGAGGTTTAGGCCAGTACAACAACGCAAAAACACAACCCTCCCCACCCATCACCTGGTACTAGCCCGGCTAGCGGCTGGTTGTCCTCGTCTCCGTCCCGGTACGCCTGCCACCAGTTGGGATCTGACTGGCTGATGATGTGGAGGATGTCCCCCTTCTGGAAGGACAAGCCCAGCTCTCTGCAGGGCACGTAGGGGTCGTCGGAGGGGTCGTAATCAAAGTGGGCCTTGACGTGGACCTGGAGGAGAAACAGCGGAAGGTGGGAGGACAACAAACCAAGCGGGTTTTCCAGGATTCAGCGAGGAAACTGCAGGAAACCTGGCTGTGACTCCCAGCTCACCACATTCTCTTTGACAGGGGCCGGTCTGCTGTGCGTGCTGGGAATAAGCACAAAGGTCAGGAGGCCGTGCATGTCGGCCTGAGAAGCACACACAAAACACAAAAACCAACGCCGTCAGCCCACTTTCAGAATCCCGGCTGCGTTCCAAGACTGCACAGAAACGTAGGAGCGCTGAGGTGGCAGAAGTGGAACGTGGGTGGAACAAAGCCTAGACGCCCCCCCCGCCCCCCACAGCTGCATCAAGCCTGCTGGCACTCACGAGAATATCAAAGACTTGGTTGACATCTTTGCCCCGGATCTCGATGCCGTTAATCTCCAGTATTTCATCGCCCTCCGACAACAAGCCGCTCCTCTCTGCCGCTCCTCCTCGGACGATGCGGCTGATCACCACGTTGTCCGTTTCGTTGCGAACCGTCGCCCCCTGCAGAGCACAGACCGCAGAGGAGGGCGGAGGTGAGGACGCGGGAGCCACGTGATTCAGGATCTCCGTCTCGCCGCGGTTGGAGCGGGCTGCTGTTACCAGTGGGATGTCTTTGGCCTTCTCGATCCGAATGATCTTGACGGTCTCCCCCCCCCACTGGGTGAGCGTCTCCCCCTGGGTGGGCAGCGGCTCGGGCTCCATTTCCTTCTCTGCTATGCTGTCATGGGCCTGAAGCAAAGACTGAAGAAGAGGAAGAAGAAGAGGAAGAAGAAGTGTAGGGACAACAAGAATCTGAAACGGGGTTCCTCTGGACACACTGGTGTGTGTGTGGGCGCGCCCCTACCTGCACGTGGATCTCTGAGAGCAAGCCGTGCAGCTCCAGTCCTTCCTTGTTCTGGCTTTGCTGGAGGAGACTTCTGACCTGGAATGAAGCCATGAATTCACTCATTCACAACATCACCATTTCCTTCTCACCTCACCTTCAGGTGTTTGTCAACGTCTGACAAATCCCGCCTCAGATTCTAACCTGTCACTTCATTTGAAATATTCCCCAAAATAAATAAATAAATGGACGGCGTATTGGACACGCGTCCGCCCTGGTATGAGCCTTGAAATGTTTCGCATCCTGGCACTGCAGCTCTGTGCATGGCCACATTTTTTACAATTTCCTTTCCGTTCAATAAGCACTTACAATAGGAACATGTTTCTGGAAGCACAGTAAGAGCCACAGAAACAGGCCGGGGGCTGGAGAAACCGACGGAGTAGGAAACAGGGGCCGGTGTTACAAGATATGGATGAAACCTCTCCGACGCCGACTAAATATACATTAAAGAGTATAAAAATTCAAATAAAGTGCTGTTTACGGCGGCTTTGAAACGACTTTGCTTTGCAGATTAGATTACATTTTAAAAAGTAAAATAAACTCCAATTTTAAATCAACGTCAGGATGAAAAGCATGCGGGATTTTGCTGAACATCTAAACCCTGAGAAAAGTGCTTTTTTTTCTGCAAAGATGCGAGCTGATAAGGATACACGGCACACAAAGCAGTTTCAGCTTTAATTGATGCTGAACAAGGCTTCTTTGTCTCTGTCCTTGTTATTAGGCACTCAGTGACCAGAGCTGTGTGTGTGTGTGTGTGTGTGTGTGTGTGTGTTTTCTGTGTTACCTCCATGGCCAGCTGAAATGCCTGCTCTGTGTGCGGGTACGGAGGAGAGGGCCGGTGCATGCTGGCCGCCACAGCATTGTGTATCTTCAGCGCTGACTGGAAATCAGACTGCCAGAGAGAAGACACCAGGACGCACACACACTTTCACACGAGGCACTTTTACACAAGCAACGACACAACCGACCTTCCCAAGCACCACATTTTGTAAATGATTGTGTATTTCTTAATATCAAACGGAGTAAAAACGGCAAAGTGAATGTAGATCCTAGGAAACAACACTTGTTGGCATTCAAAGATCCAGCCTAGGAGTATTTAATATATCCAAAATCGGAATCTTCAGTTCCAAAGTATATTTCAGTGGTCTGGACAGAGCCTCCGGCCTCCTCTCCGAGGCCCCCCTGTTGCGGATCCCCTAGCTCAGACAGTGGCGAGTGCACCGCTGTACAAATCCCTCCTGCCTCAAAGGCCAGGAAATCTGGAAACATGCCGCGACGGCAAGCTGTCTCCGAGCTTTTCCGATGCTAATTCCCTCTATATTACCTTATGCAGCAGTGCGAGGACCATCTCGATGTCGTTCTGACTCTGCTGGTCGGTCAGGCAGCCGCGGACTTGCTTCAGCGACAGCAGCAACTCCTCCAGCTCTGCAGGAGGGAAGAATAACCAATAAAGGAGCCGGTCCAAACTCAAACCCTCACGAAGACGACAAGGACGGGGCAAAAAAAAGGACCCCAGTAAAGGGCCGATCCCCGTACGCTGAAGGGAACGAGTGGCTGCTGCAGATGTGCGTTCGGGTCAGAGACCCGCGGTTCCCTCTGAGCGCCGGCAGCACCACTCCTAGCACAGTTCTAATTAAGCTCCCCTTTCCTCCTCTCTTCCTGAAAAATTCCTGACGACAGACATTCTTCTAGCGCTCAGAGAGCTTTCGTTGTCAGACAGTCCTGTATTTATATTTATAGATCATAATACTTACCTATAATAGCCAATTATTCATTTAAAAACAGGATTATAGCAGTATTAATGATGGCGGTTGCTTAGTTGCAGCTTCGGCTTGGAGGTGGCCGGTGCAGGTGTGTGTTTTACCCAGTCGAGCCGGCGTGTGCTGGCTGCTGAGCGCCGGCGGCTGCGCCGTGTGCGAGTCCTGGAGAAACGTGGGATTGTCGATGCCCACGTGAGGCTGCTGGGAGAGTTTCCGGAGCCTCAGAGAAGCGTTCAGGTCCAGCTGCCGTCCCTCCTCCTCCCGCCGCCGCCGCAGATCCTCCTGTTAGGGGCGCAAACGTTTGAGTTCCAGCGACGTTCGTTAGTGGTGTGCTGATTTACACATTAAAACTACAAGAGAAAGTTTATGTTCTTCGTCTCCTTCTCTGCACGTACTTGGTGCTGTCGTATCCTCTCCAGCTGCGCGGATCTCCTCAGCGGTAGTGTTCGACTCCCCAGTTCTCCCGGACAATCTACAGCCATTTCCCGGTGCTGCTGTCCTCCCCTCAGCTCTTCATCTCCTCCTCCTCCTCCTCCTCGGGCTCCTCCTCCTCCTCCCTCGCCAGCAACATGGCCATTTAGATGGGACCAGCTAGTCATCCCTCACACCTCAGAGTCAAAGGTGTGTTGATTCAGGAGCAGTTGAGATACCGTCGGTATCCGTCTGTAGACTGCGCGGGTCTAGGAAGGCAGCTCGCTGAACAAGACGGCCATGATAGATTCACCTGAAACGGACGGAAGAACACGGAAAAGACAAATGAAGCGACATGAAAGCAGCCCGTATCGCTAAAAAGGTTAGGTTCCCTCGTAAGGGTTTCACAGCTGTGAATCAAAGGCTGTGAGCTGTCTGCAGCGGCGCTTCTTGCTCCTCCGCCCGCGTGCCTTCCGTCAGCATCCCCGGCTCATGCTCCTGGGGGCAGCAGCTTTGACTCCCACCACTCCTCCAGACACCGCTCTGGAAGCTCGCTGAAGGAGCCCGTCTTCAGGGCGCTCCAGTCGCCTCGGGCGTCAAAGTTCGGCTGTGTCCGAGCAGTCCGAGGACAGCGACGTCACGCCGTCGGAGCCCCCCCCCCCGCCTCCCACACACACTCACACACACACAAGTGCACATCACCATGACAACAGCTTTGTCAGCAGCAGGAGGGTCTTCTGTGTACACAAGTTACACGTTATTATGGAACGGGACGGATGGAGGGAGGGAGAGCTTGGGGATGACGAAAATCAGTGTGTGTGTGTGTGTGTGTGTGTGTGGGGGGGTGGGGGGGGTCAAAACAAGTCAAGTAAGACGGAAATAATCAGTGAGAGACAGATTCACAGAGAGAAAACAGGTGAAAGACGGGTGGATGGATGATGATCGGCTTATCTTTAGGTGTCACAGCAGCATGTTGGCGATAGGCTATCTCCTATAAAAACACACACACACACACACACACACAACGTCCCATGTAGCAGTGAGGAATGTCAGGCCGCCCTGGGAACAAAATTCCAGCGGTGGGGGAGGGGGAGGTCTGGGCCATCAAAGCCCACCACATTTACATGTTTTCATTGTCAAAGTTCAACGTCCAACCAAGGTGCAGAAGATCCACGAGAGGAACCTCTGAGGCCTTCTGGATCAGAGGATCTGGACTAGAAGACGGGGGGTACGTTACAGTTCCCACTAGCTTTGACACACAACACCACAGAAGGGCTCTGACTGGAGTGTGTAGCAAACTCGTTTTAGTCAACGCAAAAGACCTCATTTCAAACAAGAACTATGAAGATGTTCAATGTTCTGTTGACTGTGTGTGTGTGTGTGTGTGTGTGTGTGTGTGTGTGTGTGTTTGGACGAGTTCTGCAGCACAGTTTTGGTCTTTTTATTAGTAGTATAGAATATTATAATAGCAAACATACCAAGCAGACGAAACCTGCATCTTTTAGTCCAATCTTTTGCTCCCGTAGGCCTCCGCACACGTGTTTTCTGTCAGACTCCTTGTTTTTTTGGTTTCCCAGTGTCAATCCTGCAGGTGTCAGCGGGCTGACGGGCAGAGAACCGTGACAGGTAAAAACCGCTGAGTGATGCTTCCGCTAAAAGCTCCATGTTTACGTTTGTCAGAGCTCATGAGCTCAGAGGGGAATTCTGGTGTGGAATAATGAAGCGCTCCGGCTGGACCCTTCAGGGGGAAGAAACACCACATCTGGAACTCTACAGGTGTGGTTTTTTTGTACAGGCAAACATGAGAGTAACCACGTAAAAGTTGAGGAGACTAAAAAACCCACAATAACCATATAAATCAAGTAACACCTGCAGATAAATACATAATAGTTTCCTCAAAATACTAAATTAGACACTAAATATTTGAATTGTCTGCAGCAGTTTGTGCTTGAGAAACTGCACTAACGTTACAAGATTACACATTTTATTTGTAGGCACATTAGGGGCACACACACACACACGCAAGGACACCCTAAAAGGGCCGTTAAATAAACAATAACACACACACACACACACACAGTAAAGACACTGGTGAGGGTAGATAAGATAAAGAAGACGACAGGCAACATGTCTGACAGGCCAGTTAAAAAAAAGAGAGTCTTGAGGAGGGAAAGAGAAGAATGAGGAGAAAAGAGGAGGAGGGCTGAGGAAGATTTGCATGGATGAAAACAATGAGAAGCAACAGGAAATCGCGCTGCGCAATCCACGGACATGCTGGATTACGCCGAGTCTCCTCATCACCTTTAATATCACAGACAAACGTGTTGTTACCCCAAAATGTTGCTCGCCATCACCCGTTAGCACCACTTTTGCTGAGAATACGGTGTTTTTTAAACAGAGGGTTACGCCAGTTCGGGGCTTAGCGGGGTCTGCCGCGCAAGTCCTGATTAGCCGAGCACAGAGCCGCTGACAGACTGGTGGGAAGCGTCCGCGGCGACCGTTTACTGTAAACGGACTTCAGCGGGCAATTTTAGATGAGAACAGATGAACGCAGCGGTCGGATGCACTCTTTCAGAGCTGAAGCAGAACAGCCTCTTATCTCTCTCTCCCTCTGGCCGTCTGTCTCTCACTCACACTCACTTTCTTGAAAAGCTCAGTACCAGCCTGTACCAGACAAATGAAACACACACAGGGGGATTACGGCGAGAAACCCGGGTTCTATGAGAACGCCTAAATCAAGAGATGACATCTAGGTTTGTCCTCAGATACACTAGAAACTGGTGGTAGAGAAAATGTTGAAGAGATATATCACCGCCAAAAGAACCACACACACACACACACACGCACGCACGCACGCACACAGGCCCGGAGAGTGTCTTTCTAATTTGGCTGTATGATCATTTTGTTGCGGTGCGGTGGTGCTGAAGTGAGGTTCCCGGGCCACGCAAGGGGAAAATGCTACCCTCCCTCTTATCCTTAGCGGTTCGTCTTCCTTTAGATTTATTTCCACCGTAATGCTGGCACGCAGACGTTTCACTAGCTGACACACACACACACCTGAAGCTGAACACGTCTGAGCACCAACCCAGTGAGTGTGTCAGACTCAGAAAATGCTCCAGTTTTGGCCCTGTGTCAACGGCAGCCATCAGAAATCCAGAACGAGCACTAGAACACATTCCACAGAACAGAGAACTTCAGTAATTGGGTTTTTTTTTTCCTTTCTTGGCCTTTGGCCCAAACGTGCCCGTCGTCGCCGCTGTGCTGAAATGCTTCGTTCTGCGTTCTCAGGTGTGTTTGCATACAGGACAAGCACGCTACGCTACGTTTCAAAGCGTTTCGGTGTTTACACAGTGGGGCTTTTCATTGATTCCAACTTTGTCCAACAGCGTCGTCTACTGTTTCAGGTTAACGATCTTTGTAATATTCTGTAGCTTCTTTCATTTGGATATTTCTGAGTCAACGTGAAGTGCAGCAGCAGCAGCAGCACTTCACACACTCCAAACGTGAACCATGAATGCCCTGCACCTGCAGCTTAGTGGACCAAGGCCTGATAACACACCCCAGGCATGCAGGTCAGTGTCTCCTCTTTAAAGATAGCACGATCAGACCTGTCACGCAACTTATTCCCAAGTTTATACCAACACTAGTGCGTATTTCAGGGTTTATTGGGGGCGGTATTCGTGGGTAAAGTATGCCTCATGAATACGGTCCTTCTCTGTTGCTTGTGTTAGGTTACAGTTGAGAAACTGCCCGATTAAATCTGCTAGTAAAGTATTTTCTTTTTCCTAAATGCAACAAAGTTGAGCATTTGTGAAGGTTTTAGCCCCCCTTGAACCCAGCTGTCCTTGAATTCTGGCTCATCACACCTGGTTGGTCCAATAAATTATTGAATACACATAAAGTGACTGAATAAAATGCAGATAACCTTAAATATTACACTTGTGTTCACAGATTGCTGCGACGAGTCACTTCCAAAGCACTAAAGACTAAATCACTGTTGATTATTTTGCGCTAAAATTGAAGATCTTTAACTATTTTCTTGCGCATAGCCGAAAGTATATGTATGTGTACTCTGATAACTATAGGTCAGCCCAGATCACCGACTCAAGGACATCTCAGTTATTATTTTAATTGTAGTGTAACGTCACTGTGCTGGGTATTTGGTAGACTATCGTTATGATCAAACATGCCAAAATGGCGCATTGAAAACAAACATTACCACAATACGTCAAGCGTAAACAAAGCGTCTCCGTTGCAATTATGAGTAATAAAAGGTTTAGTTTGCGCCGTTTCCCAGCCATTAAAACGTTAGTTGGGAGGGACCGATCGCTGTTTGGTTCAGCAATTCCTGCTATTAGAGGAACTTGGAGTAGCTGAGTTATGAGCTAATTAGCTTCCCAATGAGCGCAGATGACGAGCCTTTGGTCGTTAGAAACCTTCTCTTTAGTTTCACGTAGAGCCTACCACACTAAACGTTCAGCCTGTCACACTTTTTCCTCAACTTTCTCAAACCAAGGAGTTATTTGGTCTGACTAAGCAAGCTAGCGCCCTCGTTTCTGTAGCACCTGTTGATAACAAAGCCGCCTCATACCAGACACAAAACACTGGACTCTCACCCGTGTCGGAGCCGCCCGCCTTCTCCTCTAGCTGCGAAATCCAATCGGGCTGTCGCCGTTGTAGTTTTCTTTTGAATCCAGCGAGTCCTAGTTGGGCCTTTATTGTCTCAATTCACAGTTTCAGTAAAAGTTGTGGCTGGTTCGTCGGGCAGCAGCAGCGAACCTTCGTCCCTGCTTCCTCCTACTCGGACTGTCATTTGATTTCCAACCCTAGACAGTGGGAGGAGACAACATACCAAGAACCGGATGAATCCTCGATGTTGATTGGACGCAGCGATGAGAGGAATCTGGATTTAGGCCAATCAAATGTGTTCATACATCAACGGGAAGGCACACGTGATCACTCCGGGGGAGCGCCTACTTTCCTGTTATTAATATTCAAACTTTAGCGATGATGTGAAGGTCAAAATATCAAATTATAATACAACAAGTGTCATATATCACACCATATCTAAAATCAAGCTAACCTAACTGCATTAAAGGCCACACGTACGGCGTATACACACAACCGCATGCAAGTATCTTTAAAAACTACCCATCACTTCTGACTGGACATAAACTATGACACTGTTTTCATATTTAAAGTCTACAAATAAATATTAGACGCTGCTAAATATCACTAAAACAATAATTCTACACATTCTCACATGTTAGGACTTCAAAGTCTTGCATTAATGCAAGAAAGTATAACCTCAGTGTTAATATTTAGTATTATAATTCTAATTCCTCTTTTCATCATTGTTTGTTCAATATGAAACAATTCTGTTATAAGGAGAGATAAACAAGAAGAAAGCTGCCATTGCAGAAATACAGAATAATGATTATTTTTTTATTAATTTATCTTCAGTTTCAATAATGTCATTACAGAAAAAAAAAACATCCTCTTTGTTATATTTATACAGTAGTAGTAGATCGCTGTCATTGCTTCATTACAAGTGCTGGTCATAGTTAATAGGTTGTGCAGTGTGACACTGACTTCAGTTCATTGTTATGAATCACTCCACACAAAGGCAGTTTATCAATAACCTGCTTCTTCTTACTCAAATGAATCTATCGGGTTCAGGTGGTCCCCGATGGGCAGGTGCCAGCACGGGCGACCATGCTGCCTTCACGAATGCGGTCACCCCTTCCCCCTGAATGACAACATCGGTTCGACGCAGGCGCGGCCAGCGTCACCGTGTGCTTGTACCTAGTGTCCCCTGGCAGGAAAACAGCATTAGTCCCCAAAAGGTGTGTGGTGCGGAGAAATCAGTGAGAAGATGGTGTCGGTGCCAGTCTGGGTGTTTAAGGCTCCCCCCCCCCCCTCTTCTAGGAAAAACACAACCAAACTGCTGTCAATGGGGAAACGCCGCCCATGTTGCTGCACTGGAGGTCTAACACCTGAGCTGAAACCTGCCCAAAGGGGAAAACCAAACACCCCTTTATAAGCATGCAAATGATCTTCAGGGGAGGGGGGGAGGAGGCAAAAAGAAAGAGCAAAGACAGAATACAAGGACGGGAAAGAAAGACTCAATCAACTGACCAGAAAAGCAACCAAAGCCCAGAAAGTATAAACTGGTGCTGCTTTTGTCTTTTGGGGGGACATCGGGACATTAAAAACGAATCCTCATCAGGTAACTGATCGATATCGGAACAAAACCGCGACGGGACAAAAGCCTTTTTGTCCCTATGATGGAATCAAAGCAAGCAGAGCAGCATTTATTCCATTATGAGATCTTTGACTATGTCGGTTTGTTCGGTCACACTCACAGGACGAATCAAACGAGTTGCAGGTGGAGTTCTGCTGCACGGATGAAGGTTTCGGATGACAACGCGCTTAAATCATCCTCGGTGAAAAGTAAACAGCTTCAGGTTAGTTATCAGTCTTATCAGAAATACCAGCCTGACTGGATGAAGATGATAGCTGAGTCGAACTTCAGAATGGAAGGCTAAAAATGCGTCAGATGGAATTAGTAACCACTGAAATCCGAAAACTCCTTAGACTTTAACGAGCACCGCGACACTAACACAGTAGAAATACACAAGTTATGAAGGTTTACGAGCACCTGAACGCGACACGCTGCTTTCACGTCGTGTCGACTCTGAGTTGGTTTAACAGAATATCAATTTTTTTTCTAAGAGGAGCCATAGTATCGCGCCTGCCCTCTGGTGGTAGGCTGCAGTACAGCCTCTCCTCCTCTTAGACAGGAAAGGATCGTTCCTGTCGTTTTAGGTAGTTGTGTATTTTCATAATGTTGAGCAGTTTGGCAGATAAAATACACATTGTTGTAAAAATGAAATGGAACCAGGGTCTGTCCTTAAACGATGCCCTCCACTTCAGACAGCAGCACTCGTCTCCCAGATACTTTGGCTTCGCGTAAGTGCACGTGGCGACGCAGCGCACGTCTCATATCGCGTCGACGGCGGCGCTCCTTCCATTTAAACAGCTTTATTTACCAAACAAGAGTACCACTGCCACAGACGAGGCGGCTTGGAGAGGAGCCGTTCGATAATAACTGGGGTTCATTTAAAGATCATTTTCATTTCTGGAATGACCCAAAATGGCGCGTCGCAGGACACACGCGTTGCGTTCGCTGCATCTCAGATCTTATAATCGTCTTTCTCTGAGTGGTAGTTTATTTTGACTTGCATATGGCATTTTATGTCTCGAAATCTGCCCCAGGGCGTCAAACATCAACCCCAACTGGACACAGTCCACTTACAAAAGGTTCTCTGCTTTGACATGGTCACAATCACCGGTTGTGGTCTTTTAATAGCATCTCTTGAAATTAAGAAAAACAAATTGAAACAATCACACTATCCATAGTTTATCAATAGTCAAAGTGCAAATATCAAAGATTATACTATTGTAATTTTACATTGTTTTACAGTGTAAACTTTGTACCTGTACATCTGATGAATATAGGATTTGACCATACTAGAAGTAAATATTCCATTTTTATTATTATCGTATCGTTAAAGTGAGACCAAATGAAGGCTTAGAGTATGGCCTCTGCTAGCTCACGTTGCTTTAAAGTTCGGCAGCTGTTCCAATTCAATCAGTTAAATGGCTTTCATTGACAGTTGGTAAGCTTTATATCTGGGAAAAACACAACATACTCATATCTTCTTCTTTTTTTTTTTTTTAGCAAGAACTAAAATATTGCACATGTACAAACTATATTTCCAACTGCAATGAAAACATGACTCATTTAAATTCATATTAACGTCTCGATCAGGAAGAGATATACAATGACCGCACAGAGGCTTTCTACATTATAGCTGAAGAGAGAATAAAGGAGTGGAAAGAGCAGAGGAGCAAATAAAGAAAAGAGGGAAGGAGGTTAAGGCGCTAAGTGAGGAACGGGTCTTTATATCTCTATAGCTAACAGGGAAAAAAGGTTGATGCACAAAGCAAATGAACAAGACAGAAGAGGGTGTGATTACTACCGAGATGATAATATTCAATCAGAATCATGATCATAATATTAAAAAGAATTATTAATTTGAATATTAAGAATATTAATAATTATAATAATATCATCAGGATAATAATAATATTACAGAATCCAATATTTTTAATTTCATGTTCTCTTTTCTTTAAAATGCACTGATCTACTCAGTGCAGGAGGATTTTGCCTCTGCTGGCTCCGATTGGCTGTTGCATATGACATCACAGCTGATGGCGACCAGGTAGACATGCATCACTTCCTGCCCCTACCCAATTTTCATGTCCAGACAGAAAGTCCCGGCGCTGCCATGGTAATCGGTAGCGAAATTGGTGTGTGGTCTGAGGAGAAAAAGGCGAAAATCAAAGGAATAAATAACGAGACCCCAGTTCGTGTGGACAGACAGAGGAGAAGCAGCACACCTGCATCATAACCTTCCGATGACCATGACATCCACCACCTCTCCCTTGTGCAGCTCCACGTACTGCTCTGTTTTAGGTGGCAGCATCAGCAGACCGTTGGCGCTGCGCATCGACATTAGCCTGCTGGATACTTGGTTACCTGGGGCAAACAGGCAAACTCTTGTCTGCGGGATGTGTTTATCCTGTAGAAATCTCGGTGTGCGCGTGTTTACCTGTGCTTTGTGCCCAGGGCAGTGGCTCCTGATGATGCCAGGTGAGAATACAGCGATGGTACTCCGGTCGAGGATCCAGTTTAACGTCACATGAGAGCTGAAATTCATGTAGCTCTATTTAGCATTCCTCCAACCTATCGCTACTCTGTTTATACTATGGTTTGTCTTTGATTAACGCTAAATTACTCAGGCAGTTCCTCTTTCAGGCCAACTGAGAGAAAATAGATGAAACAATAACTAATAATAACAGACTTTAAAACACGTTTAAACCCTTGTGCTAAATATCAGCCGGTTAAAGATAAGTGTGAGGGAGGAGGTGATCGGGAGTGTCTAGTCCAAGTCCTCCAGCCGGGTTTTCTGTCCAACCAGTAGTAAACGCTGGGATCAAGGAAAGTGGAATCCCAGGTAAGAGTGTTGTCTACCTGGTAGGACAGAAAACCCGGCTGGAACACGTCCTTCGATCTTACGCCTGTTGAGCTATCCATTATCCATTAATCCATTCATCCATTCATCCATCCATCCATCCATGTGTTTATTTTACCCTAGCCTTAATAATTGTAGGTCTGGGGTCCAGAATGCCTTGCATCTTCCTCAGAGCCGGAATCACAAACAGGTTACACGTCACCACCGCTGACACTGGGTTACCTTGAAAACACACACAGCGTCGCTGTCTCAGCTGGGTTGCTAAACAAACCTGCTAAACTAGAGAAAAACCATCAAGTTGACGTGACTATCTCACTAATATTGAAATCGTCATAAAGAAACTGCTTCTTGTCCCTCTATTACTAACACTCACGTCCACATTTATCCATTATTAACAAAATATGTATAAAACAGTCACATACCCTTGAATATTTGGGATGGCATCAGGCTAGAGTGCACAAAGGTGATCCAATTAACTAGTGGGATTTTAGTTTCCAGGCTCAGGTGAGACGGCCACAGTACAAACCCTGCATATAGAAGTGCCACCCTGCTCTCAAAATATTTAACCTGAGCAGACAAATAAAGGCTCAGCGGGGCCTCGTCCATGTCAATATTTAACGCCTAACTTTGCAATGCTGGTGCTCCAGCTGTAACCACAAAAATCACAACCCGCCCGGGTGTGATATCTGCTCAAATTCATTGTTAAAACTATTGAAAAATGTTGTCCAGCGGGAGATTTTCAGAGAAGAGGGTCACGAGGCGGTTCGCTGCTGTCCTACCTGGCAGAGCAAAAATCAGCTTCCGAGCTCCGTCGATGTCAACCGTGGCAAAGGTCGTAGGGAGCCTGAACGGCAAAAACATGACAAAAAGAAAGACCATGACCACAAAAATCAGACGGCAACAAAGCTCTAGAATACATTTTAGGTCTGTTGAAGAAAGTGTGCTGATGCTGTGTCATGAAAACTCAACATTGGTTGATAATAAAATAAACATAGATCCAGACAGAGCTTTTTTTGTCTAAAAGAGGGCTTTTTTTAATTAACACAATTATTTACTACGCAACTATATAAGTTTTCTTGTATTTGTTAAGCTGGATCCTATTTAGGTAGAATAGAATACCACTAAATGTCACGATCTTTGCTGCTCTAATTTTAATTTGCTTCTCACCCTGGCTTCATAAAGACTCTTCCAAAGTGGATCTGAGCGTGAAGGTCTATATCCAGCACCTGTTTTAGGTAGTCCTGTTGAGACACACATTGACAATCGTGTTTCAGATTAGCAAACGACAAAAAAACATGGCCGGAAAATAATCTGACCCGCGACAGTGAGCGAGTGTGAGGAGAGGGGCTCCTTCGTTACCTTTTCTCCCATGGACACGCCGCCGGAGGTGATGATGACGTCCGCGCGGCTGATCCCCTCGTGCAGAGCTGACAGCAGGTCGTCGGGGCTGCAAACACAAGCAGGACGTATCCGAGTCCACCACACGATTCACACTTAAGGAAAAACGCCAGTTTCTCATCAAGCACTTTCTACATAATCAGTAACAATAAAGGACTTCTTTTCCTTCCTCGGGGAGCTAGATTGAAACCGGATTTCATTTGCTTCCCCCCTTGAGTGACTGAACGGGACAGAAACAATCAATCCTTTAGTATTTGTGAACCAATAACTGTCCTACTTGTCTCCAACAATTCCAAGGTTGATGGTGGGATATCCGTGCTCCTGGATGGTGGACAACAGTGTGGACCGGTTGGAATCCCTAATCTTTCCTGGGTGAAGGTCGTCCTCTGGGTTCAGGAGCTGCGTATGCACAAACAGTAGCTGCTTTTAAAAACACGCTCAAAGTCTGACCTTGGCTCCAATCTCACAGGAAGTCGAAGCACATAAACAAAGGCAAACGTTTGGGTGGTATATCGATGCTTCCTGTCTGACCCTGTGTATCCCACCAACTCATTTGGCCCTTTTAGACATCTGGATGGAATCAAAAGTCAAAGCTGGTTGCGTTTGTACCTCGTTTCCAGTGGACATGACAGCGACCACGGGGAACTTGTTGACGCTGACCTCGGTCATCCCCACTGTGGCCAGCAGACCGATCTCTGACGGGCCCATGTGTGTTCCTTTAGCCAACACACACTCCCCTCGCCTGATGTCGTGACCAATTGGCCTGAGCAGACACACATAGATCAACGGGGTGGCGAGTGGCAGGTCATTCAATCAAGACAAACTGCTCAATGAGATGAATACAAAGTTTAGTTTGTTATATTATTAATATTTCCTTGTACGAAAATTCAATAAAGAGGTGTAGAATTAGCCAGCGGCTTCCTGAGGCACCTCTGATGGTGGCTCTGCGTTCTGTCCCTACCCTAAGCACCTCACAGCCAGTCGGTTTTACCTGATGTCCTGTCCGGGCCGGGCCTGGACCATAATCCTCACCTCCAGCTCCTCTGTGCCCTGAGACATGACAGAAGGAGGGAGTCAAACGGTCCACCACGGAGAACCAAAGAGGCAGATTGGGCTGGTGTACTTACGTCCTCTGACTCCCGTAGAAGCTCTGTATCTTCTACCTGGACTACAGCATCAGCTCCACAAGGAATGGGAGCTCCGGTCGTCACCCTCATCACCTGACCTGGCATTATTGTATGAGTGGGCTGCAAACAACACAGACAGACTTGTAAATCCAACATTTACGTTAAACTTAACTGTGGTTCTCAGAGTGTTGGTGTGTTGGAAGTGACCTGTTGCCCAGCCTGCGATTCTCCCATGATGAAGCGATCTCCCGGACCGTCAGCAGCTATGGAAGAACATAAAAAGGATGAGCACAGAATGACGCCTGGAACATTGGCGCCATACATTTACTTTAAACTGCAAATGGGCAAATATCAAACCATCGACTGACTCCTCCGATCATCACCCTCCCGCTGAAGCAGAAGGTTCTTGGTGCCGTAAAGCCCAGATTACAGATTCTCCAAGGGCAGACCTGTCCCCCCTCTGACTCTAGATCCACACCTTTGCGGACTAATATTGGTGATGAGAGCAGGCTCACCTCGTACGGCGTAGCCATCTTTAACAGAGGCCGGAAAAGGAGGAAGATTGTCTTTGGCATAGATGTCCTGAGCAAGCACACGGCCCAAACCATCTGGAGAAGACGGGACAGGTCGGTCAGGCCATCTGGGATCCGGTGCGATCCACTATCGAAGGCCTCACCTCTGTAGTTGATCACCTCGATTCCCAGGATGGGCGTCATCTCCAGGACCGTTATGAAGGCCTTGTCCATCGATGTGAGCGGGAACGGAGACATGCGGTGTCGGCGCGCCACCTTGCGGATGTCCACTGCACTGTGACCTACGTGGGGAAGGACACGCGATTAAAGAGAGAGGCGAAGAGATGGCTACACACACACAAACACACACGCAGACACAAACTTACTGGCTCTTAGAATGTTCTCATTGCTGCCACATCGTGACTGAACCTGCACAGAGACAAAGAGACAGATTCTGTCTGTTTTTCTTGTTCGAACTGAGCAAAGCAGCGTTATCAGAAATTGGAGCTCAACCTTAAAAGGAATTCCACTTTAATTCACGTCGAATCATTGTTTCATGCAGTTGAAATCTTTTAAACTACGTGGACATACGACGCAAAAATCGTTCCAAATTATTACCGCCTGCGTGGTTCACCGTTTGCTCACACGTAGGGGCAATTTAGGGTCTCCTCCCCACCCGATCTGCCTTGAGGAAACATGGGCGATCGGTTTGTCGGGGTCGCAGTCGCAAGTTTTGTAAATCCCTTTTCATGAATGCTGGGCTCAGTGGCAAAAGTGGCCTTTTAAATGACTTTTCAGCAAGCGCTCCGATGCGTTCGGGGTCTCGGTAAATTCCCCTCCCTCTCCGGTCGGACATTCGCGCGCATTTATTTTCCCATGTTCTGTACGTGTGTGAGGAATTATCCATTTTATTAGTCCTTTACTGGTTAGCAGAACTTTGCCTGCAGTTCCTTTGTAAATAATGAACCTCGACGGAACTAAAAAAAGATTTTTTAGACTTTTAAAACTAGTGCTGGCCTCTGCTCCTGGGTACGAAAGTCGCTAAACTACACAAATTCGGATGGTTTCGCGCAAAATGTACGGCGAATTCCAAACGCCGAGGCCTTCGTTGCTGCGGTTCTGCTGGGATTTCATGTGAATGTACCACAACTGGGGTCATTTCTCACCGACTCACTCACTCCCCATTCAAATCCAAACTGAACCCTGGCGCTAAAGCGTTTGGCTCAAGGGTGGCGAACGCGCCCGTTTCACACAGAACTACGTCAGAGCGGAAGTGGAAAAGTGCATTCAATGTATGGCTGCATTCAGGGATTTCAATCCTAACGTCCAGTTTCACATTTATATCAGTAAAAGACAACAGGATAGAACTCAGGGACAGTTAAGGCTGGAAAAAGGAGTTAACAAAACAAAAAAACCATTAGAATTTGGCGCCGTCCGCGTCGCGGCAACGCGCTTTTATCTGGATTTAGTAGGAAAATGAGCTGTGTTTTCTGGTTACTGCTTTGTGATGCTCTGCGTGCGTGAGTGCAAAGATCGTGTGTACCTTGGGGGTCGGACACGAGGCGGTGGAAAGGCGGGAGTTTGCCTGTGTTGCCCGTGGCGACTCAGAAGGGGTGGAGCTTAAAGAGGCCGAATCTCGAGGAAGCACCTGAACACCTCGAGAAATGATAGAGTCTGGGATCTACACACACACACGCACACACACAGACACGCGCACACACACACACACACACACACACACACAGTCAGTCAACAAAAGCGTTGTCTATATTCATGAAATGTTCCATTAAGCATCAGTCCCACTGCTTCAGCAACTAAAACACAACAGCAAACGTCTTCTGGTTTGGTTTTTTTCATGCACGTTTTGGGTTTAACTCGAATGCTAACAAAAAAAACCTCCTGTTTTTCCTCAGAAACCGAACGCTGGACCTCAGCGTCTCGCTTTAAAGCACAGAGGGATTTAAAATCGAGTTCTCCGGAAACCAAGTTTGGAATCCTTCCGATCAGACTCTTTAGCATCTGCTCTTCGCTCCTCTCAGCAACGAGGGGGGTCGATCATGTGATCAAGGGATTTGCTCTCACATCATATGTGGCACATTCACATGGGATAATAAAGGCTGCGTTTCACTCAAATTGACTGACCTAATCCCTGAATATAGGATTAGTTTGAAATTCTTTCTACCAAAGGCTCACAAAAATATCATTTATGATTAATAATTCCATCTCCCAAGGGCACAACAATCGTTTAACCCTTTGTGTGTAGAAAATAGAGTATGTAACGGAAATTAAATTACATGTACACCGCTTCCATAAACGGGAAACAGCCACGAGAGATTTGGATTATGGAGAAACCAAATCTCGAATCAACGGAGCTGTTTTGGTGGATTATTGAACTGCAGCAAAGATTTACATGGTTCCTGGAACTCGAAAGATTCCTGTTAAATTAAAGATTATTTTAAATCTATCAAGGGTCACGACCCTGAGTGTTACTGCTCTGCAAACGTGTATTGAATGTTCATGTTAACAGAATAAAAAAATCACTCAATAAAACACAGGTAGTTATTATTATTTTGGGATTAAAATAATCCTTTGCTGGTAAAGCCTGTGAAGTTTGGACTCCAATAATTATTCATTAATTAATAATTAATAATTTCCTCATTTATTCCCTCGTAATCTGTCCTTTTCCCAACGATAAAACTCCTGATTTGACCAGTGATGGCCTTTAATTCTGCATCCCTTCAACTGCGGTAATTCTAATTAACAGCGAAGAAAATCTAAATTTCACCCCGAAAATCATTTAGCCACCTCATGCATCATGTGGTTTGAAGCAACCGTCCTAATTCTTTATGCTGAACTTCTATAATTGCCTAATTTCCTCATGCGGTGACCCTCATTCACAACGCGCCAAAATAAAACCGAAAACGCCGCATTTATAATACAATGACAGGTGGAACCACCGTGTTAGGTGATCTGACACGTTACATGACTACTAATGTTGTTCTTTAGGAGGTAAAGGTGTGTGTGTACACATGGAACCCAAATATATGTGTTAAGATGTCAAAATGAAACCACTGTGGGTCCTGAACACATAAAAAGTGGCTGAGAGAACGAGTCGCTAGAGCAAAAAATGGGCTCTCCATGTCTGCGTAACGACAAATGGAAGGTGGAGGATGAGCGTGCACGTGTGAGGTTCTCACCTGCTCGTCATGGGAACAGGAACAAGTGAAATGAGAGGGAGGGGCAGGTGTGTGCCCGGGCAGGTAGGGAGCGCCTTTAGCCATGACCACAGCATGGCTCGTCTGGACGACCACACATGCATGTGGGTGTATCCAAGGGAGGGAGGGATGGAGGGATGGAGAGAGGGAGGGATGGAGAGAGGGAGGGATGTTCCCACACACAGACAGGCCAATGAGATGAGATGACTTCACTCTGACGTGGCAAATGGAAACCGCCCCCGCTTCCCGGTTACCTTGGCAGCGATGGCGGCCGCGGTGATGTGCGAGGAGCCATGCTGGTGATGGTGGTGGTGGTGGTGGTGGTGGTTGTGCGCGTGGCGGCCTCGCCTCCTGTCCTCCTCTTCGTCCTCCTCTTCCTCGCACTGGGTGCCGCGCTCCATGGTGTGCGTGTTGGCGTGCGCGTTGGCGTGCGCGTTGCTCAGCGGCGGGGAGGAGGAGGGCAGCTGTTGCAGGGCGGCGTGCGTGGCTTTCACCCCAACGGTGGCTTCGCGCAGCAGGTCGATGGCGTGCGGCAGGGCGGGCAGGATGAACTGAAAACACTCCTGCCAGACGACAGGTTGGAAAAGAAAAAAAAAACCCGTCAAACCGGAAGATCAGACGGCGCGGCATCAAAGGGAAGAGCGGCGGCGCCTCTGAACGACGCTGTCCCACTTGTCTTCCGTTCGGTTGATTTCGACTCTTCTGGTGTCGTTTCAACCTTTCAGGCTCTTCGCCAGCGTCAGCTTGATACTCTGTTCAAAGGTGTTCGGAAAGTCCTCCGCTGTTCTGCGCCGCTGCCAAACCACACTAGAGCAGTCGCGATGATTGCAATATTCGCCAAGGACGATTATTTTTCATGTTCGCGATTAGCGTCAACGACTTATTTCACCTACAAAGTTGCGTAAAAGAACTATAAATCAGAGTCTGACGTCATCATATTGCGCCAGAGGCATCGCCAAGGCAGCAACACGTTGTTTACCTGTTGTCGCGATCGTATCGGCAGCGAGCTCTGGCTAGGATATTATGCTAGGCTAAGACAATATGCTATGCTAGGATTCTGAATCAGTCCACTTTAGGGTAAATAAAAGTCGACCCCACTGTGTATGAAGCCATTTTTGTCGGGATTTTCACGTCAGACTCATTTAAACGTACCCGGCACAGTTTGGTCAAGACGTGTGTGATGACACCCGAAAGGATTGTACCTGCGAGCCCTTCTTGCTTCCCGGCAGGTTAATGATCAGCGTTTTCCCGCGGATTCCGCACACGGGCCTGAAAACGAGATGGGAACAAGGAAGAGGGGGGGGGGGATTCCATGAAAACTAACCAGGGAGACGAAAACAGAGGTTGAAGGCACGTCTGAAGAAGTATGAAAGGAGCAGGGAGAGGCTGGTCACCTGGACAGCATGCCTAGAGGAGTGACGTTCAGAGAATCCCATCAGCATGGCCAGAGCCATGCCCGGGGCCTCCCGCTCGATCACCTCCTTGGTCGCCTGGATACACAATCGCTTCGGTCTTTAAACGCCCCCTAGAGCTTGTTTTCAATTACAGGGCTCAACTTTCTTTGGATTTTTTAAATGAATCTTACTTATTTGAGAGTGCTTCTCATTCAGAAATGGACTGGTTCGTACTCGTACCTCAGGGGTGACGTCCCGCGGTGCAAATCCAGTTCCCCCGGTGGTAAGAATAAGATTCAACTCGAGGTCATCACACCATTCTAAAAGAGTATCCTGTAGCCATGTAAAACACACACACACACACACACACACACACACACACTCGCTTTAATACATCGATACACAAGTGGTGGAGTCCAAATGTGGCGTTTTGTCGGGTCTCCGTTACCTTGATGTCATCGATCTCATCTGGAACGATCTTGTAGGCGACTATGACTCCTCCTAACCTGCAGGAGTAACAGAAAGCACACTTCAGTGTCAAACTGGAGCAGATTCACGGTCCCTTCAGGGAGACGGCTTCATCCCAAGGGCTTTCGGGATACAACGCAAAGAACGGCGTGGATTCGACTCTCGAGGTTGGATATTATCGTTGCCCAGAGGCACAGATCAACTCACAGTGAGGGATCGTGGACCAGGTCCTTTAGGTTGACTCCGCTTCTGTCCTCAGCCAGGTTCCTGAAGCAACTGTCACTGACTGGAAGAAGACACAAGGAAAAACGAAGGTGGGAACTTCCGAAGGAGATTCCGGAAGGAGCTCGTTTAACACTCGCAAATGTGCGCAGTTCAACCTGAACCAATCAGAGATCCGATTCCCACTTTGTCTGTTTGTCCGGGCTCAGATTTATGTCCACATGAGAACTTTGAGACAACAACATGGTGGTTAGCGGAGCTCAGCGGGACTGGAATACAAATACGGAGCCCAAACACCAAAGCGGGCGGCAAATACAACGGAATCAAAGGCGAAGGTACGACAAACTCCCAGAGCACACACACGAACACACAAAACCGCCAGTAAACTGAGATAAAAAGGTCGGCTCCATTAACGCAGTACAAAAACCTGTCCTTAAACTTTAAATGTAGGGCCTTCTGAATTTACACCGCGATGTTGCCAATTCTACTGCAGGTTGGTTACAAAGAATAGATTTTAGCTGATCAGCTACATGAAACACATGTATGCACCTCTGCAAAAATGAATGAATGAATTACGGCAACAGTGAATGGAGAAGCAAAGTGACACATAGCAACAGTGGGGGAAAACCAGCATCAGCACCAGCATCAGCACCAGCATCAGCATCAGCATCAGCACATCTTGCTCCAGGGGTGCAGGATTCGCTGCAAGTTGGACCCATTTGGGCTCCACGCTCGCTCGGTTGCAGGGATCCCCGTGAAACGGAGCATGGTTTCTAGTCCTCCACCAGCTTCTTTCTGCAGGTGGACATCCCTTTGACCCGCGTTTGCTGTGCAGACTAGATCTGCAACCTTACACACACACACACACACACACACGCGCGCTTCAGATGGAGGCTTGTGTTTGTCAGCTGACTGGGAGGCTAGCCGCTGCTAGCCCAGATGCTAGCTCCTCCAGCTTCGGTCTTTTTGACATTACTCTCACGTCCAGCGAGGTTCTGGGAGCAGGTAGCACAGCCAGGGCGGCTGCAGGACTGACGGCGCGGCTGCTGCCATTCCTCCTCAAACTCGAGCTTATCGCCGAAGCCGACGAGGCCACCGAAGCCCAATTCGCGTCGGTTTTGACGCCGCGTATTTTCCGTCTTTTGCCATCTAACGTGGGGCCATCTAAACCACGACTCGTGTGGAAATAAATGAATACGGTGTCCGATGAAGAGAGGTTAGGCCCCCAAAGCGGAGAACGAGCGAGGATCCGACGAGGAGTCTAAATAAAAGCGCATCCTCGCTAGAGGCCAACGTATCGGATCTGCAAAGGGGCATGAATAATGCAGATGCTGTAGCTCCGGAACGCCACACTGGGACAAAATACACGTTCAATCGTGTCAAGGCAGCGGCAAAACGCACGGGAAAAGGAGGGGCAGTAGGCTGCATTAACCTTAAAACCCAAATGCAACCGCGGCATAATGAAACAAGTCCTTCATTTTGAAAATCTTGACCCGTCCTCGCCGCCGTCCACTTGACGCTGATTTAAAGACCCTGATAAACACCCGGGCCTCAAGGACGGCGGCCTAGCCGCAAAACCACCGTCGTCCGTGACTGCGGGACCTTTGGAACACGACGAGCCAGGCGAGAGCCTTCTCAGACGGGCTGCACATCTGCCGGAGCCGCCGTCTCAACGCGGCTGAGGTTAGCGCAGCGCCACCCGGCTAGCCTAGCATGGAGGGCCCCCAGCGGCTAGCTCCGGCTCGCATCGTGACGGCGCCGCTGCCGCGACACAGGTGCGCCGCAGGCGGACCCGTCGCTTCGGGTTTTCATTTTTTTTTTTTTTTTTTTTCAATCCCAAAAAAATTCACCTCACCTGTGAGAATCCCCACCCGTGTCTGGTGGTCGTGGTTTGACAGCACCATTCCGTCCGCCGCCATGTTTACAACCTCTGCCCGCGCTCAGCCGGCACATACATAGAAACAGAGCAGCGCCGCCGCCGCCGCCGCCGCCGCTGCGCCTCTGGAGGGGGAAGGTGCGTGTGAGCGCGCCCGTCCTGCGCTGGAACAAATGTCAGCGAGCGTCAAACGGAGCTAGGAGGCGGCCGTGAACGCCTCACATCCTGGCTGATTAACCCGAACACGTGAACGCATCATTAGTTTATCACGGCGGAGCGAAGGAGAATAGGGGGGAAAAAATCTCAAAATGAAGCAAAAACCAATTCAAATTAAAATCCCGTCCGCGAAATGGTTTAGGGAAGGCAAATGTATTAGCCAGAAGGGGCGGATTTTTAATGAAACAGCCTATACAGTCAGAAAAAACTCTCCTGATATTCCACTGCCACAGTTTGCTATTTGCGTCACATCACAAATCACCATGACCACCATTAAATATATAATAATAATAATACTAACAATAATAATAATAATAATAATAATACTAACAATAAAAGGGTTGAAAATGTTAAAAACCGCTTCAGCCTTTGATATGTGTCTGTTACCATTTTGGCTCAATAATTGTGTTAGCTGTATTCCTCTGAATCCAGAAAGATGGTGATGCAGAATTATCTGTATCTGTGGAATACCTGGTTCTGTGCCGTTTGACTATTGTTCATGTTTCCACACGCACAAGTCAGTTTCTCAAAGAAAAAAAGCGAGAACAAAACTCAGTTTTAGAAACAACAACAAAATTAATAATAATAAGACTACAAAAAAGTCTTACGTCTTGCTTTCTAAATTTCCCGTTCTAATTAGAAAAAGGTTCACTCGTCCAAAGTACTCGCATATAAAGACCCAAAGATGTTTTCCTAAATGACTAATACTACGTACTCCACTGCCCTCTGCTGGACAGAATAGTAGTAGCACTCCTCCAAGAGGCTACCTGTCCATCTAAATTCAGATGTGTATTTAATGTTCATTTTAAAAAAAAAAACTAAATATACTAATAACCGGGATGTATTCTGTTTATTTTTATGATATTTTCTGCCCTATTTATTGGCCCTTTTTTCCAGCATGAATGAACAAAGCCGTAACTCAGGTATGAATTCTTTTGCAGACCTTTTTATTAGACTACAACTATTATGTAGGTATAGCTATTAAATAATTCAGTTAAAAAATTTACTGTGCGTTGATATCAGGGCTGAACATCAGCAAAATATATCAAGGATAACAATCAGTGTTAATATTACTGTTGAGGTTAATTATGGCTGCTAATTTAACAAGTGCCCAGGTTCACTCTCCGCTGTAGATTATCTTTATAGTTGCCACGTCGTGCTCCTGTGCACGCGCCGGCTCTGTCAGCTCCTCTTCCTCCTTTGAGAAAAGGCAGGAGTTGACTTTCAGGATCCAGTCGCTGATCCTTTGGTCATTGTAGTACTCGTCATGGCCGCCCTCCTTCGTCTGCAGCCCATCTTGGTCCTCAGAGCTCTCCCATTCCGTTTCCACGGCTGAATCGCCGGAGCAGAAGCTCCTTTGTGGTTTAGGGTGTGGGAGACCGGCGTCGTGTGCCCCCCCTCTGGGGCTGGATTCAGGGCCGCTAATGCTGTTCTTGGGCCGTACCGGAGGATCTGAGGCTGACTGGACGGATGCCTTGTTTCCTGCTTCAACCCCCACCTGGGTTTTCTTACCCAGTTCTGATTTCCCAATAACTCTCCTGCCTTGACCTATAAACACACCAGACAGGGACTTTCCGGTCAGCACGCTTCCAGGAGAGGTTTGCGGCTTGCCTGGCCCCAGTCTGGGCGCTGACACGGATCCGTTGATCGGAGGTAGAGGGAGGCGGCGTCTGTTCAAACATCCCGATCTGAATTTGGCACCGCTCACCTGCACCGGTGGCCGCCTGTTCATGTCTCCAGCGAATTCGCTGTCCGTCCAGCGGACGCAGGCCGCCCGGAGCTTGACTTTTCCTCTTGGGGACATTGAATCTCCGGCGTCCGACTTTGTCCAAACAGGATCCCTCCCGCTCGTGCTGAACAAGAGAACTCTTCATAGTTTCGTCCACTTCCCATCCCTGGACCCCATCATGGAGCCCCTTAGTCAACCTTTATGGTGTCTGTGTTCTTCAAGATCCCACACACACACACACACACACCCCTGCAACACTTGATCTGTAACATAACCTCGGAAGGTTCCGTTAATGGAAAGGCATGAATCACTGTCCCTACAGCCTCTGAAGGGAAACCTCAGTCAGGTTAATGAACCTGTGTTCTTTATCGTCATTCATTTTCAATCTCAAAGCAAACTGGAGCTGGTAAAGGGGAGAAAAGAGTGATCCAGCTGCCTCCCAATGCTGTTGGCATTGGTAGATTGTATTTTTGTACAAAAAAGCTAGGTAAAGAATGACAGTAACGCTGGTCAGCTACTTCAGGGGCTTGTCTCCCCAGGCTGCAGCGCTGCTGAATCTAGGGATTAAAGCTGCAGCGGTGGCTGTTCATCGTTTTGACATTGTCTCAGTTGGTAACTGTTCCTTTTATGTCATTTGTTGTTCTGCTCTCCTGGGTCAGTTCCTTTCCACTGACCCCGATCATCTGAGCCCTGTAAAATATTCACCATGGAGGGTATCGGATACGTCAGAGTGCATCTACTGGACAACATCAGAACAGACGAAATGACCGGTGAAGCCAAAGCCAAGGTATCAGTTTTCAATTCAAATCTTCTGCTGATGTGTGAGATAGTCTTTTGTACCTGTCATTCAAAAAAAGACCAATGAAAGGATGACTTCAGGTAATTAGAATTACTCTACTCAACTCCCTATTGCTGTATTCTGTACTGCAATCTCTGAGTTCAGCAACAAATTACTATATAACACGGAAATATATATAAATAAATAAATGAAGGAATGTGAACATGCAAAAATTGCATAAAGAATGTCCATATGCCTGCCCCTATTTGTTCTTTTAAACTTTTTGTGACGTCAGATAAAAATAAGGCCCGCCCATTAAACCACATCTGTGATTTGTCAATAGAGATGTCAATCACAGCTTCTCTATTTCCTTGACAACGACCTCCAACCCGGAAATTGTCGTCCAACAACAACATTATTCATGGAAACGAAGTGTTCCTGAAGTCGATATGAAACCTTAACTCTCGTGTAGGTTTGTCAAGTGTGAAGATATAAACTTTGATCGCATGTTTTTCGGCTGTGGAGAACATAATGAGGCAAGCAAAATCGGCCGCGAGTGTGGAAATGAAGCAGGTTATCGGGACGCTGTGCAGGCTGCTGAAAGCCGCGGGACTGGAGGCTGTGCCCCCCCCGGAGACCTTCAGGCGGGCCAAATTCGGCGCCGGAGTTGATGTGGTATAGTCACTATTTAGCCCGTGAGACATTGCATTTTGAGAGGTTCCAATAAAAGCTGAATCGCTAATTCCAGTGGACTTTGCGTGGGTGTGTGGAACGCCGACGCGATGTAAAAGTGTGGTTTGTCTCCAGGAGGATCAGCTGCTGCAGCTCCTCATGGAGATCCTGCTAACATCTGGGACTGTTTCCAGTCAGGACCGCGTGGGAGGTGGTCAGTGAGCTTTTCATACGTGGACACGGTCGAGCTACATCATCACAGTAAAATCTGACTTATTTTCTTCCTTTTTACGTGGAAGAACTCAGAAGTCAGGTAGTGGCGGGCCTGTGGCAGACTGGATACTACGTGGACCGGATGTATAAAGGGATGGAGGGAGAAGAGCAAGGAGGGGAGAGTTCCGCCAGCAGAGGTCTTCTCCTGGCACTGGGCTGGCTGATTGCTGCAGGAACGCTGGACAAGCTGCTGGCAAAGCGCGTCCAGCAGTTGGACAAAACACTGCTCACACCTACACAGGTATGTGCAAAGTGAACGAAATCAAATGCAATTGAAGGACAAGTGTGTGTGTGTGTGTGCTATGAAATCTGTCTGTTTATGCCCTCGTGTGTCTGCATTAGGCGAGCCTTCCGCTTTCCGGTGAGGTCCATTTGGACGCTGCATCACTGAGGAAGCTGCAGTGGCTTACTGGCTGTTTGAGATACCAGGGCTGGAGTTTGCTGTCCATGCAGGAAGAACGAGCCCGCTTGCTCCACGCGGTGAGAATTATTGTTTTATTCCAACCAGTATAGCTAGGGATGTGACGCTAGAGTTTTCTGAGAAGATTTAAAATGTTCCTTACATTGGAAATAGAGATTTGCAATGTGAGGGTTAGAAAATTAGAGCACATATTTTAAGTTGAATTAACTTTAACTCGAATCCATGATCAGTCTATTCATAATGTCTGTGTTTTCTTTTAGGTTTTGTTTGCCCTTCCGTCGTCTTCTACATCTTCTGATCCAAACTCACCACTGTTAAAGGAGGTAATGCAATCTCATGCAGCGCACGTGCGGGAGACTCTTTGACGAACTCAAATCATTAATTAGGACTTAGCCTAAATTAAAAAGCCTTATTATTAAAAGTGTGTGTTACAGGATTGTGTGCGCATTCAGCGGCTCTGTGAGCTCCTGGAAACATACCTGTCCTGGAAAGAGGCAGAGACTGTTTTCTGGACCTGGATGGTGAGTTTGAAAAAAGCAGTTTGACTACAGTTTCCTGTCATTTTGCTGTGTACCCGAATGTCTTTGGGGGAGAACAAGCGATTGAGTTTATGAATCCTGAACAGAGCATTGGTTCTTTTTTTTAACACGTGTATATTTGCAGCACATTTACTGATATTTAAAGCATTTTCTGTTTTCCTCGGGTGTGTGTAGGACAGCGTGGTCGACTCCCATTTGACGGATCCGCGGGTCAAGAAGGTTGCACGAGCACCTGATGGAATAGGCAAGCGTTGCCATGGAAAGCAGGGGCTGGAGACGCTGGAGGACATGTTGTTAACACTGCCCAGAGTGCAGGTGTGCAGCACCCTTGCTTGTTTTCATCTGTTCCGTCAGTTTTAATTAATTTCTTTGTTTTGCGCTTATGATTTTTAAGTTTGTGCTTGTTAAACCCTTTTTTTGAAAAGGCTGCAATATCTGTGGAAAATAACCTACTTTTTTATGAATGTTGACTGTTTTTTAGATTAAAATTTTTGACCGAAAGTCAGTCTTTTTAAGGCTGACTAATTTTCTTTTTATCTCACACAAAACAGAGGCGGAGCAGGGAGAGGCCAGAGGACAGAGAACAAGCGGTGAAGTTATCGGTGAGAGAGGAAGACGCCACCCATCTCCCCGCTTTTCTCTCCCCTCTCGCATGCAGGACCGCTGCGTCCTCCAGGTCTACCAACCCAGACTCAAAACTGTGAAAACCGGCAAGCGCCCAGCAGAGAACTCGACCAGAGGGCCCTTGGTTCCAGGTGAGGTGCCAGCATCTGAAGCTAAGCAGCTCCTTCAACAGAGCAAAGACTCTGCTGTGGACCTGGAAGCAGAGACAGAGGCTGGCCCATCGGACGCAGATCCAGGACCTTGCTGATAGGCTGGATGGCCTGGTGATGATACCGCCGTACAATTTCAAAAGTTTACTTTAAAAGAGCTGATATTTATTAAAGCATTTGTAGATAGTTTATGTAAATACCAGAAACTAGACAGTTTGTCTAGTTTCATTACAAAGAGAGCAGTCTTCTCGTAAAGAGGTGTAGTTCGCTAGGAAGGAGGATTTCCAGGACCAGAACTCTTGCTCTTTGGAAATATCCTGTGTGAATCCCGAGTGTTTGGGGATGATGGCGAGGCAATTTAAAGACATCATTTTCACACCATGGATGCCCTTCGTGAAGCCATCCTCACCACCTGGATCAACACTCCCACCATTCTCCCAGGAATGGCTACCCAATGTTTTTAACTCTTTTTTTTTTAGATTCAAATGATTCATTTAGTCAAAGAAGAAGATGCAGAACATACATATGTTTCTACAATCGTGTTGAAATATTGCCTTTTGTTGCAACAAGTTGAAGGTAGTTTCCACCATTTGGCTTCTTTTACGGGTGTCCATATTGTTTTGCGTATTGGTCCAGTATCTCATAGTTATCCGTGATGAACTCTTGGATTTTCTCCAGCATGCTGTTCATGTCACTTGCATCGTTCTTGCTTGAGTGGGGTGCTACCATGTCGTGGATGTTGGCGATCACTGTCTCGATCTGTGCTGGTCCAAAATACTTTTCTTTCCTATCCAAAACATCGTCATACTCAATATATACGGCATCTTCTTTAACTTGCAATCGAAGCCTTTCTTCCTGAAGCTCGGACATCTTGGTGGACATTTGCGATGCTTCCATTTGGTGTTTGCTCTCCACCGTCTTTAGGTACTCTCTCAGCTGGTGAGCCTTGTCCAACGCTGCAGACAGCCTCTCTTTGTACTTTGCTCTCATCTGGTCAAGGACCTGTACATGTTCCATGAGGTCCTCACCGTCTTTAAACTTAGTGGACAGGGTAGCCACTTTCTCCAGCATGTCCCAGTCTGTTTTGGATTTCTCCAATTCTCCGAGTAGTCGTTCTTTTCTTTTTACTTCTTTTTCGTGGTCCTCCAATTTTCTTGGAATCGTTTCTTCGATCTCCTGGCGGATTATCTTGTGCTGCTTTGCTTCTTCAAGGAGATTTTCAGTCTTTCGCTCCAAACGAAAGGTGTCGTAACTTAGACAGGGCTGTGTTGCGTTCTTGATATTTTTTTGGAGAACGGATATGTGTTGTTTCAATTCGTCCCTGACTTCTTTGTACCCCTCAAATTCTGCATCAAGTTTTGTGATCGCATCTTGTTTGCGCTCAATAACAGCTTGCTCCTCTTGGATGCGCTGCTTCAGCTCATTCATCGACAAGCCTTCTAAAACATTTGGCTCTGTCATTTTGTCTTCTTTAAGATGTTTTTTTTCAATTGTGCCAGTATTTACTAATCCCTCTCTCCTAGTCAGCTTATTAAAGGACAGCATAATATGTTGCTTTGATGAACAAATACATCTGGCTTTGATCTGGTCGCACTTGTGATAATGATAGCTTTATTCATATCTTTATAAAACCTTGTCTCTAAACTAAGTGAGATTTATATACAACTCTCCCATCGCTTTCCACAACCCAACACTGCCTTATTTTTGTAATGTCTGTTATTTTAATATCTTTGGTGGCTTTTTTTAAATTTCACAAAAATAGATACATCAATAAAACTGTTTATCTTAATTTCTATTATAAAACTTTTTTTTATATTAATTTCAATATTTAAAAATTAAATCATGTATTTACCTAACACATAACCTGTTAATAAAAAAAAAATCGAAAATATATCTTATTGTTCTGTGTGACTGTTGTTGTTGGTGGGGGTTAAAATTATTATTAAAAAAATGTAATAATTGTTAATATTAACGGTACCAAAGAGGAACCCTTCCAAACAGGCACATTCACGGTAGCCTTTTCTTTGCTGTGGGGTCCAGATTCACGCATGCGCAGAACGCAGGCAACCCGGAACCGTTTTGGCTTTAGAGACGTACGAGAATAATCTTTGACCAATTTTCTTCACAGTGAGTCCCGAAGGCTGTATTTTACCACTTAATTTGAAATCATATCAAATTCTTTTATTAAGTCAATGATTTTTAAAATCACTGAAGCTATATTAGCAGTACAATAGCGATAAACATCCAATAAATACTGAAAATATGCTTGCGCTAATAGACATTTTGAAATGCCCTTCAAACATTAAGATACTATCTAGGTATTGTAATATTTAATATGTAATTGTTACTATCAGGTGATTGAATCGGAACCAAATGTGATCATTGTTTTAAAGCCGCGCCGTTATCCTTGAACCTGTTGAATGTCACCCCTCCAATTGTCCAGTTTTTCCAGACTAGATCCCCCCGTCATGATGCGATACTGGGGCGAGATCCCCGGGCCTGCGGGGGTGCCCTCCAGTCGTAGCTCCTTCGAACTGCTCCAGCGGGAGTTCCGCTCGGTAGAGATGCAGGACCCTCCGCTGCACCAGCCCTCGGCCCAGCGGCCCCGGCCCACCACCATGCTGGACATCCCCTCGGAGCCCTGCAGCCTGACCATCCACACCGTGCAGCTGTGCCAACACGCACACCGTCTGCGCGGGCTGCTGACGGCGGCCCAGGCCCAGGCCCAGGCCCAGGCCCAGGCCCAGGGTCACGGCTCGGTGCCCTCTGAGGGCGGCCGGTCGGAAGATGGCGACCTCAGCCTCCCCCTGCATCCTCCAACGCCCCCTGTTCTGCCCGAGGATCTGCTCCCGGCGGACTGCAAAGGCCCCTGGCAGCCCTTCCAGCTCTGCCACAGTGACCCCGAAAGTGACTTTTATAAGTAAGCGACTCTACCAGTGGCATACTCCACCACCATCATGCTAATATTAGCTGAACACCCAGTCAGGTTTTCCCCTCTCATCATTTTTTTTTTTCCTTTTTCCTCCTTTTAGAGGTAAAGGTGAGCCTGTCATAGAACTGAGCTGGCCCTCCTGCCGGCAGCTGCTGTATCAGTCGGTGGCTACGGTCCTGGCCCACGCGGGCTTTGAGTTGGCCCAGGAGAGCGTGCTGGAGACCCTGACCGATGTGGTCCACGAACATTACCTGCACCTCACCCGGGCTGCTGCGCGTGGCGGTGGACCGCGAGGCTCGCTTGGGAGCCAGTCCCTTCCCGGACGTGGTGGAGCAGGTTTTCCACGAGGTGGGAATCGGCAGTGTGCTGGCCCTGCAGCGCTTCTGGCAGGTCAGGATTAAGGACTACCACAGCTATATGCTCCAGGTAGGTCTGGATTAAGAAATCCCACCAGTGCAGCATTTCTTCTACGTTCCTTTCATCAGTTTGAGTCCACTTTTATGTGTTTACTTCATTTGAGGCGGTGGGTGTTTTGCTCTTTGTGTTGCGAAAGTACAAGCAAAGTTAGAGAAAGGAATAGTTTCCCCCATTTTCCCGGCATATCAAAGATGGCTGCCTGTAGTTTTCCTCTTGCAGGTGTGCAAAGACCTGTCTGAGGAGTACGAGCGTCTGGTGAACCCTGAGAAGGCCCAGGAGGATTCCAAACCCCTGCGAATCAAGGAGGAGCCCATGAGCGATATTTCTTTCCCTGTAAGCGAGGAGCCCGAGGCTGATCTGGCCTCGGGGGACCAAGCCTTACCCATGGGGGTCCTCGGTACCCACAACGAGCGCCTGGCGACAGGCCTGGACGGGGACAGTTCTCCTCATACCTCAGGTGAGACGGCAGAGAGGAAGGGACGGATGCCCCAGAAGGAGCCCACGCCGGTGGTGTCCAGTCATCTCACTGTCTTCTCCTCCAAGGTGGGGGCGGAGCCAGCCACTCTCCTTTGTGGCCACATGTGAAAATGGAACCCCAGGAGGGGGAGGAGGGGCAGGTTCCCGGCCACCACCACCACCAGCACCAGCACCACCACCACCAGCACCACCACAGTGTCCTGGGTGGAGACGTGTTCGAGGAAGGCGGGCCCATGTCGACCATGAGCGATTCAGGCGCGGCCATGGCTCCCTCTCCCGCGGGGGCAGCCTCAGACGGCAGCTACGCGTCACACTCCCCAGACTCCCTGATGGGGTCCTCGCCGGTCTTCAGCCAAAGACCCAAAAAACGCGTGAAGAAGATCTGAGGCTGCCTTTGTGGACTCCACATATTTATTCTGGAAAAAGAAGCTATGGAGAAAAAAAAAGAAGTATTTTCTACATTTGAATGTAGTTGCTACAGTTTTGTCGTTTATGTTTAATGATTTGTAATAAAGATGCGCTCGCCTTTTTTCTCTTTGTTAAACATTTTCATTACGTTTCGCTTTTTTTCTGTGACTTCTGAACACGCAGACCATTTCCCTTCTAATTAAATGCCATTTTTATTTCATGAGGAGATAAAAAAATGACTCTCAGTCCCAGATAATCAGTCTAAGATGAATTATTTACCGACACTCCTTTACACACTAATAGCTGTGTATTTTAAACCAAAGCCGCTGCAGCAAACGGAGTGTGTTGTCTACTTTGCTGCTCATTAACCTGCATCTTTTGGTAGATGAGCTGCTCATTTTGCATCTGTTCTGTGAGTGTGTAAGCAGGCCAGCCATCCACATAGAGACACACACCTTCTGAAGTCAGCATCTGTTGCAGTAATGAGGCAAAGCCGTGCAAACGCATCACCGGCGGCAATTATGACTTTGTTCTCAGCCTCGTAAAGACATCAATCCAGCCTCAGTGCTAAATTAATTATGGCGAGCGGGACTCTACATGATGAAAGGAGCCAGAAAGCTAGGGTTATTTCAGTTTACCGTTCATGCCGACATATTGTCTGTTCATTATTGAACGGGCTGGTTAATATTTAAATAGCAGTTTCATTCTGACCTGCAAGAAAAATACGTTTTAATTTTTGTCCTGCATGAGGCCATTTTGAATCGTATATTTAAACTGATCTCATGACACTAATATGGATTCTGTACTGCTTAATGATCCATGTTTTCCAAAGCATATCCAAAGTAATCAGCTTTGTTATGTAGGTAGCTGTGAATTGAACAACCTGTGGTCAGTGATGCTCGGTATAACATTGCTCTCCTGAAAGAAAAGAGCCAAAATAAAGCACTTTTTAAAACTGAAAAACAAACAAACAAAATCCAAAGGTTTCATTGATCTTAATCTTGATTCCGTGGCATCTTTTGCGACTGCAGTTCATCAAATGTCCACTGGGGGTCAGGATTATGCCATAAACGACACCGACACTAAGTAAAAAAATAATAATAAATAATGTAATACTAATACTGATGATAAATAACTGCACTGGCACACCTCACCATATTCTCAATAAGGAAGCAGCAAACTCGGAAAAAAAGGGAACCACAGCCACAAATTGCTTGTCAGTCACAAGTCATGTTGTAGTTTCTAGTTTCTAGCGCCATTCTAATGTGATTGATATGGCTGCTGTTTAAACAGACAGAAAGAGCACTTCAGATGCTGCTGCTGATAAAACAACTAATCATTTGTAGAGGACGAGCTCCTGCTGTTTCCATTCAACAAAATGGGTCAGCTTTCAGGGTTTGGGAATTTCTACGCAGATGAAACACTAAAAGCCTTAACCCCGCTCAGGCCGTCTAGGCTGCGCTTTTCTACCTGCCGCTAATCGTGCTGTGGCTCTGAGCAGGGGTGCCCAATTTGATGCAAATGGCAGCAATCAAAAGTAATGACCCCAAAGTGCTGCAACCACAGAGCGTTCCATGCGCCGCCGTCAGCGCTGCTGTGCTGTCAAGCAGATTTTGTTGTCATTTTCTCCTTTTAAAAAGCAGCAAAGGACAACTAAGAGGGGATGTGTCCGGTAAATTCAGCCCTGGTGCTAAAATGGCAACTGGGAACTGCTTCCAGTTTAAAAATGTCCCCAATCCAGGAACGTGACCGATGCGTTGGTGGATGCGCTGGTTTAACTGCGGAGCTGTGACACGTCCTGTGAGTAATCAGCGTCTAGGTGTCGATCCAGAGAGGTTGACACGGTCCCACCTTTTTCTAATACTTGTTGGCACGTCAAAACACTCAGGAAGCTGCCCTAAAAAGCGTGTGATCGAGCAGCAGCAGCAGCAACTTGGATGGGACTCAAACTCCGGCAGAGGAACGCTTTGCTGACTAAAGGGGATTTGAATTTGGAGATGAATTTCAAACCAAACATACCCTTAAATGTGCTATTCAACTGTTTTTTTGCAATGTGGTTTTTTTAAAATGCCGAACCGGTCCTTGAATGAATCATCTCAGCAGCTGTAAGTGAACAGGATTCATGGGAGAGAGAAAGAAGAGCAGCCATGCTTGCCTTCCGACTGCTCTTCTTCTCCTGTTTCTGTTTCAAAGAGGTCGGATAGAATTTCCCCAAGTTTCAGACCTTAAAGGTTACAGCCCGAGGTGGCTCATCGGTGTGTGCAGACGCCCTGCGAGGGACCGAGGAGACGCAAATGTTGGTGTGAGCGTCAGGTAGCGGTCACCGCTGCCAGTCAGCTGCTCATCCATGTGCTCCAAACAGAACAGGCTGTTTTCTCCGTTTTGAGACGTCCACTCTTGGTAAGGTCACGGGAGAAGTTTGCAGTGTTTTTTGCTTTCTTCTTGTGCTTCATGTGACTTTTCCCTTGTAGTTTTTGAGCTAAACCACCTTTTCCCCACCCCACACCTTTGTCTTTTCAGCGTCCCCCTTTTTCTCTCGCCTCAGATCTCACCGACTGCTGCCGGACTGTTTCTGACGGCTGTGAAAGGGAAATAAAAACCTCTGCTTTTTCTGGTTAACCTTGCCGTCTTTTTCGCTCTCCTCTTCAGGCTAATCTCGGATCTCGTTCTGATGACATGGTGAAACAAACGTCCTCGTCTGCGACAGACCTTTCTTCTGCTTCTGGGTTTTGACAACACCCAGGAGACACGACCTCGTCCACGCAAACAAAGCAAAGAATTCTAACCTCCAAAATCAAGAATTTTCTGCAGATTTAGATAGAAAAAGTAAATGTGGCCAATGTAGTATAATATAGGCTGGAAAAAAATACTCAAATATGAATATTTTTACCAGGAGAATAAAGGCCAAGGTTGTAATGGAGACAAAAAATAGCCTAACTCTAACATTTTTGCAGGGACTTTTTTAAAAAAAGGTATTTTTGTAGCGTTTTCTACTGCTATCAACCTAAATTGTGTGGTACTGAGTCCAGGCCAGCTCCACTGTGACACAACGATCAGTTATGATTTGGCCAGTAAGAGATATTCCAAATCAAAGAATGACAATCATGCATCATCAAGTGTGAAACAATTGTCTTGTTAAGCTCAGTTAATTATCGCATCGATTCTATCCCTTTAAATGCTGACTAATTATCCTGAATATCCTTGATATAAAAGCGCTAATCATCACTCCGAGCTCTATTGACTCCTCTTCTCCTTTTGTGTGCAGCTCATTGGAGGCCTGTGTTGCTGAGAAGTTCCTTTTGATGCTGCTTGGTTTTCAATCACGCAGTCTTGCGAAGCTTTCACCATAAAGAATGATTCAATTACGGCTTCTTTTTAAATGTACCACAGGAGATAATGTTCTGCCAACGGAGATAGAGAAGAAAATGAAATTAACCTTAGCCGACTCTGTGCCCCAACGGCTTTATTAAGCTTTGCCATTGAAACGCCATCTTTTATGTAATGTAGCATGCCTGCGGGGAGGCGCAAACTCCATTCTTGTGGGTTTTTAGCTTAAATTAGGTTTTTTTGGAAACGTTGGCTGCAAAATTCAATTCAAAGTTTACGACAAACAAAGTTTTTCCACCAAATATTTGAAGGCTCTGAAACGGTTTCTTAAAATTTGCCATTTGACTACAGCTCAGAGGCACCGCGCCAGCATGGTCCACCCACACAGCACGTTTGACGCTTTGTGTCATATTTTCACTGTTACAACCTACAATGATATTCAAATGTGTATTTTCTAACCACGAGGACGCCAGGGGCCTTTACAGGACACAAGGTGGAATCACTGAGCTAGAAAATTAAAAATCTAAAGGAAAGGTGTTTGGTGTGAAGAATATATCGACATATTTTCCATATGGGGTGTGAGTACAATATTAATATGAAAAAAAAGTGTTTTAACAGAGCAAAGCATCAGATGTTTCAATACACTCCCAAATCTAATGTGTGGCCAGGTTAACATTGTTGCTAATGCTCTTTTAAGCAGCTCTAAGGCTAAAGAAAGATTTAGTAAGACAGTGAAATGATCATTAAAGTCTTAAAGCGAGTGATCAGTGATGAAGAACGGCTGGTTGGTGCTCATGAAACAACCCTAGGCATCGATGAGGAGGAGGATGGCGCCACAGAGGCAGCTTCTTTTTAATCAGGACAGCAGGGGGGCAAGTTAACAAGGCAGGTGTCCCATTTTTGAGGAGGAGGACAGGTGAGACACGTTCCAACCTCCAGAAAAAGCTCTGGGAAATAAAGAAGAGCCAAGGTATGCACAGGAAATAATCCTCTTTTACGCTAGAGTGTGGTTGAAAAAAAAAAAATCAGATTCTTTAGCTCTAGTGTGTTTTGCGTGTGTGTGTGTGTGTGTGTGTGTGTGTGTTCTTGTGCTTGCTCCAGAATGACGACCACAAAATGTGTTATTTCGACAATGTGACATTTCAACAGGCCTTTAGAACTCTAATAGACTGTTTGAGGATTTAAATGAAGGTTAGCGTAAGGGATTAGCGTTTAGGTGTGATGGTAAAGGTTAAAGTACGAACTATGCGTCTGAAAGAAAAATGCCAAAGCTGAATAATAAAATTTTTAAAAAGTTGTCTGATTGATTATTATTTATCAAAACCCCAAAGAACTGAGTGTCTTTTTGTAGACTTTTCAATATTGCAATCTTCTAGAACACTTTAATTCCTTCTTAAATTGACAGCCTGACATTTTAGTCCAAACTGATGTCCTCCACAGCCAGCTAGGTAAACCTGCAGTCTGTCTGTCCATCTGTCTTCCTCCAGCTTTCAGAAGGGGCAAATTCAGCCAGGAAGTTTAGGTAATCCACATCTACGCCTTCCACAGCGCTCCAGAGCTCCAGGCAAAGACGCAGCTTCACCTGGGAGGAACTGTTTCAACCTCACCTGATTTTATGTTTGCTATCGTTGCCAGCTTGAATAATAGTCTGTTTCACGTAAAACCTGCTGTACTGGCATCGCCCCAATCCTCAGATCCATGCTGTTCAGGGTGTCTCTAACTCACCATCAATGTTCATTTTGAAATAAACCAACATCTTCTGTGTCTTCTGTGTCCATGTTTGACCTGTTGCTTTGACCCTGTTGGTCTCCGCACTTGATTTTCCTGTAAATTTCTGCTTTTTTTCACCGCTCAGGCTCATCCGGGAGGCGCCGCAGCCGCATCCAATCAGGGTTCTTCTCAGAACTCACGGGTCGTTGTCACACAGCTAACCCTCTGACAAAGACAGACTGTGTGCGGACAGGTGCTCTTATACCAGTGTTGAATGGTTGCTATGGCAACCCCCCTTCCCAATGGATTCCACTGGACGCTAACAGTTGTGGTCTAATGCAGAGGGAGAGTCATGTGACCCGCTGCCATCAGTAACCACAGATGCAACATAGCGCAGTGATCGGTGAACGTGCACCTGCTTCTTCTTTTTTTTTTTTGAGTTGTAGCAAAACGGAAGCTCCAGGTATCTCGACGTTGACATAATCTCGCTGGAATCTCGCTGTCAAACTAAACCTTTGCCTCGCCAAGATTTTTTTAAATGGTTTTAACGAGCTGTTCCGGCATCTGTTGTCCCTTTTTTTGTCCCTCACCACGAAGCCCCTCTTCACAGCCCTCCTTCTGCTCCGTCTTATCCGCTGACAAGTGACGACCCCATCAAAGACGCGCCACAAAGGAAGGCTGTTAAGTCTACCGCAGCAGGAGAGAGGAACGCCCCAAAGAGACAACAGGACGTCTCATCTCATCCTCTGAAGCCAGATGGAATACTTGAACCTGCAGGATCACTATTTTGTTCCCAAAAAAAAAAAAAAAAAATCAGGAATTGTGCAAAATGTACGGATGGCCCTGCGGGACAAGTGATGGCGCACGTGATGAGAATGTGAGAACGAACCTTTGGCAGCTCTCCAAGAACTAGACTAGGCTGAGACTTGTGTACTGTGGCCTCCACGCTGCATTCTGGGACGTGCTGGTTTTAAACAAACTGTCCGTGTCACAGCGGAGTTGCGGGAAATGGAATATCAGTTCAATCAGCAAGTGGGGCTGATGGGAAACATGCATCAGGCCCGCTGTCGACATCTGTCATTCCGATTCTGCTGAAAGCCGACATACGCCAAGCGGGATCCGGCCGCTCGCTCGCCATAGTTTAGATTGAATGGCTGTGAGGCTGAGGCCATTTATACACTGACAACAGACTGGGTAGCAGGAATGGATCATCAGTCATCCTCTCCTCTCCTCCTTCTCCTCTTCCTCCTCCTACAGGGCACCATCGCTCTCTTTCACTGTCTCCTCTGCTGCCTCCGTTTAGGACAGGATGTGCTCCGAATGCGCAAACAAAGAGTTAAAAAAAACCTGAAAAAACCCCAAACAGCAACTCAGCATCCAAAATGAAAGCTGCTGGAATAATCAGTCAGCTCATCACGTGTTCGTAACACGTCAATCCGGTCCGCTGGTTCGTGATGATGTCACCAGGAACTGAGGCTGACGCCACACAAACGTAGTTGTTTTGCTGAATTGAATGTGGGAGAAATTTCTCCTGCATACCAAATAAAAGTCTTTTCAATCAAAATAATTTGTAACGCAATTAGATGAAAAAGAGATCTCCGATGTACCAAAATGGCCCTGCAGCCATTGTTACAAGGTGCTCTGTTTCATTGATGGAGAGATTCTGGAGACGAAAAGTTCCTTCTTCCGAGATGTGCTCGCTCGTCTGCATCCCTGCGCAAGCGGCCGGCTGCATCAAAGCTTCGCTATCTTTTCCAGGACCCAACAAGCTCTTCAAGCACTCGACGGAGTCCACACTCTCCTCCAACTCCTCCGAGCAGCTCCTGTTTTTCCTCCTCTTTCCACTCGAGCGGGGGTGCCGTACTGCCAGAGAGGCACACTTGACATAAAAGACAGTCTGAGAGGTGGTTTTTTTTTTTTCCTAACAGGGAAAATAGTGTTAGCGCTCTTCACCAGCTGCTTCCCATGATGAGCCACAGAAAGAGTCTGGTTTTGGTATTTTAAAACACTCGTTTGAATCGCAGACAGCATCTATGTCGTCCGCCGCCCGAAACCACCACTGTGAAACGCTTCCACAGACGAAACAAACCCTGGAGCTCCAGTGAACCACAGATAGAGAGGCCAGCATCTCCACCGAGGCTCCACCACGCCGACACGTCCAACAGGAGGTTGCCCTGGCGGACCTGGCGGACCAGCCGTGCACGCAGCCGTCACCAGCGTCACCTCTGTGATCACATTTTCCTTCACAATTGGCGGAAATTAGATGAAAAACGCTCCTTTCTGCTCCTTGTCAACTTTGACTCTGTTTGCCTCATTAGACGGTAGTTTCGGGTTAGTCTGAGGCGCGGAGTCCCACAGGGCCTTCGCTCTGCCATAGGTTCCCCCTCCTCATCACAACCTCTTCATTCTGCCTCTGCGAGTTGCTCTGCCAGGTGACATCTCGCAACCTGCTGCTTCTTGCTGGAGTATTTGTCTCCGTTTTAAATCGCTTCTAGTGCACCAAACCTGCTCTTTACTGCCCTAATCAGAGGCTCTGAACTCTCATTAAGTTGTTTTATTTTTTATCTTTTAAGCTGCTGGTAAATTTTTGAATGTCAGCTATTTAATTTAGTTGCAGGCAGTTAAAAACTTGGTATTCCCCCAAATGACCTTTTGCTATTTAACGATTAATTCTTGCTCACAAATTCCACAGAACGTGCTGGTAAAACAGCTTAACTGACAAGCAGAGTGGAAGTTGTGCGAGCGTGCAGGTGGTGGAGCTCTGCCGCCGTTCACACACCAGCGATTATCCTCTCGGGGGGCCACGGCGCTCAGCTTTTCTCCCTCCGGTCGGCTAGCCGTCATGGTCATAGCTGGTCACACATGGGAGAGTGGAGGCTCTGATAAGCGTGCTGTAGTTCTGCTGTTAACAGTAAAGAACACGAATATCACGCATGATGTCCCACACGGCACATGCTGCTAAGTGATGGAGCGATTTGGAGAGATGACACAACATTCTTAAACACAAACATGGCTCTTTTATCGTTTCCATCCAGGGATCGGGGCTCCTCGCGCAGCTAATTAGCTCTGAGGCAACGGTTTTGGCCGTGTGTGGCGGCGGCCACCTGCTTCTTCCGGCTTAATTGCCGAATTGATTTCATTACTGGCAGAATTAGATGGTCTCTGTGGCTCTCGGAGGAATTTTAAAATCCCAGAAGGTCCGTTTGAGCGAGCTAACAGGCTGTCCTTCTCCAACTTGTTGAAGGATTAATTTTCATTACAGCTGAATCACTCATAAGTACAGGCGAACTTGATTTGTGTATGCTATGTAAAGAAATAAATGTAAAGCTCATGCTTTTACATATTTTAAATACATTGTATTTCTAACACAGTTTGATATCGTTAACTATAATAGATGAGAAATTGGTAGAGGTGGTTCAAATAGTCTTTCAGCTTTAAAGCTGCATGTAAAGGTTAAGGATACAGCAATCAAAGCAGCACATAGAAGCAGTTCTTCATGTCTGGACATCCCATAAACAGTCTGTAAGAGTTTTAAGCCTGTTGGGCTTAAACAACCCGGCCCTCTTCTTTCAGATCTTAACTAAAGTCACATGTTTAGCTGTGTTAGTAACAGCCATTCTGAGCATCTTCCCGTCTACATAAATGAGCCGTAAACGATCCACATTAGCAAGAGCCTCAACAGTGCTGGAGGAAGGAATTTTTGTTATAGACCACGAGGAGGGAATCAGTGAGCGGGTGGGATGATGTCAAGTAAAAAAACTGCCTGTCAACATTTTAAGTGAAAGTAATAAATGTGCAAGCGTGGGGGTGGGGGGTGGGATGGCTGGGAGTACCCCCCCCGGGGGGGTCACAAAAGAGCCTTATCAGTAAACATCAGCTTCTTTCAGGCTGACAGCTTTATTACCAGCCTCAAAATCTACTTCTCGCTAATGTAGTTCTAACACAGTTTGCTGTGGGGAGGGGGAAGGGCAGCCTCCTTAAAAACGGCGATGCTGTGCTGGGTGATTTGAAGGCGATGCGTCCTCTGCTCGTGTCCCAACCGCGGCCGCGGTGCTGTTGCAGCACAGTTATCCCCCCAGCTTTCTTTACCATTAAAACCACAAAGCAGCTAAGCGCAGTCTCTGTTTCCCTCTCTGCCCTCTCTAAAGCCATGAAAGCTGCTCTGCAGGAACACCGTAGGGCTTGTCGCTTTATTAATACCAACCATGATACTCTTTGGGTCTTGGTACAACGACCAAGCGTAGGAGAAAAAAGACAGGGAGACAAAACTGATGAGATAATCGATGATGAATTATTCAGTGTGTATAGCAGGCTGTCCTCAGGGCCTTCATCCCTGGTCGTGCAGGGGCTCCACCGAAACGACAGGCATCTGTTTAAACAGCATGTAAAATTAAGGAAGTACCGCTGCTGAGAGAATTCAAACATGTAATAGGCGTCGTGAGAAAAAGGCTTATTACTCCTCTGGTCTGAACAGGGATGGGTCTCATAGCAGGATGGAAGAGCCTTCGGCGGTGTGTCTCAGGCACACACCAGTTTTTGAGTTGTCAGAATGAAGAGAGCAGTGACAGAGAGGTTTGGCACCACACTTGCTAGTGCTGCTGCTGCTAAATAACGGGTGCTGATCACAGTGAAATCATCAAAGTGGCCCTCTTCGTTCTTCCTTCACCGCAGACCTACTGACCCGATGGCCGGTTCTTCACTCGCCTTAACTAAAGGACACATCGGCGACATAAAGATGCAGAATTTGTGGATTTCCTCTTGATAGCAGCTGATCAAACAGCTTCTTTTGGATCTTCATGCAACATCACGTCTCCTTGACATGGGTTTTGGGCCCAGTTTTTCCTTTTTCCTCATTGCAACAATCCACCAAACAGGTTTTTCACAAACTCCACCTCTCATGAATGAAATTATGGAGGGATTTTCAGAGCAGGAGCTTCAGCCGTCGATGATTAGCATGGATGTTGTACATTGGCAATGACCCTTTGACCTTTCCTTCTCATTTTTTCATAGAGGCAAAGCAACGTGAGGATTCTAGGCTACAGAATCCACCGCCCCAGGCAGAAAATCCTGCCTTGTTAGGGGTATTCTCTGGTGTGACCTGGAGCTGGTTAACTTTTCAACATTTTCGTTAACACAGGATGGACCCTCAGTCAGTTCTATCTGCAGAAAAACAAAGCCAAGCAAAAGAAAAACGCTAGATGTATTAGTAGTTCCACACGTGAGGAGGCACCTGCTGTTTGGGCCACCAACTTCAGACAATTTAGGAACAATGCACCAGAAGGCACGGATATTCCCACAAGAAAACCCAGAAATAGGCTTTTCTTTTAGTTAAAAAGCAAATGTGCTGCCATTAGCAACAAATTGAAGTTGGCTGTAGAAAATGGCAGACAGCCCTGGTCTCTTTATGCAGTGAGTTTTGTTATAGGTTAGCGTGCGTACGTGCTGCTGTGCCTCTATCCTGACGTGCAAAGTCAGAAGGGCCTCTGCTGCTGTTGTGCTGGGGACACGAGCCACGACTCCAAAGCTGTTGAGGAGTTCAGCGCCGCAGTTGTACTTATGAGAAACAGCTTGAAATGAGCCTCCGAGTGTTTTTCTCTCTGTTGAAATGTGCAGGCATCTGCAGAACACCGAGGCCTCCGCAGCAGGTTTGCAGCCGCATACCTACGAGGGTCCACAGGCAACGCTTGCGCGTGTGCATCAGTGGCCTGTCTGAAAAGCCAAGCAACCATTTTGCATTGAAAATGAAGGTGGACTTCCGTCACATTTATTGTCACAAAAGCCACCCGCACTCTAGCTTTATCCGTTTTTATTGCCGTCTTGTTTGTTCATTTGCTGGTGACCCTTTGTTTTCATGTTGGCTTCTTGTGCTCCGCTAGTGCAATTTTTGCCACTTTTAAAATGTCAGTGTTGACAACAAATTGCTGACTTGGTGCCCAACACCTCCCAGCGGTTGAAGGCTAATCACTGACCTGTCAAGTGGTTACAAAAAAACCCACAGCAACAACAACACAATAACAAAAATCCCCACCCTGCTTGATCTCTACTTTAGATTTAATACACAGTAATGGCCCTTTGTGCTCTGCAAAATTTGGTACATTTCACAAAAACTGTTCAGAAAATGTAACCTGAAGCAAGAAAAAAAAAAAAAAGGCAAAAGCAAACTGCCTCCCAACAAGAGTTGACCTCTGTAATTGTCGGGATATCATCCATTGTCTCCTAAATCACACTCAGCGTGTGCGGTTATAAATCCACGTGGTGCTTTCATTCTGCGAGAAAACCCATTTCAGCTGTCTGTCCGGTCTGCACCACAAATCTAAAACAGTTTCAAATAATCAATCCGCCCGAACAGATTTAATGAGAAAAAAAAAGAGGTGATGCTTTGCTGTGTTTCCCAGTTTCCAGGAACATCCAGAAAAAGATGATGATGCGTTTAGTGGAAGCTGCTGACGGTGGTGGATGCAGACGAAAGGTTCAGGGGCAAGGAAAAAACAGGGGGTGATCAGTTACTGCACAATCTGGATCACATGGCTCCTGGGAATCATGCTTTGTGGGTAGACCGATTCCAGAACCACAAAAAAAGCACGGTCTGCAAGTTCCCTCTGACCAGTTTACACCTGGAGCCTGATTTATTGCTATTGTTATGCTCCCTGCAAACTAATATTTGTTTGCTTATTTAATGATCTTTTTTATCCTACGAAAGCTGCTTGGGGACATTTTATTTGGCCTGTTCACACTACTGTTTGAGTTTGGTTCACTGGCTTTCCTATACAAAAGAAAAGGAGAGAAGTCTCTAGGGAAAAAAACAAGTTTTCGTTTTTATCCCACGACTGTATTTGCGGGACCGATTCCCAACAAAATTCCGCCAGCACTGTTGCAACTCTCGGTGAGGACATCGCTCGAGGAGTCACGTGCACATCGATAAACCAAAGGCTCAAAATGTAGACCCACCTGACACACACACACACACACACATTAGAATATGTTGGCTCTGCCAGGAGCTGCTGACATCTCCAGTGTGATGGGATGATGATGATGATGATCATGATCTTCGTCATCTTGCTCTGGGTTAAACCTCAGCCTGAATCCTTCGGTTTTATATTTTTTAGCTCGACCTGAACACCGTTGTCCGTCACCTTTAGAAAAACATTTCTGCTTGGGGAGGAAAATGAAGGCCCGGCCGACGGTGCAACCACGCTAACAGTGGAGCGCATGCTGTTATTTGCCTAAACTGCTGCTGTGTGATGTAACTTCTTGCACTAAGCTACTGTTCAACATTGGCTGCAAGTATGGTTCTTTCTAAGTGATTCAAATCATTACAAAGTGGTCAGGAAGAAAAAAAATTATCTCCAGGAAACATATGAACACTGCGGGCATGAATCACCCTCAGGGGTCCGTCGCTCTATTCAAAACTTTAATATGAAGGAGCCCACACTGTTTCTCAGAAGCCTCTGTCATGTCTAATCTCTAATGTATTGTGCACACAGGAAGAATATTTGAGGTATTTTATGCGTAGTCTCTTTGGATAATCACCCTCCCTATTGTTGCTGCAGTGACAGCATCGTTATTGTGTCTTTGAGCGTCGTGGAAACGTGGCTCTCTCTCCCTCCCTCCCTTTGGCCAGATAAAGTACGAGTTAAAAGAAAAGACAATGGTGATTTCTCTCTCTCTCTTATACACTCATCCACACTCACCCCCACACCCACACCCACCCACCCACCCACACACACACACACACACACACACACACAAGAGTGACCAATCATTTCTTCCGGCCACAGTAAAGCATGATGGTATTTGGAGAGTGAGCAGAATAAAATAAAGAGGAAAAAGTAACTTAGGATGTGTGATGGAAATCCCAGCTTGAAGGTCAGCGAACATCCTATGAGACACGTGTACCCGCGCTCACGTTTTATAGGCTGTTAGCTTAGAGTGAGTGCACACAGGCCTGGATTTTCTACTCAGTGTGTGCATGAAAGCTACAGTCGCTGCACTGTTACTGATACTCGCTCTGCGTCCTAATAATACCGTTGGAATTCAAACTCGGTGGAAAATACCAGTAATATAGGAGCTGATTTGGACTTAATAATTACCTGTACACTGACTTAGATGTGTATAAATGCTGATTTATTCCAGAGGTTTAGACACCATTGATGTAGTAGTGCATCATATGCAATGTAACGCGTGGGGTGCAGTGACTGTACCGACAACTAGATGGCAGTGTTAGAAAAGGGGCCATGTCATGGTTGACATATTCACATAAATGAATTTTTTGTTTATAATTTACTTTAATACTTTAATACCGCAATTAGAAGCACAGCTTGTAACCCATTGAGATGACACATACTGTTAATATTGAATGTAGTACTATATTGCACCATTAAGAATTCACTTTTTACAAACTGAAAACGCTCGTCAGAGTTCCTCTTCGTGGAATTGAAATGTTGTCAATTCTCTCAAAGTAAAGAAAAAAAAAAGATCCTGATCATGTTCCTCATTCCACTTGTACCCAGAGCCTGAGATGAGTTCTTGGAGGAGGTTCCACAAATCCATCACAGGATAGCGTTGAGCTTCTTGAGACACAAAGTCGCAGGAGCTTTGGTGAAAGGTCGAAAAAGCAGCTGTTACACTGTGCCTCTCATCAAATGTCACAATGTCCCAGGGGTCGCTGTGACTGGCAGTGGACCTTATCTGGTGGGATATCACCTCCTCGCCGCGCCTGCCGTTGGTGGAGGTAAAGGCATTTTGTCGCTGCAGTCGGCTAATGATGTCCACTCCAACACTGACATGCCGGTGACCTTTTGTCATTGTCTAAAATCGAAGGCTGAAAATTATATCATCTTTCTTTAAGAAGAAAATAATCCACAAACTGAAAGCTATGGATAAAAAGATAAGTCTTCTCTAATATTTAGTCACCTGGAAGACATCGAGTCTACATACGTCTATTTATAGCTCCAAACCTTTGAGGATCAAAAAAAGCACTCCTCAAAAAACTGTTCTCTTCAGGAAGGCCAGTGGAAAAGTCAGCATCTCAGATTAAAGCTGCTCCTGATCAATGAATCGCTTTTCTTTTGTGCATGTGACAGCGCGACGGTAGTCAGTGCAAACACGTGATTGCATCTGCGTCTGGCTGAAGCCACGCACGCTTCTCACACGAGTGCAGCAGAACAATAGCAAAACTGTCATCTTTACCAGCTTTAACAGGATAATTCCTAATGTTGAAGCATTTACATAATCTGCTCTCGCTGCGGCTTAGTGTCATTAGAGGGGGAAAAAAATTAGAATCCTGGAGCTGTCTAATTGATAAATGAAGGATAAACAAAAGAATCTCTTTATTGTACCTGTCTCTGTGGAAGGAGACTCAGTCCCAGTACCAGATTGATTAGTAGGATAACAACTGGCGTTTTAAATCTCTGTTAACAGACGGCTGTGAGACGCGGCTGCCACGTCTGTGAGAGCTGTTGTACAACAACGTAAACAGAGCGGATCCTGGTGTACCAACCTGTTGTTGACTGCAGAGGAGGCGAGGAGATGAACTGGATTCGAGGCAGTTCGTTGGAACAGCAGGCACACGCCGACTTAAGCGAGAGATGAAAAGGAAGTGGCCCTCTATAACCCTGAATTCAGGATTTGTTATGATTCAGGAGCGCTCCGAGAGTTTTTGAAGCCTGCCGCGTGTTTAATCTTGGTTTGCGGGACATTATGGAAAGGGCTGCAATGTCACCGAGAACCACCGCCGCTCATTTTCTCCAGCCTATTAAAATGGCCGTGGGGGTGGCAGCTTTAATGGGCCGGCGGCTGACCCCGGCCCACCTGAAGGCAGAGTTCCGCGTCGAGTTATACCATGGAGCCGTGGGCGTCATTTAAACCCGCCCTTTCAATCATCTCAGTTTCTGCCAGCCAACAACAAAACTCATCTTACGCTAACTGCTACACTGATCCAAATTACATTAGATCTCCCAACCAGATTTAACCAAAAAAGCACCAATAATAGATGTAATATTTTATTTAATTCACTTTAGGCTTGTAAACATGATTCATTCAAGCTTGGATGGACCAGGACTGCAAACTCATTCATGCGCTCGCCCGGTAGATAACCCAGAAAGGGACAAAACGCAATTTCCAATCAGCAGGGCCACCGGAAACTTGAGAAAATAGTTTGTTTTCATCATGTCCTCAGCTGAGGAGCAGCCGGCACACAAATAAGGAAAACAGACGATGGCGTACCCTTCCCCGCGGCAATTATGTGTGCATCGCTCATAAACAAAAGGCACGTCTCGACACTTTGACTTCTAGCTCTGTCATAAATGTGCTTTGCAAATAAATTGACACCCACTGATCCACCATTTTGTGGAGTTCATGCCTAGAAGATATGATTGTTCTCTGAGAGAAAAAAGAAAAGAAAAGAAAAAAAAAAACCCCTTGTAATACTGCAGCTGACTTTGCGAGAACGGAGCCTGTCAACGAAGAGCAGTTCCTTAAATCTGCTGTGAGAGCAGTCGCGCATTCAGGAGCAAACATTTTAAGATATTTACCATTTGTTTCAAAAAAACGGCTGCAGATGTGATTAGCATAGCAATTAAATCAATCAAAAGAAAGAGGATATTGTGCACGCTCAGCGGCTGAAGCTGCAGGGGTCTCTTGCTGCCAGAAACACTGTATCGTTGTGCAAAAAAACCCCCCCTTGAGATTAAAATATCACGCAACTGCTCTTGTCACCGCAAAAACAGAGGTCATGTAGTTCAGATATACGAGTTTCAAACAGACAGCGCAGGCCGAGATGCCAGATAATCCCGCTGCAGACGTGGGCCGTATGAGATGCTAAGCTTTATTTCTCTGATTGGCACCGCGCTAACCGCTGTGCTACAAACTGGCAAGCTAGATTAGCACCAGCTGCCAAAAGGACTCCCCGCGTGGGCCCATTAGAAGACACATACCGGCTTCCAGGGCTGAATGCAGGGCTCTCTTGGTGCAGGTACATGCTAATGAATTGTTTTTATCCTACAACATTTACAACGGCACGAGGTTTACCCTAAGTCCACTTTACCAGAACCAACATTTCACAACACACCGGGGACGGTGACAGATGCCGCACTCCTAACCTGCTGCAGAGGACATCATGTACAAAAATGATTACCGTAAATTAGGAATCTGTACTTCAGTAGTGAGACTGTGTGGCGTTCCACTGGGGTTCGTGCTTGGTACACATCTGTTCTTCATTCAGTCTGCTGGGCTGTTTAAACACCGGTTAAACTACTGTACACTTTCTAGGGTTGATCATATTTTTGGACCTTTTTTCATCATTATCTGCCAGTTCTGCAGGATTTCTACACCAGCCGCATCTTGGCTCAGCCTCCTGCCAGATGGCAACCATCCCCGAGCTCATCCCAGCCTCGCGGTCAAATATTCACGGCAGCATTTGCTGCCTGACAGTCAATCCTCCACCTGGGACCTGGGCCACAGTCCGTTCAAACCGAAGAGAGTCAGGAAACAATCACAGCACACTTTTATCCTGCCTGTGAAACTCCTTCTGAATTCAAACTTTCTGCCACACAACCCAAACTCTAGATTAAAAGTAGCATCTACTTAAAGACTTTTGGGTTTTTTGATCACCAACCTTTTTGTTGATAAGCTCTTTAAATTAATTAAGTTAATAGTTAAGGCTTGGGCTGTGTGATCCACATGGTAATAGCTGCCTGACACTGCTTGTTCTTGTCTCCGAGCAACAATATAATTATCAAATGTGCGCAGCCAGGCATGGCAAACCCTAACCCTGAAGTAAGGGTTTGTTGTTTTTGAAAGGAGCTCTGCCCATTGACTGCTGGTGTGGTGGTTGCTCCACTTGAATAAACGCTGGATGTTGTTAATCTGCTCTGCTGCACTCGGATCAATTAGTAAACGAGCCAATGAGCTGCTGGAAGCCACCGCGCCACAACCACGCAGTGAAGAGGCGTGGGCCTCGCAGGTCTCAGTTATTGTAGCATCTATGTGACGCCCAAATCGAAATAAGAGGCGCTGATAGTTGGATGTTTTTTTCTATAATTCAATCGTTCTCACACACAAGTGCATTTTACATTCATTTTAGGCCAAACCCATATGTGTGTGTTAGGCTCCTCCCACACTTTAAACTTTAAACAAGATTAGACTTTAAACAAGATGAACTCACAAAAGAGTCATAAAAAGAAGAAAATACGAATAAAAACACTTGAAAGCATCTCTTCCCATAAACAGGAGAACTTGTGAATATGTTATGAAAGCGATAGATTCCAAGTGGAATACGATTCTATACGCGAGGGTCGGTGCATGCTGAAATAGATTAGCTCTTAAAGTTTGAGTGCTGTCCGTGGAGAGGTTGAAAACGTTTACTCTGAATAAATTCACCCTGCATACAAGTAGAGTTATTATATTCTGATGCACATGCAGACAAACACACATTAAGGACCATTAAAATATAAATGACTTGGTGGGGTAGTTTTACCCACCATC
>CAAE01014571.1:191542-251544 GCA_000180735.1 Tetraodon nigroviridis
TATTAGAAAAAAATTGGACACGAACTTATCCATATGCCCCTCAAAAAAGTTGGTGCAGTTGTCAAAACAATGAATTGTATTCTTTCTGTTTGTAATGGAGTAAATTCCTTGATTCATCATCCATCCATCCATTTTCCTAATAAATAACCATTGTCACGCTAGGTCATTCTATTACTACTGTTTATTACATTTATGTGGTTAACTATTGGTTTATAGGAATTTCCTGTTTGGGGAGAGCTTACAGTATTTCATTCTATGTCAGATGTCAGAAAAGGCTATATATAAACCCTCCATCTTTTTTATGTATGATGATTCACTTCAAACAGCGGCTGTAGAGCTTCAGTTTACATTGTACGCATCTTGTGGCAAAGCTAGGGCTCATCTGGCTCCGGGCTCTGGCTTTTGCAGCAACGGTAGAAGATCGAGATTGAACGAATTTAAAAACGTAGACACTTTGTTGTAAAAATCATTTTGCCTGATCTCAACAATGTTTCAAAGTAGAAACCCAGTGAAAACACATGATAAACATTTAAATTCAAAATAAAGATTGAATCAAAAATATTAGAACATCAAGTAGTTTTAATTCATTTTCCATTTTTGGCTTTTATTAGTAAAAAAAAAAAAAGAGTCATATATACCTATACCTGGTTCTTGCCATATTTTTTTCATTTCTAGTGTCCCCTCTAGGAGGTGGAATGTCATGATGATTGACGCTGTTTTGACGCCTGTGGGGTTTGAAATGAGCATCAGGCTTACTGCTTGCGCAGTCTGTTTGCGTCATAGATCACATCAATGTTCACATTTGTTTTCTGATGTGTAATTTTCTCCATATTTATACTGGGTTTACACTGGGGGTCTTTTACATATTGAACTATCACTGGGAGGCTGATTTAATTTCAGTTTATTATTCTTGTTGTCAGGGAAACAGTATTCTAACAAGAGAACTGTGAGCTTTAGTGAACACTTTGATATCAAATATCAGGATATTTCCTCATCTTGCAGCATTTGTTCACACATTGAATTTACGGTCTAGATAGACTGTTGTGGCTGACTGGTTTATTAATTAATTCTGAAACCTTAACTAGCGCTGTTGCAGCCATTTTAAGATTACAAACACACACACACACAAGATGATTCTTCTTTCAACATTAGAAACTGTGTGACTTTAGGCCTCCATAAGCATGTACAAAGACCATTTTTATATTTTTATTTTTTGCAGCATTTTTAGAAACAGCAAAGTTTTTCACCTCCAGCTCAGATTCTGACACCAAATCTACATGCAAAGTCAAGCAGGAGCTGATTTTTAGTTTTGTTTTTCCCGCTTTCACCCCTGGTTTTATAGAGCCATTTTACATTTGAGGGAGGTATTTCAGGAACCTGCCTGACACGACTCTCTCCCCACCGCTCTTCTGATGTGGGTCGAAAAAGTGGGAAACAGTTGTTTCATCCAAAACCGCTTTGAGTGCTCTGAGACTCAACGCTCTGTTCCTCCTTCCAATGTCTGTCTGCTGTGATGTGGGAGGGCTGAACTCCCACATCACAGACGTTAAACCACAGGGTTCCCTAGCTTTTTGTTGTTCATGCTCCATATACTATCGCAAAGACGTATATATCGCAGACAGAATCCATTAAAGCGTCAGCAACGGTAGGTGGCCTGTTGTGCAGACATCCATTTTGCTCCATTTTTTGATGGTATAGCGTGATTGATAACACATATAATGATGCGATACCATGGTCGACACGTGGCCATGGCACCGCCCTGTTGTCCAGCAACTATCAAAGTTCTATTCTTTTTCTTCCTGGAATAAATACAGAGTTCTTCGTGGAGATTCTTTCTTTTGTTGCAAGTGTCAATGCTCCTGCCCAGCACCATGCTGGTTTGCCTGTACCCTGTAATACACCGATGGCCTCTGGAGTCAACAGCAGCTTCAGCTTCATCAGACCTGTCTAAAGAATGTCTTTGCAGCTCTGATAGTCTCTTTCAAATTTCCTAAAACTTTTGCTCCGCTGGATTTGATTCCTGCATTTTTTGCACTCTGTATAACAGCTCAGATATCTTTTTTTTTTTTTTTGATTACTTCTGACAACTGCTGTTGCTCATGATTGAATGCTGCAACGTGTATGTTTGGATTTTGCAACCTAAAGACGTCTTTGACTTTGCCCTGCCCAGGCACTGCACAAGAAAACATAAATCTAAACATTTATGGGTTTTATGAAACAAGTTTTTTTTCTTACTGAGTTGGTAATAATCATACAATTATTAGGTTTAAAATAATGCATGTGAAGGGGTGTTAAAAATACAGGGTTCATATATTTTTCCACATAGTTAATCCAGAATGCCAGTGCTGGTACCTGCGTGTTTTGAACTCGCAGAAGTCATGTTTTTGTGAAGAGTGAATCGGAGTGGTTGATGAGATAAAAACAAGACCAAATAGGAGACTCTCAGAGGACAAGTGACCAGGAGTGTTCTGACGGAGGAGGAAAGGACAAAGCGGCACAGGGGAGCCATTATGTAGCAGTGGAGAGACAAAACTAATGAAAGTGGTTGGACGGGGGACACGAGTGTCAAGTTGAACATGTCCAGTATGTACAAACGTAGGTTGTGATCTATAAATTGAGTAGATTTCTCCTTCTTTCTATTAAAAGTCAGGTATTCAGGTGTTTTTACTCTAAAGGCTTTTTGAAATAAATAAATAAATAAATAAATAAATAAATAAATAAATAAATAAATAAATAAATAAATAAATCAATCATTGTCTAGGACTTTAACACAACAGGTCTGAATAGTTGGGACTGAAGGCAAAAGGCTGAGAGTGTCTAGGAGGAAGAGAGGAGGGGAACTGAAAAGAGACATGAGTCAGTCGAGAAAGCGGCACAAAAGTCCACAATCAGAGAAAACTTCCGAAGCACAGAATCAAAAACCAGAGGGCAAGGAATCTTTCAAGAGCCGAGCAAGAGGTTTGCCAGCCAACCGACAAAGAACGAAGAGGAGAGCCAGGCTTTTATCCTGCTGTTGATTAGAGCTGATGTGGACCAGGCGGACTGATCACAGAGGCAGAGCGGGTTTGTGATCAGAAGAGAGCCATGCCTGCCCGGGAAAAAAAAAAAAAAAGAATAGAAGAGAGCGAAAGGTAGCAGCAAAAAAAAAAAAAAAAAAGAAAAAACGCAGCTTCCTAGCAAATATATTCCTTTTTATTCCTATTTTGGGGTAACTACCTTTGATCATATTGATCAATAAAATTTTAAGCAGATGTACACTTTATCTGTCAATAATCAATCATAATAATGCAATCTTTTGCAGATTAATGCTTGGCAGTTTGCATTAAAGACACTACTGCAAACACATTATTTTCAAGATTAACCCTAACGCTGACATCAAATCAACAAAAATCGGTTTATATGTTGAGAATTCTGTGTTAAAAAAAAAAAGATAGCTCACTTTTATTCTCAAGGGGGAGCATTTGATGCATTTTTCTATTCTAGACTTTGCTGCAGAACTCATGTAAATGCAGAACGGTTGTGGCCAAAGCATGTATATCACACGGGAGCCTTCAAAAATGTATTATTGAATGGGGCTCCTGGCTCTCTTATGTGGCACAGCCGTGATTTCTGGCACAACAGATAGACGCTGATAGCCCAGGATAAAACACCATGACGCCGACAGCGGCTGGTGCGCACACTGTGGTGATGCTGACATCTTATTTCTGCAGGAGAAGGATGATTTTACGGAGTACAGTCGATAAAACGGTGCTGTAAAGGACCCGTGGACACTAAAAAATGTTGTTTTTTACAGTGACTTTCCCATGGTTAGAAGGCTAACAAACAGACATATTTATATATCTTTAGGTAGCAGTGTTATCACTTTTTTTTCAGAAGATTACAAAGTGATGGATCGTGAAATAATAGTTTTGCGAATCCTCTAATGTCACTTCAAGATTTTTCATTACACAAATTCCTTTGTATGCTGATGATTAATGAGTCTTTTGTTGTATTCCCAATAGTATAACCCACCCAGTGTGTGACACAGCTTACAAGTCCATAAAAATGCTATCATTTAAAGATGATTAGATCCATACAACACAAAGCAGATTTCTAAGCATTGGATTTGGATTGACAGCAGGACCCAGAGAGAAAAACCACCCAAAACATGGAAGCCTCTTTTAGAGTTTCTTGGATCCAACCCAGAGAGGTTCAAATGTTAAGTGCAGCGTCACATTTGACCGACACCAGCAGCATAAAAGCCGCATCAACCTCACTGTAAGATCTGCATCACAGAAAAGTCAAGTGGAGTTAAGTTGAGTTGTCTCGTAAGTACCAACAATCTGGGCAAATATAGAAAAAAATAGCAGGAAAATAACAATTTAAAAAAATGCTAGTATAATACAGTGGAAATGCATACCTCAACTGCAAATCCGATAAAAAGAACTGAGAATGTGAAGGTCAATGGTGAATGAAAGGGATCGGTTAAATGTCCTGTAATTCTGGGGCATCAACACAAATCACAGATCTCCTTTAGGTCTGAGCCGAGTCTCCTGAACCTGGAGCAGCTGAGTGCAACATGATGATGTACAGTAACTTCATTTCAAACCAGTAGGGAAAAAGTAGAAATAAATAAATAAACTAGATGCCGAAATTGACTAGAAGCAGTGCTGGAAGGCCAGAATGGGGTAATGAGCTCACGCTTCTGGGTGCCTGGGTGCAGAGTTCTGCACGAGCGGGTCTGAAACCACATCCAGAGAGCTGCAATCATCAAGCCTGGAAGCAAAGATGGTGATGACTTTTCCCAGGTCTTCAGCCAGCAGCCCAAACAGGCACCATGAGACAAAAACAGTAGAGGTGGTAGATGGAAAAGATGGAGTGACAACACGCTGATAACAGGAGGCTGACACCATCACAGGCAGAGAGGTTGGCAGACCGGCCCGGGCGGGTCTTTTTTAACCTTCGGAACCCAAAACATCAGACATCCAGCACAGGCGGAGACAGATGAGGAGAACTAGGGAACAGAAGGAGGCGAGGGAGAAAAGACGGGTCTTCTGCAGTGTTGATGGCTTCATGGCCAACACCCATGAAACCTTGTTAGAGGTGAGAATAATTCAGACTCAGATTCAGAAAAAGTGGGAAAAGGGACCGAAATGAACCCAGAGCGGGTGGCAATGACATACGACTAAGTGGAAAAGCTCAGTTTCCCGGCAACAGGGATGGAGATGTACGCTGGAACGAGCAGGATGTTATGATCGGCAGAGCCCAGACGGAGGAGGGCAACAGTCCTGGATGCATCTGGAACTGACCCAGAGTGTTTACCCAACCTCCTCCCCATGCACACGGCACATGCACTACACCGCTGACAACCTTTTACAGCCTTCCCAGGGGAGCGGCGGTTGATATCCCCCCAGGATCCAGTCAGGGGAGACACGGCCCAGATTGGTCAGTCAGCTCCTGATGTGTTCTGTAGCAGTGGCAGCACGCTCAGGCTGGAGCCGGAAGCCGGAAAACCTTGATTCACACTTTTGCATCACAGCCTATTTTAGCCTGCAATGACACAGACTTCACTTGTACCTTTGATTACTCACTGGTCAAAGCTGGAGTTTTCATTTAACACAAACAAGTTGCCTCTTAATTGTTTAATTTTTGCTTAGACTCAGTTGTTCAGTTTCCTTTTTGACAGTGCAACCCTGGTTTAGACCTGAAAAGTGCAGAGCTGGAATTTTTAATCATTTCTAACTTTTACAGCATCATTTTCTGGCTTGTGGCAAGGAGAAATGATGATATGTGATGATGTATTAGGTTTTCTGGCAAAAATATTGAAATGTGATCAAATGTAATAAGAGGCATAAGTGACAGAGATTTAAATGAACAGAGGCGCTTGAATATCAGTGCTGTGCTGTTGCATATTAAGCTGTCAATGGCTGCTAGGGACAAAATAAAATGATAGCTTTTTAAAAATATTCCTCTGCAAACACCTTTATGCTGTGAAAATGTCACCAATAATCACTTTCTAAATGAATACCTTCACAAACGCACTGAAAACTGAAAATTTAGAGTCAGAGACTCCTAATAGGTGTGCAAATGTTTGGCATTTAATGATTCAGCATTCAGAAAGTCAACACTTTCCTCTGTCATCAGTGTATTATCGGGAAGCCAAATCTGGTGTGAAAACATAGAATTATAAAGAGTGTTTGGACTGGGGGCCTTTTAATGTAAATACAGGGATATTCTGAGGCTTTAGGCCTTAAATCACTGCCACAGTGACAAGATGAAGAACGCCCACCGTGAAAATATTGAATCATGTACAACAGCGTGCTCTGGAAGGGCGCGCGTCATAACTCCAGAGCAAGCCTGAACCTCTCGTGACAGATTTCGTAGCCCCGCCCCAGGTAAAGGAGGTTAAAGTGAAAAACGGGATGAACTCAAATAGAATCTTGGGGGACCGCCGGCAGGGCCGCGTGGCCATTTTCCACTAACTATTAGCTTGAAGACAGAGTGGCGCGTGGGGACCGTGGTTGGAGGGCATTATGGAGTGATGGCTGAGGGAATGACAAGCGCTACGGTTCTTTGGCTCACGCGGGATCTGTTCCCTTCCCTGCGTGCTGGCTGAGCAGGAGGAAGTAGGTCTAATAGATCATCATGTTGCTTTTGGCTCTGCAGGCAGTACAGTACAGTCTCTTAAAATACTGGCTCCCAGGCTAAAACGGTGTGTGTAAATGTGCATTAATGTGTGTGTTGTTTGGTACGTCTGAAGGAGCCCCCAGGAACTCAGTTAGCAGCTATCATTTTGGCACACAGATCACTTTTTTTATTTCCTGTCTTTCTCTCTCGCTTCACTGCTGACCTGCCTCTGAACCACCCGACTGCTTCTTCTACATGCAGGTGTGAGCATGTCTTCCTTCCTTGGGGACCGGAAAATAGCAGAACAACGAGCGATTCCCAATTTTCTCTGAAACTTCTCCCTTCACACATCTGCCACAATTTGCCTGTACAAGACCGGGGAAGGATGTAGAGGAAGAGATGTGCGAAACATAAATCCCACAGTCACTCTTGTCTTTTCTTACAGCAGCACATCTGTGCAGGCACAGAATTCGGGCTTCGTGGCCCAAGCGCCACCATCCTCTTTAATCTCTTGGAGTCCTTGAATGTGTCTGACAGCAAAGACTGTTATCTTGGCCACGAAGGAAAAATAAAAAAAAACTGAGGCCCCTGTGGGCTGTCGGTGTAGCGGTGGCAGGTGGAAGCCACGGCGAGGCTGCAGAGGAGGATAGAGACACAGGTGCCAGACGGACATGTGCGTGCTTTTAGCGAAAATGACATCACTCTCAACAATTAAGAAAAAAAAAAAAAATCAGTACACATCTTTAGCATCAACTAAATCTAATCTGCATCAACAGATTGCAGATTAGATGAGACTGTAGTAAATAATTCAATTGTAACTAAAAACACACAGAGATGCTAAAAATGTAGAAATGCTGTAGTTGATGACACCTCGTGGTGCAAAGCTGGACATACCGTGAGAGATGTTGTACCCAGGGACACAGGGTGTTTCAGGTCCTAACATCAAACGCCCTGATCCAGGCTAGGTGGTCACGCTTCCCCTTCTCAACAGGAGCCTCCACGAGCTGTTTTCAGCTGTTTCCAACGTGTTCTTAATGGCTTGTCCGCCTGTGCAGTTCACAAATCCCTAGTAGCCCCAGGACCTGATGCAAAAGCTGGCCCGCAAGGCCCCTGCAGCCCAACTCAATGGGCTCGCAGTTGGCTTTCCACCTATTCCTCCGGCACCTAGCGACAACGTCCTCATACTTGGCCCTCTTCCTTTCCTAAACTCCCTCCATTTAGTCATTGCAACAGACAGGTGATTCATAAAAGAAAAGCACCTGAAGTAGCCAGGGATTATTATATTTTTGTATCTAGGACAGTGTAACTTAGCAGCGTAATCACATGATGACACTTACATACACTTAACATATGTATGTTCATGATAACACTGGGCGGTACTATGAATGTGTGTGAGAACCCACTTCAGAGCTGTGGGAAGCAATGCGGGAGGATGTTTATTTTCCACTTCCTCGCTGACCTTCCTTCCTGCATTATATTGCTTTGAAATTTCGAAATCTTTAAAAACAAATGCACTACATCCACTGCCATGAAAAAAGGCAGTAAAGTTAGAAGCCTGACAAGGCTGACCGATTCCATGTGCTTCAAGAGAGTGCCTGAAGTATTGTCTGGAGGTTGTTGCTATAGCGATAGGGGAGTCATTGCTTTCATGCTCTACAACAGTCGCTATTTGGACGATGGAAAATGCACATTAGTATTTTTTTTACATATTTAACCAGCCAAATGTTTATGTTTATGCAAAGTTTATGTGTCGTAATATTTGCAGGCGCATATGGAGTCACCTGTTGCTCCTTGAATTTCACAGCTCCTTTTTCCACACAAAGCAACTTTTTAAAAATGTAAGAAGGCTCCGACATTTTTTTTTTTGAAAATGCCTGCAGACCCAGTGAAAACGGATTCTAGCAGTTCTAACAGAAATAAAAACCAAATCAGTGAAATGTTACGGAGCTCTTTGTTGATGCTGTGTTATCTGCGGTTCCCAGGCTGACTTCAGCAGGGATTTGGCTTCACATCTGACCTTGGCTTATTCTATTTTGTCAAATAACAAAAATAAAACATGTTAAAATGCAGCAGTGGGCACCGAGAATTCGAGCTTTGTCAAAATCCACTAGCAGGGATGTGCTGCAAAAATGACCCAAGGCTGAAAAAATATGAAAAAGAGTTGTTAAGGACCACAGCAGATCAGATCGGTGTGTTTGAGAGGTCAGTCCACCAAGAGTAAAAACCAGTGGCCCGTACAGTGGTAGTCCATGACAACCCTGAACCAAATGACTCCCCCTGCTCTTTAATGGAGCCCTTTGCCAAAAGGGGTATAAATCATGAGGCTAACATGTAAGTCTGGAGGAGCGGTGGGGACGGGGGTATCACCAGGCCAGCTCAGACAGCAGCAATAATGCAATCCTCCAAATCCCATTATCATTGTAATGGAACGGATGGTGTGAGAGGAGGAGAGATGGCTGCGTGGGAGGGGGAGACACAAGGCGGTTGGGTGCACTCTTCCCTACGCACACATGCAAACACATCATTGTACTTGTATCTTTGTGAAGATTTTCATAGGCATAACTTATTACCCAGTCCCTTACCCTAACCATTCTAACTAGCCCCCTGAAACTAACCTGGTCTAAACCCAACTCTAACCCCGACCTTAAACCTATGCCTCAAACAGAAAACTGCCAGGGCAAGTGATCATTTGTCTTTCAAAAGCTGTTTGAATGATGCAAGTCAGCAGAAGGCATCAGACCGCAAGCAGCCTCTGTGGAGATGAACGCGCACTTACCTTTGCCTTTTATATGTCTTTAAATATCTTTTTTATCTTCATTTTGCTTTACCCCACCAGATATTTATTGAGCTAAGTAGTAAAATTCATTACCTTTGTTTGCCGATCTTTCTATGCATAAATGTGTTTTGTTTATCTCTTAGATCTGGAAAGATTTTCATTAGAAGGGTTTACTCTCATCATTTTTTTGGAAAATAACACCAGACCAAATATTATATCAGGCAGGATAATAAACACACTCACTCTTTTACAGTACTTATTTTAAATAACAATTTAACATAAATTAATAAAGATTAACCTATTAGTTTTTTTTTAATTGTATCTAATTTGCAGAGTTGAACAGTTCTATTTTTTAAGAATATAAGTACAGTGCCAAAGTTTTTCTTAAATATGGCAGATAATATTGAAAAAAACAAACAAAAAAATTGGAATTCCTCCTACTCTTTATTCTCCCCTCTAACCAGCCTTTCTCACTATCAGGCTACTAGTGCTTTCCTTCCAGGATATATCTGTGCATTACAATATTTGCATAGTTCAGTGGTCACTGCTTTCAATACGGTGTCATTAAGTGCTCACTGAACCGCTGCCTGACCTCACCCGCCTCTGACAGAACGTGCACAGCTACCGTGCAACCGCCTGAGGATCAGAACTAGATCTCATGTCAATGCCAGGATCAAGGTGACTGATCAGTAAAACCTGCACTCGAATAAAACCCCCAAGCTATAAAAATGAAGCAATTATTTGTGTGTCTTCGCAGTAATGTTGTAACATGCATACCTGACAACACAAATGAAGCTACGTTCCCTGTGGTGAATAAGTGTAAAATTAGCCATGGAATTTCAAATTAGCATAATTAGGAGGGCAGAGACGTTGTCAGTGCTTCACCCTGCGGTACATTTTCAATTGCTCCAAAAAGTGTGGACAGCTACACACTGTTGCTCCTTTTTTATTGATGAATGAAAGAGTGTTGATGTTATATATTCAGTGGTGCAGCCGTCCAGTTGCACAAAAACAAAGAAAATATCCTTATTTCTGCTATATTGTGGACGGTAATGTTCCATGTCCAACCTTCAAACACGTAAAATACTCTTTTCTTATTCGGAAAGCCAGATGTCAAAATCTCCAGAGCAAAGGGGTATTTTAGACATCCAGAAGAGGCCATATTTTCCCCCTAGATGAAATATAACATGTAGTATGTCATGAGAACCTTTGCAGCAGATCACAAATCCAGCAGAGGAGCCTTTCCGTGCAGACTAAGGGGGGTAGAAAAGGGATGAATAAGGTGGAAGACCCAAGGGTGGGCTAAAGCACGCAAAAGCATTAGCCTCTGTGAGGGTATAAATAAAAGACTGGGGGACACAAGAAATGGGGAAGATGCTTCTTAATAATGGTGAAACCAACAGACCTGGAGAGAAAACAACTGGAAAGATTAAGTAAAGTCACTACAATATAAAATATTGCCGCTGTCATTGTCAAAACAGCATAGACAGGAGTCGATATTCTCCACGACGGAATGGACCGCTATCTGGGTTTTGTCATTTTATTTCACAGGAGAACATCTCAGGCCGTATTATGAAAGAACATGGTTTGCCAAAGAACATCCTTCTGTAAGCGGCCAATGTGTTTTGAGGAAACCTTGGATGCCGGCAGATCCTTGGATGTCATTACAGGAGCGGGATGGTGCTGTTTTTGTTTTTAGCTTTGAAGATTGGCTCACGATGGCCTTTACTTGTATTTGATCTGCCTGCAACTGTGTTTACACAGGTCCTGGTGATCTGCAAATGCAGTTCACACCTGCATTGGCATAGATGTGAGCACAGAACTAGAAGAGAAAGACATAAAAAGACAGCAGACTGAACATCAATCTTCATACTGCTAAATTCTAAATTATGTGTCTAGGCATAACTTGTGCTTTTTGTACATTCAATATAAATTTACACAAAACGGTTAAAAAACAAACATGTGTGCTAAATAAATATGTATGTATTTTGAAAACCTGTTTATTATTTAAACATGCACGATGACAATGCTCCTAAAGAGCTACTTTAAAGATGCTGAACTAATTAGTCTCTTTGAATTTGTACACATTTTAATTGAGATGGGTAAATAACTACACTTTTTTTTTTACTGCTAATAAAAATTTCGATGCACGAGCAGTGTGATGAGGCCATGTTTGCGTTTGAATTCCAGCGAGTAATGCAGAGACGCGCCCAGCTGCTCTGCCAACGCGCTCATTATGTCATTTAAACAAAACCTCCACTCCCCTCACACCCACCAACTCTCCTGGCAAAAGGTATTTGAAAGACAAACAAACAAGTAAAAAGCTAAAACAGCACAGGAGGGAATAGCTATCCGTAATCGAGAAGAGTGGGCTAAAGAGGCACAAACATGCAGGAAAATGTGGGAAACGTGCAAATAAAATAGGACCAAACATAGCTTGAGTGTTGTTAAATCAGCCACTTGAACGTGTTTTTAATATATGATTATACCAGTCCTACAGGCTCAGAAGCTGGTAGAGAAACTGACACAAACATGGACATTAATGAAGCATTTAATAATCTAATGAGGCCTGAGGACTGTGTGGAGCATCCTAAATCTGAGCCACACAGTCCTCTCGTCCGTCATTCCCAAATCAGAGGTAGTTAAAACCATTCCGATCATTATCCCTCACTTTCACGTCTGGCAATCTTAAGCCTGTCTGCTTTTCAGCGGACGTCTATTGATTAGTGCCTCCTTCGTTGGGCATGGAGCTGTGCTGTCAGCGCAATCACTTCAGATATAATAGCCCTGCACATTTAATTTGACTACTCTCAGTGTCTGTATTGAATATAATCTCTAAACCCCAAATCCATCTCCAGCTACCTCGACTGGACAGTAACGGCCTAAAACCCGTTTTTGATGAGTATTGTTGATGTGTATCTGCTAAAACTGATGAGAGCTGGATGGAATCACACTGGGTGGTGCCACTGTTCTGGCTTGAATACAGCATGAACTGAGGAGCCATCAAAAAAGGAACGTGTTTTATTTGTGCAGTTGAAATGCGGAGCAGCTGAAACAGTGACTCTAGTGGCTGTGGTCCACAAACATGTAAAAAAAAGGCCAGTTTATGCTAAGAGAGGAGCAACACAAACAGCGCGTGGCAGGCTACAGACAGGCAGCTAAATTAAATGTTTTCTGTTGGGTTTTTCCACTATTGTAACCATGTAACCTTCACTGTCTATAGCTCTTTCACCCTAGAACCCTCAATGTTCTCTCAGACGTAACTTGTATATGACTATTGATCTATCTCTTCTTTGTCTGAAACAACTTTGGTGCTGGCCTCTCTAAAGTTGTGTCTTTGGTGTTTTTAAAATGAAATATCTGAGCAAGCCTATTTTCCAGGGCTGCATCGCTGTCAGGGACAGAAGGACCACAGAGGCGTACATGTGAAAGAACATATTGTGCAGATGCCAAAGTGCACTTTAAAAAGGGACTGTGTAGTTCGCAGAGCGTAGGAATTAACAGCAACAACATTAACCACAGAATGCGCTTTATACACAGCAAAAGTGGACATGTTTTTCATTAAGGGTAAGCTTTTGCTAGTTTATATGGTTTTTACCGCAGTTTGTTTAAAGTGTGCTAATAGAAAGTAATGTCTTGGTAAATCAACATCAGGTTTCCCTAAACACACCATTTGTCTGGATTCGCCTTTACAGCGAGCACGGTCCTGACTAATGAGAATAAGAGCGTCCCAGAACAAAACAAGACCCCATACAGCAAATTACTCCTGAGTCTGCGTTATTTAACCGAATAACTAACAGCTATAAATATTACTTCATTTTACCGGGGACACGTTGTTGGTTCCATCAATTATTTAGTCCACAAAAATAAATAATCCTGCATGATGAGTCTTTGCTGAAGCTCCTAATACATCTTTGTGTGTGTTCAGAAGTGGATCAGAAATGGGCGTAATATTGTTACACGATTAACTGTATGGAGCAGATAAACAATGCTAGTGTTGGTGTTGTCAGAACGTTGTTCTACACATGCATAAACACATACATACACAACGATACCTGAGCTGCAAATTACGCCAGTATTAAAAATTGATTTATTCTAATTATGATAAGCCGTATTTCTGATAAGCCCCCAGCTGTGAGCTGTGTTGTGTTTTGGGATTAATACATTTTTCACTTCTGGCATGAATACAATTAATTTATGTGAGACAGTGTTGTTGCTTTTGTATCGATTTTAAATAAATTTTAAGCCATTAGATATTATTATATATTAGTTAGTTGGGTTTGGTTCCATCCATCGGTTCCTCAGCATAAACTAAGGTGAGTTGCTGATGTTTGTTTTGTTGTCCTCAGCTTGCACTAGCAACAGTACCCTGGTGGATTGACCTGAGACCAGGAATGTCGTCACGGCAACTTTTAACTGATCTTTAAAAATCATTACAGCGGTTAAAGCCACAAGTGTGTCTTCATTGATTGAATAAAGCTAAGCAACTAATTACCATTACCCTTCTCACCCAGATGGTAAATCAATGGGGGAAAAAACCCACTAATGGCGGATACTTACTATGCCATTGGCTTTCTTTTATTTTATTACTTTTAGATCTGAAGCTCCTCCAACTTTGGATTTAATAAAGATGTGGTGCAAGATGGATGATGAAAACAATACCCTGCCACATCATTCACACAACAACGAGGATCCAGTTACTAAATAGTAGCTTCAAAGTCTGCATTTGCACTATTGCAGTTAATCTACCAAATATTACCAAGGCTGTCTTTCAAATAAAAAAAACAAACAAAACAAAACAAAAACATTAAAAAACACCAAGGAATTCTTTAGTAAATCGATGTTGAAATGCACCTAAGACAGTCTGAGCAGCCTGACAGCCTGAGACAGGCTCAGACTGTGGATGGACCAACTGTGGCTGAGCTCAGCACACTTTATAAATACTTTAGATTGCCGGATTGTTCTATACTTACATTAATCATATGTACCAAAGGAAACTGAATCAGAAAACTTAGAGTTGGAGGATTCCGAGTGAGGATTTGACTCGAGGATAAGAACCAGCACTTCTGAACCAGAGCAGTTGGAGCCACAACAGGCACCAAGCAGGTGAGTGCAAAGAGCCGCAGGACGCTATATTCCACAACTTTCCACCTGAATCTGCCCCAACAGAACAATCTGTCAACACACGCCAGCAATCAGCTGAATCAGTGGCACAACAGGAAGCACACCGATCAGCCGGGGCCACCGCAGGAGGCGGAGAAGAGAGAGGCACGCCAAACCCATAGAGCTGCCACATCAAGATCATCCTTGCTCAGTACTCATGTGCACTAACAGCTGTAGCCAAGCTTCCTATGTCAAAGCCATTGCAGTAAGAAGAATTTAAATTGGTCTAGTAGGTAATGGTGTTCATGCTCTACTCCCATTTTACATAATAAACACTGTGTTTCTGTAATTCTTTTCACGTCCCAGCCATTTTTTCCTCATAATCACCTTTCCATTATCTAGGTGCCAATCTCACGCTCGTAGCTGCACTTCATCAGGATCGACAGGTTTAGAGATAGCGGTCCGTGCTAACAGTAATAGCTCCACGTATATGGGAATCCACTTTAATAGCTACATTTTCATGCCTCTTAGGTTCATACAACTCGATACTAATCTCTATTTTGAAGCTGTTTGAGCCTTTGTCCTGATTGGTTTGAGAAATATATTGTAATCTAATTGCCTCAAAGCATGTCAAACGCAATCATCAAAAGAGTTAAAAGGAGGTCATGGTTTGTTTTATTTGCATCTTATGTAAGAGACGAACTCATTACGCTAAAGAAAATTCTGGATAAGAAGTTTTTTTTTCATCTGTCGGCTGTTGTCTAGGAAATTTAAATTGATCTTTTTCCGGCCTATTCGTAATTTCAGTTGACTTCAACTGTCGGCCATCATAATGAAAAAGTCATTTCTTTGTTAGAAGAATACAGCTGTGAGAGACTCGTTCACCAACCATTCGGTTTAAAAAGCAAATGCACTTGCGTCCTTTATTATAGTCGTATATTTTCACTTCTTTGAAGGTGACTGAACAAATTAAACAAAGATAGAACCAGTAAACAGCACACCTTTATTTTCTTTCCTTAATTAGACCATAAATATGATTCCCTAAACTAAACATTCACAGACACTGAGGGTTATATTAATATTATTTGATGGATTTCGCTGTCAACATCACAGAACTCTGGTGAGAAACACATTAAGGCGATGCGGCTATTATAAGTGTGATAAAGCGTAAATGTATTTAGATTGCATCTTTCTCCATTTTTCACATAACCACCATGCAATGGTTCTTAATATAGCCTGTATTATTTATCTGGGTTTTCTTGCAGAATTATTCCAACCACTCTCGATGTTATGTGCAGTTCTGTTTAAAACAATCCACTTTTGTCTTTTGTTTTGGGCTGCTGGAGACAGGCAGTCACTTGTGCTGCTAAACACCAGGTGACTGACTGCACGCCACTGTGACACAAATTTTTAATAATTAGGATTGTAGCTGTTTTGTGTGTCATTAAATGTGTTACAGAAAATGCTGAAAATGACTATAATGAACAATATGGGCAGCCGAAGAAGCATTTTATAGCTAATATGTAAAATATCACCAGGTATACTGTTCATGAGAAAAACATTAACTTTTGGTCACTGAGACAAGATTAGAGACATCATCTGAACACATTTTATGTTGCAAAATGTGCCATATCCCATTTTTTGCTTTTTTTCATCAGTCTTTCTGCATCAGTCTTTTTCATTTTATCCATTCTTTTTATTTATCGAAGCTCAAATAAACATTGTGGGTGGGAATTTGTCTGGAGATTTAATGTAAATTTGCTGCCTGGATGCATTATACATTAGATCACCGCTGCCTTTGTGTCAGCACAAAATTGCGCGAAGCTTTGCCTGAGCCTAACTCTCTAAGATAGAAATTCTGCTGATCTGGTAGGTGTGGTTTTGAAGACTAACCTAAGCCACCCGCAGCGTCTGTTTGCAGTACATGTTGGACATTTACATGTGTGACTTACACCAGAGTATTGTTTTCAAAGGCATGTGCTTTGTAAGTAGACTTGCTGTGATCCATCATGAGCCATGTTACTGTATAACATAGTATGACACGAGGGTCAAACCACAAGACCATTATTATTCCATTTTCCAAGGGAATCTTCGGCGAGGTCATCCATTAAATCATGGAGTGCGCGGGTGAACGTGCCGCTGTGGTGGTGATGGAGGGTCTTGTGTCAGTAGCTGAATGGAGGAAATGCAGCCGCGGTGAGGAAGGAACAAACAGCGGTCTCCCTGGTGGTCTTGTTGTCCACCATCATTACCTGAATGTAGAAGCAGATCCAGCCGCGCTGCAGCCCATATTAAAGGTGACTTTGCAGCCAGGTTCATACGTGTGTGTAGGAACCATTGCATGTGCAACTAAAAAAAAAAGCACATTTGTATTAATTTCAGTTCCTGCTTTTGTTATAGGTGAAGTCTGTTGGCATGGCAACAGTACCTAAGGTGAACAGAAAATAAATGCATTTGTTATTGGTGAGCTGTGTAATAAAGTAGGGGGGCAGTGCCATTGTATAAATCTTCTAAAGAGTAACGAGTTCATGCGTTAATGGGTCTTTTGTGCTTTGGATATTTTCTTTTTCCCAAGAGAAAAAGAGGGTCAGAGAACTCTGAGGCGAAAGGTTTAGGGGAGGAGTTAATCCTGCCATGACAATCGACGACGATCGCAGGACTGCATTATGCAAATGTTACCATTTTCAAAAAGATTATAAAAAGTAAGACGTAAACAGCTTGGATTTCCTTTATCGCCTTTGACTCTTTGACGCTTTTAGAATAGAACAAACGAGTCTGTGTTCTCATTAGCGGGACAAAGCCTGGCTGAGCAGAAAAGACCATGAGCAGAATCCCAGTTTAGGTAGTTAAAAAGAGTGAGAAAGCAACCTCTGGAAACCCACTGCTCAGATTCCCTGTGAAGACTTAATAACACACCCTGTCCCAATAATTTTGTGATACTCATACATGTTAATTCATTGAAATTTTTTTTTATTGCGATCATATTGTTGGAATCCAGCAGTTAAACGTGGTCAAGCTGGACATGAGCATAAAACAAATATATACGATGGGAAAAAAAAGCAACAAAACCCTTCAGAGTAAATGCGACACCATAAACAGATCAGCCCTCTGAAACGGTTGTGGTTGTCAGTCTGTCTGCAGGAATATTAATAAACCCTCCCCCATTTGCTCGACTGTGCACATCACAAATATGCATAAAAAATACAAAAAAAAACCCACCCCAAAACAAAACAAGAGGCTGATTAAATCCTATTTACTTCTCCTACCTTCTGACTGGTTTTGATTTTCTGTCTTTCCACAGTTTTCTCTTCTGTCTTCCTCTCCTAGTTCAGCTTGCGGCCCTGAGACCTCAGGAGGCAATTAGATATGGTAAAACCTCACCTTATTGCTTTAATGAGATCCCCAGAGTCTGCTCCTTTTTAAATGAACTCATAACTGATAAAGGCTTCCTTGGAGCCTCTAGTGGTCACTTTCATTCAGCCATCCGGGTCTGGGTCACAGACTGGCAACATTTCTGACGTCTCATTACAGCTGCATAAATCTAAGTCGTAAATTTCACTATTCTTTTTATTTTCTAAACAAACTATCGACTTTTGGACAATAAATGGCTGCTGCCAATGACACGCAGGTGTGTAAATTCTTAAATTCTTTGATGAGTTCAAAAGTAGATTTGGCTTGCAAGGATTGAGCGAAGAGTGAGCGAATAGTGCGAAAAGAAGAACTGCAGCCTGCAGGTAGAAAGCAACAGTCTGTAAAATGATAGATGATGTTTCTCTTTCATGCTAGAAAGGAGCGCGCAGTTCTGGTGTTGCTAATGAACGGCGGGGATGAGTGAGGCTACTTGTACCTGTTAACGTGTCATGTTCATCACCCTACTGGCTGTAATTTGACTTCTGTTCTGCTAAAATGTTTTATATCTAGCTTTGTAAAGCCGGTCAAAAGACCAAAGAGAAACAGCTCATAAAGCGCAAGGCGTTGAAGGGTGATGGAAAGAAGCACTTCTCAGGAGCTGCATTGACAGAATCATAACACTGATGATATAAATGAATGTCTAATCGGTTCCTTCTGCATCTGTCTCTGTGCTACAGACTTTTCCTTTAGTTTTTAATTAGCTTAATTCTTAAGGTTAATGAAATCATTTAACCGTGCCACGGTTGGATAATATAAAACCTCTTGATTTATTGTAATTGTTGTTTTTGGTGCTGCTCTAACAACCCTGTGCTTAAAGAGGCCTTAATGGAATAGAAAGCAAAGAATTCTCCTAAAAGAGTAATGACCCCTTTAATATGTGGTAGATGTAGATATATTAAAAAAAAAAACCAACACAAAAAAACATCTCTGACCATAGAAAGTGATCTGTTAAGAATGCCAGGCACCCATCTTGCCCAGAGGCCCTCAAATGCAGCCTGCTTTGAAGCCTTCCAGCTCCAGGATCACAGTCCCTCCAGGAGCGATGTCCCTTGGCGTGTCTGAGGCACTTCAACACCTCTAAAGTAACAGGCCTAGACACCATTGCTGGAAGGACATTGAGGGACTGTGCTAATGAACCTCACGGTGGGGGGGTCGGACATTTGTAATATTTCTCGCTGTCAGGCCGCAGTGCTGCCTGTCAGAGTGGATGACTCCGCCGTCACGCCAACCTGCACGGTGGACCTTTTGATGCCCTGAAAGGCACTAAAAGCTCTGAGCCACGCTTCCTTAAAGAAGCATTTTGCATCAGCAGCAGCGCTGTCACAGTCACACACCTACACCCTGGCACAGCTGCAACACTACTTATAAACACACAGGCAGCCATTTGGGTAATCACAGAAAACATGGCGGAAACACGGAGAACTTTTTAAAGGATGACAGGACGCTGCATCTGTCCTGATGTGGACAATCTTGACCTACTAGTGCATGGTGAAAAAATTCATTCCAGAAAATTTGTCAAGTTAATCACATCCATTTTGAGTCTAGCATAAAAAGCTTACTAGTTCTGCCCCTCCTCCCTAAAGGCCAAAAAAGCATCCCAAATCTTTAGAATGTCTGTTTTGCAGTGCTGAAGCGGGAAATAATGGAAAATTATAGTTAACATGATCTACATCACGTCATCCCATTAGCCTTCTGTCGCTCCCAATTAGTTCCCATTACTTTGCTGGATACCCTGTCTTTTTCATCTTTTGTTACCTTTCCCCCGTTCGAGAATGAACAGATTGTAACAAAAACAGCTGATGCTTCTGCATGTCTGCACCAAAAAAAATTAAAAAAGGAAAATGCTTAGGTGATAGGGTTGGGAGCTGCCCTGTGGGTGAGTGTCAGCACATGTGTTTAAGAACAGGAACCTAAGATATTTATAAACGAAATGTGTCCAACGCTATATTACCAAAATGTGTGTGTGTGTGTGTGTGTGTGTGTGTGTGTGTGTGTGTGTGTGTGTGTGTGATGTATCTGACTGCTGCATATTTCACGTAAAATTAGAACAATAAAACAGTTTCCCTCTCTTTTATGGACTCGATTCATGGCTTCAGGGCACACACACACACACACACACACACACACACACACACACACACACATACACACATAGCTTAAGAACTGAAGAAGACAGAAATGATTGGGGTTATTTTCACACATATACTCTAATAGAGTATACATGAGTACAGGGCTCACGTGGAAAGCATTGGGCTGGATCATATCTTTATGTTAAAGCATGCTTTTGACAGGTGGTTAAAACAAGCCTAAAGCGCCGAAAGAGAAATAAAAGGCTAAATCACCCTAATCTTTCCGTGTCATTGTTTGCGTTATCCTTGAGGTGCTGTAGGTCTTTAGAAAGCTCCACAATTACCTTTACACTGATGTCAATCACTTCAGCCTCTTCACTAAGCCTCTGTGTTACAATGGACGTGAATTTAAACCAAAATGGTTTATTCTTACCTCATATTGGCTCATAAGCCTTTTTTTTTAAATTATAAAATACCTGAAATAAAAATTAGCCAAAGGATTACAGTTAGGGGTCTGGGTTTACCCTTTTTAAAATAACTTTATTTTTTTTTGTTTTAGAACACAAATGCTAATCTGAAGCTGCACTGCCATACACCAAAGACTGTTTATAATATTGTCATCTTTTTTGCACGATATTTTGACCATAGCATATTCATTAAAAATAGCAAAAACATAATTTCTATTAAAATAGGTTGTCTTGTCAAATTCAATTACTCATAGCACTGGTAAATTAAATGAGGTTTGATGCCAGTAGAAACCAACACGTTAATGAGATTTTACACAACCTTTTAACTCTGCTTTCACATGACTACCTTTGTTAATATGGCTTCTGTCTTTTTATGCTTGGTTGATTGTAGCTTTGTGGCTGTAGATGATAGCTTTAAGTCGCTCGTCAGGCTTCATGAATAGAATTATTTTCTTCCTGCTTGCAATCTGAAAACTCTGTTTTACATCAGCTATGCTTGTTTTCAAACCAGACTTTTCATTATTAAAATTCATTATGCTACCAGAATGGTGTCATTTTGACTACAGAAATGAAAAATGTCGTCACAATCGCAAAGCCATTTGTCTAATTCTGTGCTGCACTATCACACAGGACAGCACACATGTGAAAACTAACCACTGCTGCAGCCCAGGATGAGATTGGGCTTCTAATGACTTGCTAAAAAGCAACTACGGGAAGAAAACAAGCTAATTGAATTTCCCCTGGCAACAATGTGAGAATTTTGATGGAATGAAAGGACATCGAAAGGAAAGTAATGGCACCTAACCGCACAAAGATCCATGGTAATCTAATTAAAAAGCTGCATGATATGGTAGCAGGCTGCATTGTCTGTCTGGATGCTAGTTATTCCACAGTGTTGAACCTATTTTCAGGCAGCAAGAAAGGAACAGAAATTCATTTGTTTATTTATTTTTGTCAAATCCTTTGACAACCCAACACAGCTGAAGAGAAAATAGCCCCATATTTCTCAAACAGCCATGTTACGATGCCTATGTTGCAGATGTTGCTGTATTCCAGAAGGTAGACTTTGTGTTCATCTGGAACACAAAGTCTACTCTTGAATAACTATGACCTGGATGATTGAGAACCTACACAAACATATTTCAGAAAGTAAAATTATCAAAGAGTTCAGTTCAATTAGACCTCCAAGACAATTCTACCTTGTTTTTTTTTTTTTTTTTCCAGGATATTGTCTAATTTGGAGGACAGAGAACAATGTTTTAGGACTAACATTGAAATAACGCAATACTGACAATTACAATTACAATACTGACAATACAACAGCTGAAGAAGGTGGTTCTGTCATGGCAAGTTTAATATTTTCAATATCATTTGATCATTCTGCACAGGACATTTATTTGAAGGGCAAGATCACGCTATGCTTCGAGAGTTGTGGCCTTTTTTTCCCCCTGCTCCATCAGACCTTGCGGGCACCCAGATTATCCATCTCTTTTGAGAGAGCGAAAGGTTCATGTTGGACGAGTTGTGGCAGATTTTTAAAAAGCTGGTTGATGTGGCCTCCCCGCTCTGCCTCTGCTCCAGTTACGTAACCTTGTGCTGGGTCCTGTTTGTGGCCACTGGGGGCTCAGACGTGAGCCACGAGACTGAACAACCCAACACTTCGATACATGATCTTTATTTACAGAAACATCTCTATTCCATTGGAATAGGTCCTGGCTAAGTAGAAAGGATAAAGGAAAGCTGTCCTATTGGTGTGACATTTGTGCCATTCCCTGGTGTTAACAGACCTGTTTTGATAGCTTGGAGTTTATTCCAGTCCCTTTTAATAGAATGTAAATGAAATGGGCAATGAATTGGAATGCGTTCTGACCCCGCCAACTCTATTTCTCCGGAGCTTTAATGAATAACTACTGATTCTTTCCTCCGCGACTGAGCTATTGACGGAAGCCGATCCATTTTGGCCTGACAGACAGCTCTCGTGTTGTGAAAAAGGGGAGACAGAACTTGTTAAAAGTTCACCAGAACTTCTCATATTGAGCTGATCTTGTTTTGCACTCAGCGTGACAAGCTTTTACATTAGTGGGATTCTGCTCGAGACGTTAATAAAAGATGGATATTACAGTATGGATTACTGTCCCGGTACGCATCTCTGGGGCCTGTACACCCAAATAAGTAACGATTTTTCATATAGCTCATGATATTATTGCTGAGATATTTCTTACCATGTACACTCTGCATAGAATATTGCTATATGCTGTGTATCTCGCGTCAATATTGTCCGACATGCACAAGAGAAATATTCAAAAGGATAAATTAACAATATCTCATTGTATTAAAACTTATAGTTACACCAGAGTGTTTCAGACCATAATATGTTTATTTTAATCATTCACAATGAATAATCAAATTCTCCACAGCGTTTCCGTGAGGCGATGCTGAAGACCCTTTTAATTTTAATAACAGCAAGTTCACTCATGAGTCTCAGGTGACAAATAGGGTTCAGCAGCAGAACAAAAGTCGCCTTGTAATTTACCACAACGGCTTTTTTTTTTGCTGTGGGTGTCAAAGAAGTCAGCGTTGTGTCAAGTTTGTCTCTACAGTGTCACATTTTCTCAAACACAAAAATACACCTAGTTCTTGTAAAAGTCACATGTGATCATTCAGACGGCGAATGCCTGAATAAGGTGCGTCTGATCACGAATAGACGGAGTCACGTCTTATCTCTTGAGGTACGCATCATCACGAAGGCTTCCCCACAGCTGTTCTGCATGGCCCTTCATTAGCACCGGCGGTAAGCACATCACACGCCGCTCGCATCACACATGCACCGTTCCAGCGAGCCCGTGCCCACACGACTTGCTAACGAAGCATGTTCTCTCTTTTAAGCAAGTATCCTTCAAAGCCTTCTGCAGCGACACAGCATCGTGTGCTAAAGCAAATTAAGATGATCCCCTCTCATCCTCGAAGCTTTGTCACCTGGTCTATTCGCCGTCATTGTGACAGCTCAGAGCTGTGGCCTCCTCTTAATGGGATTATCCCACATGTTCACTCTTGGGGCTGTGTAGGCTGACTGCGTATTATCCTGCCCCCGTTCTATGTGACCACATCTGTCCACGTCATCATCGCTCAGGCTTCCTCTGCAGGAGGAGATGTTCCTGTGGAGCATATCCTCAGAGAACCTTGACACGACTTAACACAACAGCACGTAGGTTTTACCATGTTAGCGCGATAAGCCAAGTAAGCAGTTGGTTCTCCATGGTGCTAAGTACAGCAGAAGAAGGTTGATCTGGGTATAAAATATTATAGTCATATTTGAGATTTTAGAGTGTGATGTGGAGTGGACAAAAGATGATACCTAAATAAATACATTTTTGAATTTTTGGCCTTAAATCCAGAATCTAGAGGTACCAGATTCTGAAACACCGAGTTCTGGGCCTAGATCTTGCTGTGTGACCCTTTATATCACTAAACAGTAAATCTGCTAAATCTGTATCTTTTTGCTATGCTGTTCATTGGCCTTTTGTGTAGCTTGACAACCTACCTGCCCTCCTGCCCCTGTTTGTCAAACTACGCAGACACTTGTGCACACCGCAGGCTTAACTTACTACCGAAGGGTCTGTTGTACATCAGAAGGGATTTCAATAACGCTTAAATACAAGGTTACTTAGTATTGATCCCCATTATCCCCCGAGGATATGTTATAGCCATTTTTTAGTCTTGGTTTTGTGTGAAAATCACTAAGTGTGCTGCACAATTCCCATGGGTGCACACCCCAGAAACCCCTGGAGATTTCCCCCACTTTTGTCCATAGGGGGCTTTTTCGTATTCTCGCCGCACGGGAATGGACCTCGTCTGAAGTGACATTGCTGTCCTCATTTGCGGTTGTTTGGTATTCCAGTGGTCACGTAGAACCCATTCACAGTGTCTGCGGTGGCAGCCAAGGTAGTTTTAATGTCGGAGAACAAAAGAGGCTATGCCAAATCTCCCCACTGTGTCTTTATGAACTCTTTTTGAAAAACAAAGTCAATAATACGCACAATGCTGAGCCACGGATATCGATTGGCTGTCCCTAGGCTGTGAGGCAGGAGAGGTGATGTGGCAAGGGTGAAGGAGGAATGGGCAGAATTGGAAGTGAGAATGGGGACTAGCTGGGTGCATCTGGGCGTGTGATGGCACTGCTTGGAGTTGCTTTCAGCTGAGATGAGGGCAAAAGCTTGAGGCAATCTTTTTAAAACCTTAAAATGCTACTATAATGTAGCTAAAGTGCAAGGTAAATAACAAATAAAATGTGCAGTGTTATATTTATTAATATTGATTTTATTTTTCTTGCAGGTCTTACCTTCTGGTGTAGGTCGTTCCAGAGCCAACACAATCCTGCACTTAGAGACAAGCAAAAGGACCATCCAATAATATGTAACCAGCAACTCCCTTACTGTAAGTGGTCGCTGGTTAGTTACCATGGCAGCCACTGGTGTTTGTCCAGATCTACAATGTTGCTTACGCAAATTAATTTTGGCCTCTTCAGGGCTCCTTTTTATTTTGGTATGTGAATTACAGTTTAAAGTTGAAGGATTTAGCATTTCTTTTTTTTCCTTGAATGGACATAGTGTCAGCGTTGTATCACTTGCCCAGGCAGCTCCTTTCATTGTGTACATTTTGGCTGTGTTTTTTGTGTTGCTATAGCTTCATATATGTGAAGCTATAGCTGCTGCTATAGCTTCTTTTGTCTCAGACAGTGTGCACACCTGAACCCAGTGTAATCAGTGTCCTACTTAAGGCCGGGTTCCTCAGGCTCTTATCACCGGAACGTTTGCTTCCAGCTGTTTTTTCTGTGTCTCCCTGTGGTTTTTGCTCCCGAATCTTTGTGGTTTTTGTTACTTTTCAGAATTAGCTTAACCCAGTTCATCTAGCGCTTTATGTTTGTTTCCCTATTCTTTTTTGTACAATAAAGACTTTTTACAGCAACTGTTGGGACTTCTGCCTCTGCTTGTGGGTCCACACTCTGTTCCACTTGTAACAAGCATGTTTGGAAGACATTTGTTCCTTAATAGCTTTCTTCTTTGTTCCAGTAGAATGCGTCAATGTGATTACAGTCAAAGGGAAGGGCTGTTTTTGCAGCTCTGCTGTTATAAACCTCAGCTACAAAAACCCCCAAACCAAAACAAAAAACCACAATAACATTTAACAAATAACTAAGTTTTGCAGGTCATCCCCACACTTTTTACATTATGAGGTTGTACAATTCTACTGATGATCCCCATAATGGCGATATTAAACACAAGAAGAAAGACAATCCCCCCACTTTATTCAGAACAACCCCCCCCCACAGAAGTCGCCGCTGCATAATTCACCCCAGCGTGATGGCCCCTGCAAACCCATTAAATCTGTATCACCCCAATTTGGTTTCATCAGCTACATGCCCCCAACTCAAAATTAAATGGAATTGATTTGAGCGCATCAAAGGTGGATCAATTTCCCATCTTTAAATGTCATACTTTATTAAAATAAACTTCTTCTTTTTTGACCCTATTAGCATCTACAAGATGTGGGTTTTTTTAAAGTTTATTCACAGGCAACACATCTGATCAGGGATCTGTTTAAACTCTGATAAAACAACAGAGCAAAGTGATTTTTGGTAAATTGCCTCTTTGACGTAACATTCTTATACATTTGCAGATTTCTACTTCCCTATAACTACTGTTCTTGTTTGGTACTTTTTGAAAGATTAACACAATAACCAAAACAGCAGAATACTAGTTTCTATGCAAATATTAAGGATTTTATTAGGTGTTTGCCCATGCATGATGGATTTTGCTTTTCAGTTTTACTTTCTGTTTTTATAGCTTGTGGCCATGTTGTACAAATTGGCGGCATTAAAGAATTTATTTCATCAATATTTTATTGGTCTTTTTTTTTGTTGGGTTTTGATCCATGGCCTTGCATTAGGCTGAAAACAGTAAAGGGGACTGCTGTGGTGCAGTATTCATAGCAACACACTGTTGAGCTGACGTGAACTCACGAAGCTGCAGTGCGTTGACGTTCCAGGAGAGGTGACGGCAGGACTCGGGAACAGTCAAACCCGTATCAGCACCTCTCTCTGCTGAGCGGGAGCCCTGGAATCCCCCCTTTGTATTAATGAATGTCCTATAGCTAGGATCAGAGTGTCATGGTGTAATGGCTTATGCATACATTTACATAACTGGAAGGTATTCAAGCACATTTTTTTATGTGTTTTGGTCACAGAGCCTGTCACAGGCTAATCGCCTTCATGTGCAAATATATAGCTGTTTTTCTTCCTCTTTTAAGAGAAGTGCAGGATGATTTCAAACTTACTTGGATGGACGGTGTGTGATCTGATGATTCATTTGAAAATGATTTACCAGAAGCCGGTTCTTCGCTCGCTGTTTCAGCTGAAAGCTTGAAACTGCCCACAACAAAGTCAGTAGATTATCTGAAGTAATTAGGTCACAAGCACTGAAAAAGAATCTTTTCTGTTGAGTCACTAAGATGGGTTTTGTCCAAACCTTCAGCACTGAAAAAGGAAGAGCAGCCAAGTTCTGCTATATTTTAGCACACACTGATATACACACAGATCACAACTCATAAAACTGAGCTGCTACAGTTCCCATCCTGGAGGAGGATTTGTCCCACACAATTAGCTCTTTTCTGAAACACATCTGCAAGAATTATCCTGTCCTATCCTTCTTAAGGTGCGAATGAAATCTTTTTTTTTTTGTTTGTTTGTTTTTTCCTTATTAACATCATCTTAACATTAACATCATTTGTATTTCAACAACCTTCCAGCTGGGACTAAATCATCGTTACCCTGGCTACAGTGGCAGGACATCGCTTTTTGACACTTGGCCCCACAGTTAGTGGAATTACTATTACTCATCAGTTTTAAATCTTTAAACATTAAATCTTACTGAACCTATTTTTTTCAACTGTTTTGAAAATGAAAGGTCATAAAATAACTAAATACTGAGTGTGATGCACAGATTTCTGCAATAATCTTTATAGAGGTACATAGTAGATCGGATCAGATTTAGATTTGGGTTTGGTTTTAAATGCAGGAGATGCTGTTCCCAGCAGAAGTAAACTTGAAGTGGACTGCCATGTATCCGGAGGAATGACAGTCACTGATAATGTAAGTCAGCATTGGTCTCTAGGCTAGCCTCGGTTTAGCCGAGCTAAATCTTTCCTGATTCTGGTAGATATGATATGAAATGCCAGAGGGGGGAAAAGGGCCCACTTTTCTGCTGGGATTTTTTCAAGCAATAATAGACAATCCAGGATGAACCCAACACCCAACTGGATTGGGTGGGATTAAACCATTACTGAGTGTGAGGTTCACCTGTCCTCATCCATCAGCGTCAGACATCTGACTATAGACACATGAAGATGGATGAAGAGCAGTGGACACTCAGAGAACGTACACACCCCTACTGTATGAGCTCGCCATGTCTCTGAGCTGCTGCTGCTGCTGCTGCTGCGAGTTCCTAAAACTACCCAGAGATCAGAGCACTTTGTGCTTTTGCAGTTGCAGCTCCAAAATGTGATCTACCACAGCAGATCTCCTATCTGGCTGTGTTGGAACCTATTCTTAAAACCCATCTCTTCCTTTAAGCCTATGTGAGACATTGATGAGATTTTTTATTTGCAGTTACTTAACCCTAGCTCATCATGCTAACAAACTCCTGTGTACCAGAGCGCTCACTCCCACAGATGCAGTGGGAGTGGGCGTTCTGCCTGTGTGCTCTTGCTTATTCCCATGACAGTAATATGACATCACTTTGACCGATGGCTTTTTTTAGTCTCTTACACGTTATCACTCTGCCATTTATCACTGCTGTGGACCTTTGTTTGTCTGCCTGATTCATTTGCCTGTTTTTTCAGGATTAGGGTTATATAGTACTTAGAAGTTAAAGGAAGAATTAAAAAAAAAAAAGACAATAATACTAAAACCATTCAAGACCAGTCACGCAGAGCTGTGATTCCCATACTGGTAGTCGAACCCGAACCACCTGGGTGAGAACCAGGAATCCTGACAGACAGACAGACAGACAGATAGATAGATAGATAGATAGATAGATAGATAGATAGATAGATAGATAGATAGATAGATAGATAGATAGATGGATAGATAGATATCATTTGCATTTACACGAGTATGCATTTTTGCACTACAGGGCTACTGAAATACCTTTATTCTCGGCTTTCCTCGGATCTGCGCCTCAGGGAGACACGACCTTTCCCGAACAAGTTAAGCTATATCTCCCGGGTATTCTGGTATACTGAAAAAAGCAATATCTCCACCCTGCCAACAACTGCATTAACAAGCTCACTTAGGGAAGAGCTTTCGTGTGCCGTTCAATTCATTCCTTTTACATAAAGAACAGAGGTGGTGGAGAGCCTCGGAGAATGGGGAAGAAAAAGCACTTACTGCTGGATCTGGGGGTTCAGCTCAGTGGGAGAGCATAAAAATAGAAGCCATGACACTTGGGAGGGACGGTTTCCCTTCTGTTTTTGTTTGATGCCTTGGCTCTGCAGCAAGACACAGTCAATTAAATTCTGTAAACACTGAGCCGAGACCATCCTGTGCTTTGTCAAGACACATTCTTCTCAAAAGTCACAATGAAAAAAATTAAATATTTGTGCTCACTTCTGTTAAAACACAATGCATGATTAAAAAAATGGTAATAATGAAATGTAAATAATACAATTATTAATATTAATATTCATATGACAGTGTTGTCTTGATATTGGATCTTCTGCTTTTATAAAAAATACTTTAGAATAACATTTAATCTTTTTGTGACTTTCATAGATGATTGTTCACAGAAGTATGCGCATTGAGTTTGTCTGATTTAGCCAGGGGAGATAATGAGCACTTTCAATCTTATCTTTCAATCTACCCCTAATTTGGGTTTGAGAATGCATAGGCACCCTAAAAAGAGCTTGTTGAAGGCCCTACCTTGGACCCGGATAAACTGTCCTCTGGAGTTGTCCCAGTTCTGTCAGGAAATACTCGCATTGTGGAGTTTACTGCTTGTACATAACTAACTTGTTGTGACTTGCTCTTCCTACTGTTGAAAAAGGAAACTCATTTCTGACAAACTATGCTCTATTCTGTTACAGGTAACTGAAAGCTGGTGGGGGAAAACTTCTTCATAGTGCCTAACGACACAAGAATAATGCTCAAAGTTGCAAGCTGCTATAACGAGAAAACAATTTATCAAAAAAAGCCATTTGATATCTTACAGCCCCCTGTGGTTTACGTTTTCTCAGCATAAACCATTAATGCTCAGCCACGGTGTGCTGCTCCCCAGACAGTCGAATATAGCCAGATATACAGAGGAACAGATAACGTGGACCATAAGTGCTGGAAATCAGTAGTTTAATATTTAATATTCAGACAGAAACACTTTTGGAAAATGCTGACTTGTGGGAACTGGAGACTTTAAATTCAACATTTTCAGCAAATTAAAAAAAAAAAAGTCAGCGATATTGGCTGCAAGTCAGAAAGCTAAATACATTTATAAAAGAGCACGGCTAAGACTTCATATGGGTGATTGGAAAAAGGTGATACATCTGCTTTTAAAGGTGATTCATCTGACACACGTTTGCAACCTTGTGTGTGTGTGTGTGTGTGTGTGTGTGTGTGTGTGTGTGTGTGTGTGTGTGTGTGTGTGTGTGTGTGTGTCCTGTCCGGGATCCTAATCCTGCTGGAGTTACTTCTAGCAGACTGTTATTCTGCTTCTGTTCTCTCCTTCTTCTCTCCTCTCTGCCTTCCTGAGTGAGGAGCTGAAAACCGTGTAGGCGGTGTCATCGGTTTCAGCTGAGAGCTTCCACTCACCCGCAGGTCCTTCTACTGCGCACTAGTCATCCATTAGCCAGTCGATCCTGCCACCTCAGAACACCGGTCTTTGTCTCCACTCACCACCAAATCATGAGCTGTTTCCAAGTGGTGTAGATGTGGGGTTAGTGGAACTTCCAGAGATGTCCTTCGAGACAGGTTAGTCACCAATTCCTCTGCCCACTTGGTCCACTGATGCTGGTGCAGCTTTAGTCTTGAGGGTTGGATTCCTTTAGTTCTTCATCGTCTTTGTAATTATGCAGTCATTTTATGGTCATTTCAACCACTTGACACACACATTAGGTCCACATTTAGCCATTAAATATGACATTTCTATACTTTAGCTGTGTCCGTGCACTTACACATTACCAAAAGGTGTAACCACTTCCATTGCCTACACACTCATCGTTTGCGCAGAGAACGTTTCGATAATGTACCAACCTCATTGAACAACTGCTCCACCATCTGGACCACAGGTGTTCACGTTAATGGATGCTGTTGTTGTCTTACAGCTAAAAACATAATGTTCTCACACTTTATACTGCTTTTCATTCAACAGTCATCTATAGGGCTCTGGTTAATGATTTTCTGGAATCATCTGAAAAATATTATAATGGAATAACTAATTATAAAGAGGTAGTGTGTTGGTATAAAATAAGGTTTAAAATAAATATAGAGGTTTAAAAAAAGTTGATATCTACTGTAGCATTTCCGAATCTGTGTGAGATCTGGTCCAGGTGCTTTTGTTTGTGTTTCTTAGGTGGGCGTAGCGTTGCTTCACTTGCAGCCAGGCAGACGAGGATGCTTGAAGCCCTCCACCTGCTCCACCTCTTCCCTGCTGATCACCAGCTGGACATCTGTTATGTCCTCTGTGGTCTCACAGCCTCTGTCCCTCCCTGACTTGTTGAACATGTCGGAGAATGCCATCACATGTAGTGCCCGTGCCTTTAGGGACCACACCTGCCCCAGTTTCTGATGTTGACGATAAGCAGTTTCAGCTGAACCTGGTGCTGGTGCAACGGTATTGTTTGCCATCACTTTTGGTCGGAGTTCGTGGTGTGTGTGTGTGGTGTAGTCTAGGTGGTCTCCAGTCTACGTGGAGCCTGACGCTGTCACTCTGTAATGCCCGTGAAGGTACACCCTCTCGATGTTGAAAATGTATCTACCCGGTAATGTAACATTATATACGAAGGGACCTCAACTAGTGTTTGTGACACACAAACACTAGAAAGAACAAAGCATTTTTTCCGACAGATTAAGCGTGGGGTGATGCAACCTTGAATGTGTTAATAATTTCTAAGAATAAATCAACATTAATCAACACCTTTAATGTAATGTTATTTTTTTCTATTATATCTTCTAGAAGGGAGCTTTTTTATGATTAAAATGATTCATCTAGTTTAAAAACCAGTGATGTGGAATTTACCACTATTTATTTTCACATTTCAGGTAGGAGACCAGGATTCAGGTCATGAAATCAGAAAGAACTGATTGCAAAGACTGAAGTGAGTGGTTTGTTACAGAGTTCTGTGATAAAAAGCAGGAAAAGGCGGACAAACAACACATCAAGGTCAGTGCAGATTAACCATTTTTAGTAATTTAGTTTTACATTGTGTTCACCAAGTCGCGAGCTGCTGGCCGGTATTGTGCCGCACATGATTGGAACGGGTACAAAGAAAAAGCAAGAGTGCCATGGCTGTAAAACTATTTATAGCTGATTCATGCTGGTGGCTGGGTTTTGTGAACTTCTGAATGTTATTTTGCAGCTTGACGGAGGGGAACAATACAAAAAAAAGTGTTTTGGTGTTGCAGGTGAGCAGGCTTCAAAACATCTATAGAGAAATGGAATCTCCAGAGGTGGTGTGTTCCAGGGGAGCAGACACAGTGTGTGGAAAGGATCGTTGACCTAAAACTCGCAACTTGCTTTGGAAAGCACGCCGATTGGAGAAATTCTGCATCTAACATAGTGACATTCGTCATCCATTTTCTTGTCTCAGAAACCATATTCAGAAATCAGACAATTTCCTTAACAAAGTTTTTTTTTTTTTTTCCAAGAAACCCAAAGTTCAGCGGCTCCAATCTCCTCCTATGTATTTTAATAATTTTACTTCAAAGTATCAGGATAGGGTGCACATGTCAGGGTCGCCTGCACCAGGGCTTTGGAGCCAGCTTGACTTGATTCGAGTCATCACCGGTGACCTTGGGCTGAAGATGATTGTCAGAGCAAATGAACAGTCAAGCTCAGGGGCCTATTTTATAAGGGTGTAATTACGTACCCTTTACGCCGAAGATGAAAAGTGACTTTGAAAACGGTTTGGCCTTCACGGGAAGTTAACGTTGTTTGCATTTGTCATGTCTGGATGCCATACATGTTGTGTTCAGACGACAGGCCCCTGCCGCCTTTCTCTGACTGCTCTGGTTGCATCTCTTTTGGAAATTGGAAGGTAATTTGTCATTTTGACATTGACAGAGGGTCATCTAGTGTTGTTTTCACCTCTGTGTTCACAGCAGTTACGACTTTGGATTAAATACAAACTAAGTATGTAGTTTGACTCTTTTTTGGGATTTGGTTACAAGCCTGGTGGAGCTGGGAGCTAAGAAAGGATGTTTTGTTTTGTTTTTTTGTTTAATCCGAATGACATTTACACGGTGACGGCTGAGCTGACCTGCTAAAATGATTCCTGCCACGTTTCCGGTGTTACACTGAGCCATGTTCACTGTTTGATGTGGACAGGAATCAATAACTAACATCACGGGCTCCCCAAACACTAACATTACTGGTTCTCTAAAACCTTTAACTAATGTTGAGAGTTCTATTTGAATTTGGCAACTGTGTCTCGGACTTTTGGGAGCTTTTAGGGGTTTGATTGTCCAAATATGAAATTGATGAATGTAACATTCTCAGCAGATCAGAGAAAAAGGGAACGTCTTTTGCTTTCCAATGAACGTGTTCTTGGAAAACAATACCTTATGCACCTTATATGCAGATACGCAGCTGAGAATTGATGCTAAAAATACAACATGTTGAATCCTCATGTACAACAGGATGCATCCATGCTGTGCATTTTTAATCCACAATCAACAAACAGCACACATTAAAACAGACAGGCGCAGGCAAAATCCATTTCCTCTGCAGCATTTGCACACTTGTTGAAAGTAAAAAGCATTTCAGTCAAAAATGAGATGTTTGGTTGTACAAAACACTTCATTTTACACAAACAAAAACCTGAAAAAAAAGTTTGTTTGGTCAGTAAATCCCTGAACATATTTTCTCTAGCAACGAACGTGTGGCTCCAGAAGACATGAGTGAAGATCCAAGGCTGACGATCAACAGGGAGATTCAGCCTTGAGCTTATCGGACTCGTCCGTCTTACTGTGCTGTGTGTGTTTTCTTAGCCCAGCTGAAGACAGAATCCATTTCATTATACTGTCGCAGATGTTTAGCTGCACAAGGTGATATAGTTTTTAGAAATGCGTTGGGTTTGCTTTTAACCTTTTTTTTCAATTTTTTAAAATAACTTGCATAATTTCTTCATCCTTCTCTGTATAATTCAAGAACATCTATGCTTGTCAGTTCTTCTCCCTTCAGACCGACCTCACATTTACTCACCTCTGTTTAGACACCATTTAATTGTGCCTAAAGGGTATTCTCACTCTGAGATCTTGGCTAATCAACACCAAACCATAAAAATGAAGTGTTTAAAACTTTGCCCTCAAACGTTCTTCATTCTGTTTGAGAGGCAGATTTCATGTTTGAACTTCCTGAAGATAAGACCTTGGCGAATTGGTAAATCGAAGTTCATTTTGATGTGTTCAGCAGACAGAGCTATCGGCAGCAGGCAGCCGCGATTTCCTCTTCAAATTTGAAAAAAATACAAGGGCACCGAAGGGTCAATATTATTCCACTTGTCCTGTGGTTTGGACAAGGTGATAAAACCAGATGAGATGTTTGAGGTGAAGAAAATGCATCCCAGGTGGGCAGGTGTTGATGCAATATAGTGAAAGTGAACATGTGTTTTGAAAACTTTCACAGTTTCACTCAGGAATAACGAAGGCACACGGCACTCGTGACCCACCTGAGCTTTTCTATCAGAGCAGAAAATGAACCAGTGGGATTGAAATGTTGGCAGTTGAGCTGAAGATGATTTTTTTTTAAATAAAATGTAATGGTGTGGTGTGGACGACATGTCCGCTGAACCGACACGCTTGCATTGTTCATATGCTAAAAAAACCCCACCACCACCGTCATCGTCATCGTCATCATCATCATCATCAGGAGCAGCAGCAGCAGCCTCGACAGCAAAAACAATAATTTAAAAGTCCATGAATTTAATCACCCTGAAGGAGGATTCTGGTTTGTACTTCTAAAGTTGAATATTGTGCAGTGGATAAGCTCATCTTGTCGAAATAATTCCCAATGAGAAACCAGTAGGTTTGCTTTGCTTTGCAATAACCTGCAGGGGAATTCGCAGCTTAGTGCTTAGGTCCTAATTTGTGTCAAATATTAACAAAAAAAAAGCAATCGACATTGGAAACAGAAACAATATAACTGGACTTTTTTGCCTGTAATTTTAGCTGAGTTGAATTTAGCTGTTATCTCTCTCTCTCTCTCTTTCTCTCTCTCTCTCTCTAGGAACATTTTATTGCGTTGTGGCATATTATTACACTATCCAGGGGCTTTCACTTAATTGCTAGTTAGAGTGTGAAGCAGTGACAGTGGATGGGATATTTATGAAGTCTGATAGAAAGGATTCCACCTCCAACACCAGCAGAAAATAAATGTAGATGGAGAACTTTCAAACAATGAATTATCATAAAAAATAAGAATTAATTGCAATACATTTGATTACTGGATTATACGATTGTTGAAAATAATGAAAAAAAGTAAGAATGGAAGGAAACAGAAACATTTTAGGACTGTTGGTGTTCCCCAAGTCAGGTTCTTCTTACAGCTGTTAAACCACACGTGCCATCCAGAGACAGATGATTTTGATTTATCATAAAGAACCTTCACCAGGAGCTAGTAGAGAAGTCTGGCCTGAGCCATCTTTCTCACAAAGAGATGCCTTTGTGGACCCCTCTTTAACAGCTGAGATTCCTTATCTCCTAGATTAGTGAAAAGGACCAGCACCGCTAAAGTAAATGCAACAGAACAGGCCACAAAGCAGGGCCCTTTTTTCTTTTCTTTTCTTTTCTTTTCTTTTCTTTTCTTTTCTTTTCTTTTCAAGCATGCCCATCTTGACATTCTTCACCTACAGAGAGGCGTCGTGGTTGAAGGCTGTCAAAGCTCTGGCAAATGTTGGACTGCTGCACATGCATGTTGGTGCTTTTAAAGCAGCCATGTGCAGCCATAGCACACAGCTAGTTTGTACCTCAGTCACACAGCAGATCTTATGCAAATGTGCTTACTGGGTGTGTGTGTGGCTATGTGTGTGACCTGGAAAGGAGAACTTTGGCAATTTAGGGCACTAAGACATTATGTTCCCTTGTTAAAATTTTGTTCGTTGTAAAGGCCATGGTTCTTTACCTGAGGGATCGTTCCCAGTCCATGTCCAAGGCAGACGTGTCCCGAAGTGTGGGGGAAAACTGTTTTTCATTTTAAAACCAGCTGTTCTCCTGCAGTGTGTTATTAGTCTCCTCCACTGCTCATGCTGTGCACATGCCTACTGACAAGTAATTACTGTTCATTTGTACGTACGTAACGAAACCAAAAGGTGTTTCTAGATGCACACATGATAATAATCACAGTGTGCATGCACACGTTCATAATGAACCATAATGAACTTATTCAAATTGCCACTTTGTGTTCAGCTGCTGTGGTCTTCTTGCCTTCCTTACCCGACTTATAGCATTATGACCCACGGGACCTATTAAAGAAAACCGTGAGACTAATCTGCGTTCCTAAAACGGTTTAGGTGAACTCCCTATGGCACAAATGTAATTCTGCACCTGACGAAGTGTCTTATTACAATATTTTCTCACCCACACTGTCTGTGATTAGTTCCTGTGAGGCTGCATCTGCGCTCCACTCTGCTGGATTATGCGTTTGCAGCACACTGTTTACCACCTCTGTACCTGTCTGAAGCTCTCATCCCCTGCACTGTCACTCTGCTGCCAGCACATTCTTCCTGTTTGCAACTGGTCTTCTGTGTGAGTGTGTCTGAATGTGCAACATGAGTCGTTTCCCCCCAGCACAATATTGTCTTCATCGAAACACATTTGTAAGCAAAAACCAAATGGCATACAACCACACACACACACTAGAGTGTGTCACGACAGCGGACATAAGATGTCCAGTCGGTGCTGACATGGAAAGTGTTTTCACTCTGCAAATTACAACCTGTACAAATGAATTCAAATTCATTCTGTGTGAATAATACACTATTGCCATGGTAACCCAGTGTGACACCTTGCACGCTCTGTTTGCCTGCTGACAACTGCCGAATACATGTGATAGCAGCACTTGAGATAATTATTGTTAGAAAAAAAAAAGAAGTGGAAAACATCTGTTCTACACCATTGTTCAAATAGTTTCTGTGTGTGATCCAAAGGTTTTGTGTGTAACTTTTTTGGCAATAATTATTAATCACATATTTATTGCTTAAAGCGGAAACATTGCTGGTGTTTCCACAGAAGAGAGTGATACAAACTGATTTAATACCTTGTCACATCGTCAGTCTTCTTGAGCTAAAGTTGAAAAGTTTTCCCGCAAGACGACTAACATATGAAACAGCCTCCCTACAGGTATTATATCGATCTGAAAGGCCATTTTGAAACTCTCTGTCTAAACAAGTCTGATACCAATCACTGTGTATTCAACGCCCAGCCGCCATGTTTCTCCCAAGCTTTCAGCAGGTGAATATCTCTATCTTATCATGCAACACTTGGTCCTTGTAGAGATTATATTTACTCTGTGCTGCCGTAAGCACCTTTCCTGACAGATTATATGAATTAAAGTCTTATCCCGGGCCCTCGCCTGGAGCTGTGTGTACTCATGATGTGTAATCAGGGCAATGTTGAGGTGAGTCAGCAACAACTGGCCTGATTACAGCAGCAGCTGGAGCTCAGGAGAACAACCTCTAGCTCATCCACAGCAAGCAAGGAGACGAAGGACACTCCTTTAGCTTCTTTGTACTTGCTTAGGATTCCAATTGAGCTCATAAAGTTATCCTGTAGACTAATAAAAATAAACACGCCAACACAGTTGGTTCATGGAATTGAACAATATTTATCTTTTTTTTGTAGCAAAATGTCTTTACACAGAAAACATTTTTTCTAATATATATATAGAGATTCGTGTGTTTGTTTCTCGCCTCAGGTGAGAATCATGACAATGTCAGATCAAGTACACACATAAGTTGTTTTCTTAGTTGGCAGAGAAGAAAAAGGGAAGTTACATGAAGCCACAGGCAGAGAGATGGAGATCAGCATCAGGTCACCCAAATAACACATCACACAATGAAGAAAGTTAAAACATCTTGTTAATCTGATTGTGAATTTAATAATATCACACACCCCTATTGAAGTCTTTGCATGGATGGTTTCGATCAGTGAAGAAAGAGAAGAAGAGCTGATTTCTCAGTTGGAGCTACTTTGTATGAGAAACACCTTTAGATCATCTCACTGTCTAACCACACATTAATCCTCTTTCTAGAATGAGCCAACAATAACACTGTCTATAAATGAATGAAAACATACATTGGAGTTATCGTTTTTTTGTTGCTGGGTGATCTGATCTGGAACTGGTTCATTCATATCTCGTGTCATGTAAAAACCCATTTTAACAAGCCAACTGGTGGTGGCCAAGTCTGCACACAACAGTAAAGCACCTTTTCACTGTTTGCTTCACAAGAAAATATAAGTACTACTGCACGACCCCCTCCCCCCATAGCCTCACCAGAACATTGTACAAAAAATGCAAATATACAGAATAATACACCTACGGCTTTTTTTGTCTGTTTGTTTGTTTCTGTTTTTTCCCCACTTTTTTTTTTGTTTTTGTTTTTACAAAAGAAAAAGCCGGGCCGCTTCATGAAATGCATCATACGGGGGGGGCCCCCACCCCAAAAAAAACCCCCCAAAAAACTGATAAAGGCATCAACATGTGTTGGGAAATTGAGAGGCAATGATTTGAGCAGCCACAAAGTTGCAAATGTACAAACACAATATTGACCAGAATGGGAAAATATGACAGTTTCTTTGATGAGTTCCAGATGAGTTCCATTCAATTCATGCACACTAGAATTAAACATCCAGTTGTGGTTTACAGCCAGCACGGCTGATTGATATCAAAGTTTACTTGCATCTGTCAGTTGGAACATGTGCTAATAGCATCTGAAACTGTAACCCAGGGCAAACACTTTGTTAAGCTTAATGGGCATTTAGCCTGTAGGGACCAGGTGTGCTAATGGGGAGAGAATCAAAGTTTGCAATAAAAACACCTAAAGCAGGAATTTGACCTGAAGTGAGATTTATTGGCTGGAGGCTAAACGACTGCTTCAATCATTTGCAACACAGCATCTCGAGATCTATCTGGTGCAAGTGGACTTTGTGTCTGTATGTGTAGGTGTGTGTGTGTGTGTGTGTGTTTGTGTGTGTGTGGGTCGATTTCCTATGTGCCTTGAGAAATCCCGTACGATACTCAGCCTGAGGTAGAAATTTGGAAATGTTGGTGCTGTGTCATACTTTAGAGGATAGACCATAGCCATATATAAGACATTAAATTGTATTATTATGAATTGATTGGTATATTAAAGGGGCTGCATGTGTCCTTTCTTTTAGCTTATGGAAACTAGAGTCTTATTAACACAAAAAACTATGTCCCTCCCACTAAGAGTTCCTCAAATAATAATAGTCTTGGTTATGTAAAGGGCTGCATGTGTCCTTTCTTTTAGCTTATGGACAACTAGATCCTAATTAAAAAAAAAAAAAAGCTATGTCTCTGCCTACTAATGAGTTGCCTCAAATAATAAATAGTAAAAATGTTTTTTTCTTTCTTTTTTTAAAGGTGAACATAAAAACGATTGTGTCAGTGTTCTTTTATTGTCTCTAGTCATTTGTGCTTTCGGAGTAGTCCCATCTCATGCTGAAAAAGACACTTTGACTCATGTGTAGTTGACGGTCCTCAGAAAGTTAAGAACTTTGAGTCAATTAACTTTTCCCCCCTTGTCATTTTCTTCAGTTTTCTCAAAGATACTCCCACAGGCGACGTGGTTAGGAAAATATTCCATCTGTACAATCCAATGCTCCATGGTAGCACACCTTCAGTATGCTGTCAGGTATTTGAGATCCGGGCTGGGGGAGTATTGATTTGGCTGTCCAGTCACTGTTCAGATCATACTTATAGTACACACAGGTGAGCTCCTGCTGGAGACTCCCTATCCCTTCAATTATTGTCCAGGCAGAGTGACGCCAGTCAGACTGTGCTTTCCATCACCCACTCAGAGGTCTCGCAAGTAGGCTTCTCATCCTCGCTTTCATCATATTGCAGCAACATACCATTAACAGACAAACTGCGCTTAGTCCAGATGTTACTAATCCTTCGTGGATAGTTGCTGCGACACTGCGTAGCCCCCACATGACCCATGTCAAAGGAGTGGCTTCGCTTGGGCTTACCCTCCTGGGGCAGTCCAAGGAGACGTCCAAGCATGGTGGTCGACTCAGCCCTCCCAAGCAAAGGTTCTTTATCTGAAGGTGGAACCATGGCCACTGTCATCATGGTATTAGAAGTTGTGGAGGGGACTGAAGACCCATGGTGGTCCTTTGCCACTGCTCTCATCTCCAGTGAAGTGAAGGCCCCTAAAAGGTGGTCTAGATTTGTTTTAGCACCGTGCCTCCTGAACTTGCTGCTTGGCAGGGTGTTGCATTTGCTGCTCTGCATGCTGTAGCAGTCGCTGGGCCCCCTTCCTGTCCGACTGTCCAGAGAGTTAGAAGAAGATGAGGATGAAGACAGACTGCTCTGGAGGGATCCACACTTGAACTCTACCATTTCTTCACGCATGACCACCACAGTAGATTTGACTTGCGGCGGCGCACCGTTAAATCTGTTTAATCCTCCATTGGTCTGAGAGTAAGTGTTACTTACGTTGGGCATCTTATTGATCTGGATTCCATTGGTCACTTTGTACCTCACCATAAGGATGATAATGAACACAAGGAGTATAGCTACAATGATGCCACCAATTACCAATATCATGGTACCACCCAAGAAGCCACTGTGGAGAGACTGACACTGCGGATAGTCCTCACTGGTGACAAACTGGGTGCAACCAACAATATTGGTGGCAGTGAGTGTGGTGGCAGTGTCCTCCCAGATGGCCAACACACACAGGTCATACTGCATCCCAGGAACCAGATTTGTGACCACGAAGGCCCTGTTAGTCATTGGAATCATCCTGAAAAAAGACCAAGAGACAGAAGAAAAATCAGTCTTAAGGATGCAGGAAGTGGTTTGAGGCCAGAAAAAGTGATACTAGCCTGTCATGTCAAAGAAAATCTAAAATGAAGCAATCTAAATGACTATTTGGGAAAGACGACTTGGTCCAGAATAGCCCATTTGCTGTGAATGAAGTGAGAGTAATGAAATAAATATTCATTGTCTAGCTTATGGTTTTTTTTAAATTATTATTATTGCCATATTGGCCTGATTTCTTGATCATTCTATTTATATTCATCATTCTATTTATAACGCATCATTTCACTCTGTTATTATTTCTAGAATTTACACATGACTGATCTGCTCAACACAAGTTTCTCAATTGTGGCTGCCAATAAGCGAAACGTTTGTGCTTCATAATAAGTTCATCAAACATGTTCCATTTCCACTTTTATACAAGTAAAATCCTTAAATAAAATAATTCCTTAATACGATGTGATTTTTTTTTTTTTTAAATCAAAATTTTAATAGTTGGAAAAACTTTCCTCCAGCTGAGAATGAGTGAACAGCCTAGTCAGCTTTCCAATTATACATTCTTTTGTTTTGATTCAGTTTTGAGAATATAAATATAAATAGATACAAATCTCTCACATCTTTTTTTTTTAAATTATTCTGCACAGCAGCTCTGTTTTCTCATCCAAAGGTTCATGTACTGTTCTGCAACTAGAGTTCTAGAACATAATCTGCTCTACCTAATGTAAATACTAATTTTAATCATGTCGTGTAGGTGGAAATGAAAGCACATTTATTAATACATCCATCATTTCTTCAGTCCTTCATTGAATTAGTGCAGCACTTCTTTCATTCGTGTGAAACTCAAAAGAGCCAGACACCATGGGACTGGACTCCATTATTCATCTTTTAATTGGCTTTTTGGTGAACTAAGAAGAAGCTGCCCTGATGCACCCGCACTGGAGAGAAGTCATGCAATTTGTCTCCTCCTCCATGTGCCTCTGATTGATTTTTAATCGTGCAGTGGCTTGAGTGCAGCCAGTGCCCTGGGAAACTGTGTCAGCCAACTAAAGGAACACAGCAGGTGTGCATGTGTGAGCAATAAAGTCATATCAATATTAATTTAGACACAGCAGTTGGGCTTACAATCCCTCCACTCCAGATCCAGGCTAATAACTGCTTTATTACTTTATCACTAATTATGTAGGATTACAGTGTAGACCGAGACACGGAGACAAGGATTTCAAACAACACTTTGAGGTTTTGTGTTGGTTTATAGAACGCACAGTGGTGACACAAAGCTGCTTTTACTGAAACCCTAATGCTGCTAATGCTGTTTTCTGAGCTGTTTGTTTGTATCTCTCCAGTTCTGCCACAATGAGTGAGAAGAGTTTCTGATCGTCAGCAAACTAGGGTAACTAGGCCTGGTGTGAGTGAACCCTGACTCTGACACCAATGCACATATTAGCCAAATAATAGGTAAATACACGTGCATGTACCTGAAAACACCTTATATCTTCAGGTCAGGTAGCATACATAACCACGTTGAGACCCAGACAAAAAAGTGTTGCAATTACTATTTTTCCCCCGAGTTATATAAGTGTCTTGTGTGAAAAGAGCAGGCTCATTTTTGTTTCGCTGCCTAAAGAGGACAAAACGCTTGTCTGGGTTTCAAACACTATTACAATTGAAAGATTACAATGACAGTGTAAACAAGGAGGTTCTATTATTTTTTCACTTTGAAGGCCTAAGCAAATGTTGGGGTCATGTTGAGATGGCTGTGCATGTGGTGATTCTTTAGTCGTATTTTGGCGTCTAATAATAGACTTGTCTGTGTGTGTCATTGCTGCTGTCCATCAAATTGATTCTGCTTTGAACAGCAAAGCCGCTCCTGGTGATCGCAGCTCATTATCTTGGATGAATGGCATTATTTTCAGTGTTTCACTTGAAATAGGAAATCAATTTCAAAGAGCCCAGAGATCTCCAGCTGCACTGTGTGGAGTTGAGCAGCTTAAGGAGAACTATAAGCCTTTCCTTCCTTGGTTTGTAATGAATGGTTCAGGGCAAGGATTTCACTTTGGGTTCCCCTGACTGTTTATTCTTTTCGTGGATCTCCAAGTAAAGAACTTTAATTCATGCACATCTAATCGGAATACAGACAAAACGGAGGTAGCGTAACGACTTGCTGTTTGAAGCAAAAGGTCATTATTCCGTTTTACTAAGACAAAAACCTTTCCTGCACTGAGAGGGTCTCGTTCTTACCTGTAAATCAGGACCTCGTCCTCAGAACAGTTGTACTGCAGCTGATACATTTTGACCTTTGGGGCTGATTTGCTAGCCGTCCACTTAACCAGAGCAGAGACGGCTGTGATTTCTGAAACGGACACAATCTTTTCTGGCACAGGCTTGGACTCCCCTTTACTGATCTTTGTAGAGCTAGTTATATCTGACAGTCCTGACTTGGACTGCGTGGTGCGGTTTGTATTATTACTCAGATGCGGGAGTTGAATGATTGAAAGTTCAATAGAAGCTGTAGATTCCCCTGCAGCATTGGCAGCTATACAAGTAAAGATCCCGTAATCCTTCGAAGTTGTTATTGTAATATCCAGTGTGCCATTCTCATACACCGTTGCTCTAGAGGAGTTGCTGATCAAACGGTCATCAGGAGCAACCCAATGGACAGTTGGCATTGGATCACCTACTGCTTTACAGCGAAGGCTGGCTGTTTGTCCTTCCAGCACAAGCAACTTGTGCGTATGCTGAGTAATAAGAGGGGGCTCACAAACAAACTCCTCCTCACGGACAGACCAAAAGTAGCGGCCCTTCAGACTTGCCGGAGAAGCACACGTTTCCATGTCATCCTCACGATCCAGCCGCCGAAGCCAAAGCACTTCGCAGTTGCAATGCAATGGGTTTCCACCAAAGCTAAGAGAGAGTAGAGGAGCATAGGGAGTGCTCATCATCGTGCTGCTCTGGGAGCGTGCAAAGATTGGGTCTGGAGGGAGCTTCTGAAGTCGGTTGGAAGTCAGATCCAAACGGGCCAGTTTTTCCAAATCCGTAAAAGTTCCTTCAGGAATGAAAGAGATGAGATTGTGATCCAGACTCATCTGATGGAGGTTGACCATCTTGCGAATGGCTTCCCAAGGCACACTGCGTAAATTGTTATAGGACAAATCCAGATCCTCCAGCGTCAGCATTAGGTCATCAAATGTCGATTTAGAAATCCGATTCAACTGGTTGTTATTGAGAATCAGGTGTTGCAGGTTGACAAGTCCTCGGAGGTCATCCGACCCCAACTCGGTCAGCCGGTTACTGTCCAGATGAAGGGATCTCAGGGTCTCCAGATCGATGAAAGAGAAAGGCTGGATGGTGCTGATGGTGTTACGGGACAATGTGAGATCCACCAGACTTGTCATGTTAGCAAAGTCCTGAGTGGTGATCTTAAGGATGAAGTTGCCCCCCAAGCGGAGCTCCACAGTCCGCCGGTCGATATCCGGCGGTACGAACAGCAGGCCTTTGGAAGGGCAAAGAGTCCCTAGAGACTCTGACAGGTTCTGGCAGACGCAATATTTGGGACAGGCGTGGACCATTGTGACTGCGGTACCCAAAAGCAGGAGACTGATGACCACTTTGTCCATGTTAGATTGTACAAAGGGCCCCTGTAAACACATATAATGCACATCAGGTTAAAAGGCACTTTAAGCGTTCCATGTCTAAGCAATTGTTCACTCTTTATGTTCATCTACTGGAATAAGTTGCTTCTATTATTACCGTTTATCATTCCGCATAAAGATTAAATAAAGACGACACACTGACAGTAGGGTCAAATAGCAGATAGCTTATTCTTCTTCATAATGGAAAATGCGCATGATTAATTATCCATTCTGTAGTTATATCTGTGTGTTTGCTCTCACTGTAGTCCTTTGTTTAGTTGTATATCTCCATCATTTTTTTTTGGGTTGGGGGGGTGTGGAAATGTAGTGGAAATAATATTCCACAAGCCGCAGGTGCCAGAACAGGCTAATGAAATCAGCATTCATCTGTGAATCTGTTCACACCTGGCTGGCTCGTCTGAATGGATGACCACACTCGCTTCCATCCACTGAGCTTTGGCTCTTATTCCTCTAGACATCTGTGACGTCAATTCTTAATCAAATGAAAACAAAAAGCATTTATTCTTTCTCTCACTCTCTCTGTGTTCGTTGCAACATATTGCCTTTTAGTCATGACGACTTTAATTAAGATATGCGTAGTGTTTATGGAAACATTCTTCTTTATTCTTGAGTGTCAGAGACGCCATCCCAGCATGAGGACTCGTTATCGTCAACTACGCCAAAAGGGGGCTTCATTTGTAGACATTTCTCAATAGCTCATAATTAGAAAGGGGAATATTATAAATAGCCACTTTCATTTTTGATGCAAGTTTGCAAAAAAATCATGGAGTGGCACTTCCCCCGCACATGAAACGGCAAGCAGAGAACTGAAAAAAAAAAAAAAAAAAAGATTCACCAAGGCTCTGCAGCGATCATTAGCCCATAACAAACTGTTTAAAAAACATTATCTATTCACACCCATGAGACAACAGTCAAAGAACGTTATTTACACGTAGGCTCTTTAAAAGGCCCCATGATAATGTAACATGGGAGTGCTTTAGGTGCAGGACTTTCCTCTGGGAACGTCTCACTCTCACAGGGACAAACATGCTTATTTTACAGTGTGTTGTATCTCTCTACCCCCCAATTATACCCTTGGTTAGGCTTTTTTTGGGCACGGCAACAGATATTTTACACATTGTGTTTTAATTGCAATGTTATTTATGAAAAAAAAGTATTTACAGTATTAAGTCATACATAAAAACAGAATTCTAGCAAATTTTATAATTAAGTGGCCAAACTGCTTCTTTGAGACCAAATTCACGACAGTGTTAAGTTTTAATGTCTGTGTGATGCTACACAATATAATAATATCCATGGCACAGATGGAAAGGTTTTTTTTTATTTATTTATTTTTCTTGCAGCCAAAAACTGGAGGAAGATGTTTGTTTTAGCCAAATAATTGCCGGCTTGATACACACTGTTCTGTTCCTGTGCGCACACCCCATCTCCACAAGGCTTCAAGGGAAGAGCTATCAACCCTGACAGACAATATCTCAGGGCTTCATTTTAATGGGCTGCATTGACAACACAAAGCCCGAAATCTATTATTTTTCTGAAAATTTCGATCTTTCTTTTACCTCGAAAAATAAACAGCAGTAGTCAGCGTGCATCGCTGAAAATGTAGAGAAAGGGATGAGTGGATAGAGCTGAAAAGTTCAGTGAACATCCATGCATTTTTTGTGGGTGGGACAGAAGAGCCAAAGACAAGTAGAGAGAGGGAGACGTGACCTTTTGGGAATAGAAGAGTTTTGGTCACAAACGGGATCCACTGCCGGTGTATGACATCCACGCCCATATACACCGGGCCTATTTGCTGAAAGTCAAATGCCACATGATTGGTGCACCTTACAGTTCGGCAAGTGGCTGTTCTGGTGACTCCGGCAGCTTTTTCCAAAAATGAGAAGCATAGCAACTAAAAAAATAGTTAAAAGAAGTTTCAAAAGAAAACCCCTCTGATAATTCTGAAGCAAAAACAAAACAAAACAAAACAATAGCAACATACAAATGATGATGCTTTTTTGCATATAGCTTCCCTGCTTTTGTTTATTTGTAAGAGCTTTCCCTTAACGGACGGCCAGCTTCCAGACTTGCAGCCAGCAAATTGTTTTATTGCCTCCACTTTAGTGCACTCATAAAAATGTGCTGTTGTTGGCTTTTGTGAATTTAAAAGTTCAGCACTTCTTCAGTGTTACTGGGACTCCTTAGCAATCATGTTTAAATAACTTCCAGCCACCTAGCTCTTCTAACCAAGTCAGCTAAGTAGGTTTTAGGTGTCCAATTATTAGCAATTGCTCAGAACGACACTCTTCTTTTATTTAGTTTGACCGGAGCTATCCCAACTGAGACAAGACTGTGGGGAAATTAGCTGTGGGGAAATGTAGGGGGGAAAAAAAATTAAAAAAAGAAAAGCTCCTAATACAGTTTTTAACAAGATAAGGTAGGTCCAACTTTCCTGTGCAGGGAAACAACACAAAATGCATTGTTGCAGCATAAAGGACAATTACACAGAATAAAAGCAATACACTTAATATATTACTCCTTTCCTAATATTTAAAAAAAAAAAAAAATTACAAATGAAACATTTTACCTGCCGCCCGTTTGAGTAAAGAATAATACATTCATTAACAATAAAATGATTCTTACCATTTAATCATTTAATTCCCAGCTTGATTTTTTTAAATTCTTCTTTTCTCTCTTAATCTCTTGTCACCTAATTAGTTTTGTTTTGCTTACATTCTGGGACATAACTTACATTGCTGAATATCTTTTTTATTGTTAGTCAGATCAGTATGGATTGTCTGTCACAAGAAAATGCAAATAAAAGAAAAAAAAGGGGAGAAAAAAAAGAGATTACTTAATTAGACAATGAGAAAAAAGCTGTCCCTCACACAACAGAGAAGAGAGCTAAAGGCTGACTTCCAGCAGGGAGGAAGGGGGGAGAAAAACGGATAACGAGATGGAAAATGAAACGTTCATGATGAGAGGCTTGCTTTATGAACATACAAAACTTCAAGCTCAAAAAGAGGAAGACTAAGAGAGATGAACCTGTTTAAAAATGCTTCTGGCTGAGACGGATGAACAGCAGGACTCATAGACAGAACTGGCATGCTAACGTTAAAGCCCTGCAGTTGGAAGAAACACTCGGAGCAGCCAAAAAAAAAAATATTAATAGAAGAGAAACAGAAGGAAATGACCAGTGAAGGTAGAATTGATGAGCCCTTTAAGCTGGGACACAACTAAACTGTGGTGTTTTTGTCTATTCCCACATCTCACCATCATGTAATTAAGAGATCTCATTGACTGGTAGTCATGGTAACGAGCATATGCTGTCTTACATCTTTGACAGTCTTGCCAATGCTGGCTAAGCAATGAAAGAAAATCATTCTCTTCACCTCAGCAGGCGCCTTCTTCTTGTCTGGAAGGTTTATTTACCACAAGTGGGCAATTAAAACACAAACATATTACTTCTTCTTTGCCCTGGTGAACAACATCCGAGAGAGGAGAGAATGGCCAAAACTGGATCCTCCGAGATGTGAGTTAGACTAACGGCTCAGAAAGAGAAGAGACAGCTAGCAAAACCTGGACCCACAGGGAGAAAGGAAATACCATCCCCAGCTTAATGTATGCTAATTGAGATTTGGTTTCTTGATATCCTACAGCTACTATCAACAGACTTTTGAAAATGAAATTACTACCGTAATTATTGTGCAGCTGATTATTAATGGTTGTGTAACGTGACACTTTTCTTCTTTGTTTTTCATGAAAGCATGGAGCTAAAGCGGATTTCTTTCTCCTATGATTTAACATGATGAGAGACTTTTAGGAGATATGTACCATGTCAGAGCTGCAGGGCTAATGCTGTAGTTCCTCAAATTACTCCAAAAACAAGCCGGCATATTCAAAACTTCACAGAGGTAAACATGTTTACAACACTTTGGAACCCATATCTAATTTTCCTGCTCATGGCAACAAAGCAGGCGCTAATTTCTTTGGAACTCAGCTTCTTCAATTGCATTAAGATTTATACATAATTAATAGTGTGGCTGATCTGAGCAACAAGAAGCTGTGTGGCTTCAGCTAATTTAAGTCATTAAATTTCACAGCTTTATTGTTTTTCCGAGGTGCTCCGTGAGTCATGTAAATATCAAATGACTTGCTGAATCAAACGGCTCGCAGATTTACCACTAACCCAAGAGAATTCTCGCAGCCTGATGTGGATCAAAGTTGATCAGAACTGCAACAATATTGTGATCAATTACAACTCAGCACAATACTGACTAAAAATCTTCACAGTGAAGACACTGTAGAAAAATCTTGGGAGTTTTAGCAGGAAATGCCACAATAAAGAAAGATACATACACAGTCTGTGGCTCCTATAGAGAAAACGCAGAATCGGTTTAATGTTGAACCATGGAAATGTCTCATGAAGCAGAAAACATTACTTGTTCTTGACACCCGATGAAGATTTCGCTTTCTACTAGATTATATATGGATGGGGACTATGAACTCACTCAGTGGTGGCTGGAAGACAACACTATCATGTTTCTACAAGCTGAATATCTGAAAAAAAAAACAAAAAAAAAACCAAAACAAAACAAAACAAAATCATTCATTTTCCTCTGGGAACATGACAGTAATAATGCTTCCTGCACCTACCAACACAGCAAACCACAACGCTTTTGGTACAGGATCACTTTGTGACGTTGTTTTTGTCAAGTAAAGCCAAGTGAGCTACACTGTCATTTCCAAACATATATAGCTGGTGCAATACATGTTGAAAACTAAACAACGTTTCTCAAGGACTTGGCGGTACATAAAACAACATAGAGGCACAAAAGACAAGAAGGACCACACAAGGGTTCTTTACTGACATAACATGCTCAGGAGCGAACCAAAAATAAAAAAAATAAAATTAAAAAAACCCCCATCCGACAGCAGTAAGCTTGACTTCAGCTTGCTTCCACAGCTGTCTGCCTTCTGCTGAGGCCTGTCTCACCTGGATCTCTGCCTGTTCTAGTGCTAGCACTGTTGCACCACTTTATCCGTGGTTGACTGTCAGCTGTTCTTGATCCTTTCAGAACTTGCTCCAAATGTGTCAGCAGCAACCCCACCCCACCCCCTACCCCCTACACCGGCACATGCATGCACGGTTCTGCTTCTGCTGCTGTCCAGGGGCTCTTCCTTTGTCAAAATGACTTATGGATCTGCTCTATATATGTGGTGCCTTTCAGTGCTGTCTGGCATCAGGCTAAAACTGCCATCTTAGCCTCGGTTTTCTTACTGGAAACATTTGTGTCAGACAGACAGACAAAACCTGCACCATGAATTCACAGGAATCATTGGAATTAACACAGACCGTGTAGTTGAGACTCTCAGTGACAGCCCCCGTCCGTCTACCTAAGACCCTCCGAGCTCCGTCATGCTGTCAGCTGGTCTAATTTTACAGCACAGATGAAAGAAAGAGACCAGCGCGGTGTCGCGAACAACCTGGACAGAAATCTACTCTTCTTTCTAGTATTCTCCCGTCCTTCCCTCTGTCACACTTTGATGAGACGCGTTACGGGTTGACAGCTCACTAAACACAAATGTTCCCTGCACGATCCGCTGATGTCATGTTGCATCTCTGGTGGTTGTCGACGGCAGCTATCTTTATATTTGGAGAGCCACATTGGTTTCAAACCACCCCCAACAGACTAGCACCTCTTTTTTTTTTTTGAAGTGACAAATCTGCAACCTGGCTCGGTTGGAACATTACCTGGAAATAATTCCACTTACAAAGATTCTCACAAACGTTATCCTGCGAGGGTAGAGCATCTTGGCAGAGGATAGAGATTATCAGAGTGGAAAATGGAAACACGCCCTTCTGGAAGATAACCAAGGCAATTTTCCACTCAATCATGTACACACTGTACAAAGAGCTGGGTATAAAAAAAAAGAAGCACCTTCTAAATGATGTCATCACAACTAAAACCAACTGCAAATTCTTTTTTTTTTTTTTCCCTAATCAAGAGTGCAACAGAATGGCCATCCAGCAGACCGCCAGTCTTTTCACATTAGCAATGGAAGCACATTTCAATTTATAAAGAAGTGGATAGCAGGTGCAAAGATGGTGCTGACTGACTCCTCTGAGAATTGAGAAGTTATCAGACTCTCCGATTTATTCATGGCTTTGTGGCTCATCCGATATGCACAGTTGTGGTTCTCTGGCTGGGTGGCAGGTTCCATCGAGACCATGGAGGTCACATGGTTAGTGATGTGGGGAGGAATTTATGAATTTTCAACCTGTCAAGGGGCTGAACTTCAACTTTTCAGAGGCTTCAAGACCCGGGACAGCAACGACCTGGACACACTATAAACGACTCCTGTGGAAACAAGAGTTATTGTGGATCCAGGTTTTATAGAAAGTTCTATCTATGCATCTACTTTGCATTTTCCACTAAACAAGAATCAGCCAGGCCTCTGGTCCAAATTCATAATTAGTAATACAAAATGACAATATTAGAATTGCATACACATTTACAAGGGTATTTTTAATTCTCTGCATTTTTTTTTCTTTTTTTTTTCCTCAGGCAGAGTTTAAATGCACATAAATTAACAGCTAGAGACTCGCTGCAGAATACTTCAATTCTCTGTTCTCAATTTCTTGACAGCACCAGTGTGTTAGAATGTCAGGTGTATGGTTCTATAATGGTTATAATGACCTAGAATTTATTCACATAAATCTGATGTCGCTCAAGCTGTGCCCATGAATACGAATGTAGTTCACATAACACTCAGCGGGCACAACCCATGACTCTTACCAGTATACCAGAAAATATAGGGCAAACTGTAAAGTCTGTACATAAAAACGTCCCAACATGGTGCTGTTCTTTATGGTGTAAATAACTATGGTAGATGATGAGAGATGGTCCCAAAGATAAAAACAGGATCAAATACAGAGGTGTTTACAGTAATGGACAAATCACACAGCCGAATGAAAAAGAAGTACATATTTCCCTGATATTCTTTCAGGAAGAAAAAAAAATGTTTTGACAGCTTTCATAAAGAGAAACTAGGTTTCTCCTGGTGAATAATAATGCTGAGCACGACATACAAGTAAACAAACTTTTTACTTTCCTGACTTCCTGTTCTGATCTTTCATCTTTAAGTGTATTGTGTGTTCTTTTGTCAGGCAAGGAAAAGAATTGCTTGTCTCAAAATTTTTATTTTATTGCTATATTTACACATCTGCACAGACTGCCGTGTCAACATCTTTTTAATATGACAGTATTTGCCAAGATTGTGTGTGTGTGTGTGAGTCTTAAAACAATGAAACCAGATAAATTACGGACTGTTTTGTGGCTCATCTCTGACATTTCTGCTCATCATTAAAGACAGCTACGTCTCCAACAGGCCGTCACGGCCGGAAAAGGTCAGTCGTACTGGGACCGGGCATCCTTGTCTCGCTCTAATTGAATACACGGCTCTGATATCTGAGCACAAACACACGGTCGCATTCGGCTGATTGACCAAATCCCATGACAACGTGGTATTCGGTAAATACCCCCATGCACAACGATAAGCATCAGCCCTGGAGAAGCTTGCTGCGGTGTTTTTTTTTAGAGGCTTTCTTTACCCTGTTGTTTGCTTACAGAATTTTGCTTGTATACATGTATTTTAACCTTTCGTGAGCTTTTCGTTTATTTAGGCTGCGTTGATGAATAACAAAGCGTGAGTACACCAGTGAATCGTTTCTAAAGCAAAATTGAGAAACAATAAATCTAAGGTTAATGGCTGCATCACGGCGGTATTGCCAAACCGCACTGGCTGTCTGGTCTCACAGATATCGGCTTCATTTGCATTCATTTCGTTCTGCTGGAGGTAAATTATATTATTTCAACAGAGTTTGAGGTTCCATGAAGACCTGCACCGTGCAGATGGTGAATCAGGCTATTACAAAATCTGCGTTTTTATATCAAGCAGGACGTCAGCTGATGAAGCCATCTGGAGTGAGTCACGCAGGCTGGGAATATTTGACTAGATACCCTGCTGTATTCTAATTATTAGGAATGTGGGTTTAAAATCTGCTTTGCTCAGTTGGTGATTCTGACATCCTTTCACGGATTTCTTCACTGAACTTTCTGTAGCAACTTCAAAGGTCAGTGGAGCTAATCTACCGCGCACATGTAGGTAGGTTTTTTTTTTTTTTTCCTTCTTCGATGAAACAGTTTTAAATGCTTGGAACTGTAAAGATGATGTTGGAAGGAGCGTCAATGCAGAATCAATGTATGAAAACAGACACAGCATGATTCATTTAGCTACACGCACAGTAATGAATCCATCACTGGGACTAGGTCAGGCTTGTTTGCCTCTATTTTATATTTAATTGATTTCACATCATGCTGAACGTTTTGACCAAAGTCTAAATCCTTCAGCAAAGGGCACGATGGTTTTTACATTTGTGCAGATGCGTGTAAGTGTTTCAAAATTAATGCCAAGTTTTAATTTCTGGTGCACAGCAATTAGGAACTGGCAGGGATTTTTGATTGGCCGAGTCAAACGAGAAAGCAATTCACAACTGGCAGCTTAATATAAGAGCTCCAAAGCAAGACGGACAAAGGCTTGAATTGAGCAGCTGCAAATCAATAAGAAACAGACAAACGGATTCAACCAAATAATGAAAACCCTCAGCCAACCGACAGCTAGATGACAATAATCACCCCATCTACTTAGAAATACACAATTCCCAGTTGGATGACAATGAATAAGTGACCATTACAGCTAAAAGCTTTCAAACCGAGACGCAGGAAGTGGAAGTGTGATGTGAAAAACGAATGAAAGCGTACCAGCACTCTTGGTGAAGTACAATCGGTGCATTTGACTCTGTTTCCCAAAATACGTTTGCAATTAGTTGTGGGTTGAAAAAAAAAGTTATCGCGCTTAAGCGACACCCACAACGACTCTTACTCTCACAACGAAAAGACTCTTAATCTGGGGAGAAAGAAAGATATTTTCATCTAGCAGGGTCATGGATTTCACAGGCAATGAGGAAAACTACAGATGAGGGTTTAGATAATAATACCTTCGCTCAGAAGGCAAACCATGGGTTTTTAGACTTTGCTTACACGCTTTGCAATGGCATCCTCTCATGTCTGAAAGCCACTACAAACGAGCTACATATCACCATCCATCAGCAACTCTGAGTTATGATCAAAAAGGTGGATTACATCTTGGTCGAGTCTTAGTAGAGGTGGGTCAAACTAATAACCTGCTGTCCTGATCAAATTATTCTTATTACCTTTCACCGTGAGTGCATTCTAGTTTGTAAAATTTAAAGAATTAGCAAGTGTTTTTAGCACTCAACTTTCAAATAAACAAGCAATAATGAGAGAAGATGGATAGGTTTATGCACTGACAGTAAACTTTCACAGAAGTTTTCGCATAGGAACTTTATATGCACTTAGTAAGACTATTCACAGAATAGAGCAAACCAGCATGACCTTTCCTCACGTGTTGCTTTCAGGTAAAAGATTCTTTTACGGTGTAAGTCTATTCTATAGGACTACATGCAAGGTCCTTAAAAAAAAAACCCAAAACAAAACAAAACAAAACAAAAAAACTTGCCAGTGTTTGCCCAGGACGATGGGGAAAAAAATTAAATCAGCTCGGAAGGAATAGCACAGCTCATTCGCTCTCTTATCAGACGCTGCCAGATGCCAGCCCACAACACTATCCCACACACAGCCCGAAGGTGCATCGCAACATGAAGACATCACATTGGGAGGGAGATACATTGGTGGGAAGAGGGAGGGAAAAAAAGAGACATATAGCGAGGGAACACAGGAGGAAAAGTGGATCACCCTGCGGGGGAGGGTTGATTGGAGAACAGGGGGGCTGGGAGAACCAATCTGTAGACCGGGTGCTTTTTCTTTACCCTGCAAAACTCGAGAGGCTAAATGCAGTACAAATATTTTCTGGAGTGATCACACAGAGACACCGAGAAAACCTGGACGTTTCCGTGACAACTTTGTGAAGGTGATGCAAATCACTGGAGTAACAAGCTCCATCCGTCACTCATGTTGCAGTACAGCACCACCACAGCAGCAGCAACAGCTGCCGTGCGCAAACCCGCATACAGAAGCCTACAGACAGTCATGTACCGTAGGTGGAAGTGCGCTGCATTTGCGATGCAGAAAGCCCATGCAGCGCTGACTGATCAAGCCATCTGTGGTCGGATGTTGACAGGCTGCTGAGGGTGTGCTGGTTGACAGACTCAAAATTCAATTTTCTCTCACTTGCTCTGGTGCTCTGCTTAAAGACAATTTGCAGCGGTATTAAGACATGCGCACACTTGACGGATTCACCGGCCGCACACATGACGGCCGGCAGCTGCTCGCCGCTCCAACTTATTCCGCCGGCTGCCAGTAAAAACTGATTACTAGCTGCAGCCATCCACAACAACAACCACAGGGAGCTAGCTAATGGTTCTGAATAGAAAATTTGGATTCTACAAAAATGGGCACGCAAGTAAATGCCATGAAATATAATCAGCAGTGTGAAACAAAGAGCTTAATGTGGGAGGTTAATGGTATAATATTTAATACAGCATCCTCCGTGTGATGAATTAAAATTGCTGTGAGGGTGGGGGGGAAAGACTAAACTGATCTCAAAACAGGACCCAAACACTTAACAAAATGAGCCCGAGCACATGTAGTAACAGCGTCCGGTAGCACATGTGCCTGCCAGCTGTCCCATAAATAGAAATAACTAATAATAATAATAATAATAATAATAATAATAATAATAATAATAATAATAATATTTTTTATCAGCTGTTGAAAATTCTGTAGACATTCAATTTCAGTCAGTGTGACCTTGCTTCTCTGTGCAGCAAACAGCAGGGACCATGGAGTGGCAGGAAAGGGATCGGTAGGTGGGATGCATCAGACACAAGATTACAAAGGTTTTCTGTGTGTGTGTGATGAAGGTGAAGGTGTGTTCAGCTTTTCTTTTGCGACCCCATTTCCAAGTCAATGGAAAATTGTGAGTATAGGCGAGATAACAGAAGTTTGCAGCAGGGTGTGAAATGTGTCGAGAGGAAGATGCCCCGACATGGGGCACAAAGACGTGTACAAAAAGTTACAAAAATTAAAAACTTGAGAAGACTATTGAATATTATTTAAACAAAAAACAAACAAAAAAAAAAGTTTTTCCAGTTTCTAACCTACTTTTCCCCATATTGCTGTTAAATCTGGGCTTAAACTTTGTTTAATATGAAATACCGAAATTTATTCAAACTGCATTTGGATGTTTGTGATGTTTAAAGTTTCGCTGAAGGCACACTGCCAGTTTAGTGGAGAACAATTACCGTAGTTTAAAAACTGAAAAAAACTGAAGAACAACAGGAGTCTGGAGTGCCAAAACCAGTCAAGAAAACCATCTGTTGTTTAAACTTTAAGGATAATTAAAAACTCTGGCACTAAAGTCTACACATCTGCCACTCCAAAATGCATGAAAATTAATGTAGTTGTTGTAAATGATTGTATCCCAGCATGTGCACATGATTACACTCCACATTTATGTTTTGCGGGCCGGAAAGAAGCGTTTATATCGTGCTGCAGGTGTTGGGGACGTCACTGCTTTCTGGGGGGAAAAGGACAGCCGTTACAAAGCAGTAACGCACTGAGGCAGGGTCCGTCACAAAGGCTGGCAGACAAAATAAAAAAGCATCTATGGAATATGTACGACAACAGCACTGCCGCACAAAAGAGGAAATGGCTTTACCAGCCCCAAAACCAGCCAGAGGGATGTTAGCTGCATGTCCGTGGCAGCACTCACCCAGAATGCAGAGTGGTTTATCTTTGTCTCTTGAGATCAGCTGTGAGAGCAGATTTTAAGTCAAATCACAGAAATCTGCATGGGATTATGTCAGCTAATATCCTGGTTACAATAATAGGCTTAGCTTTTGTTTCCTGCTCAATGCGGGGTTCTCTTGCGTAGCCCGATAAGAGGCCCTTTTTAATTAGTCGGAGTTCTGATAAAAGAGAAACTCAAACTGAAGTGTGATTGAAGTCGGCGGTGATTTGGAGCTACTGGGTACAGCCTTTGATGTGAACTACAGTAGGTGCATCCTTGTTGCAGAGCAGATGCAACAAGGCCTAAAGACAAAACAGCAAAAAAATAAAGAAAAAAGATCTCCCACACAGCCGCAGGCTGGCTTATGCAGCGAAGGCAGCTGATCATTTATTGCTCAGTGATTTTGAGCACATGGAGACTTCTGCAGCTACAGCCCCCACGCCTGCTGCTTCAGACCTCTGTGGACAGAGTAAACATTTACGTTTCTCACCTGGTTCCACCAGAACGTTTTTTGTCTGACAGTTGAATTTTGACTAATGCAAACACACCACGACACATCATTCGATACTTAAAGGGGTTGTTTCAGCTGAGAAGCAGGAAACATCCTCCCTGTTTTGATGTCTTGACCTTGTTTGAGTGGAAACTCTTTCCCCCTCTCCAAAACACATCCAACAAAGATTGAAAAAAGGTTGCTCTTCAAGTACATGAAAAACCACAGTGCAGGTTTTTAAAGGGGAAACGACGCACTGTTTGGTGACGGTAAAACTACAGATGGCACTCTAATTTCTGGGTTGAATTAGTTTTTCAAAATGTCAGAAGACACTGTCAGAAGATTTATGTCCTCTGTAGGGGACAACCAGTGTTCCTCAAACCAAAGGACCACAGGTCTTAACACCGTTTAGGGGAAGAGTAACAAAGAATAGTGACTGCAATCCTCTGTAGTAGGGAAAAACAGGAACCACAGTGTCACAAAGCTTTAGGTTAGTGCGACCATACTGCAACACTTGCATCCTCCATTTTATGAAACACTAAAAATGAAACACAGTTCACCACAGAGAGCTTGAGCTGAGGCTCGGCTGACAAGTCTGCAGTTTAGAACATCCACCCAGCCCTAGCTTTTGCTCCCCCACGAAAGAACACAAATTGGGTTTGAAATATTGTCATTTGCGCAAGCAATTTTACGTTTATTACGACCAAACAAGATTTACTTGGGTTTCGTTTGCCAGGTTATAGTTTCTTTTTAAAGTTTATTGCTGTAATGTAGTTTTTCTGTGCACTATTATTGACCCCACATTCATCATTTTGATAGAATAAAATAAATCTCTATAGACTCTCAGTCACTGAGGTTCAGAGATTAAACTAACTGATGAAGAGTGTGTGTTTACTGTCGGGCTGTACCATTTTTATTTATTTCTTCACGTCATTGAAATTAAATATTTACTTATGTTTTTTCCAGTCAGAGTCAGAAGCAATCGATGAGCACTTCAACAGCATTGTGTAGCTCAGCGATGCGTTGTGTGAATTTTCCTTCCGATCTGTTGTCAGTGAGTTGGCACTTGGCATCTTCATCAAGACAGATGGTCTTAAAAATGCAGTAGTAAAGGACATGCAAGCGGAGGCTGTCGGCTTTTAAGCTGTCAGTCTCGGTTCCTTCCAGCCTTGATATTTGGGAAACAAACGAGCGGTGAAAAGCAGTTCTGAAACAGTCAGATGACATTGAAATAGTTTGTACTGCTGCAAATTGCAGTTGTGTGTCAGGCTGTGCTACAATCGGAGAGAAATACTCCGGGGGGCTTTGCTTGTATTTAGAGACAGAACCATTGTAAGACACAAGAATAAAAAAGAAAGAAAAAACATAAACGCATCCTAAAACGATTGTGTGCTTTTCATTAGTAGGATTGGAATCTGAATCCTACTGGAGCAATGACAATAGACCAGCCTTAGTTATCATGTTCTGGGCTAATTTTATGTTTTATGTTTGCAAATGTTACACTGTGCAATATAATAGAGCAAGGTCCAGTGCCATAAACCTGTCGAACTATTTGCAAGGAATGAGAATAATGCTGCTCTGATGCAACGCCAGGCAATCTGAAGCATTTGCTGAAAGATTCCTATCCCTAAAGCTTCTTTTGGAACCTTTGATTTGACGGGGAAAGGTGACTGAGATAATCACGGAAGAAAGTAAAGAAGGGTTAAAAAAAAAAAAAAAAATTATAAACAAGGCTGAATGAGAACAGATTGGCAGTTTTAAATTCCAACGTAGCAAAAACACTGCGTTCTTGGCTCTCTGACTCACTCACAACACGCCTTCCATGGCTGCAGTGAGAAAACACATCAGACAAAAGCACATGGCGGATGGTGCAGCTTTTTAACAGCATTAGTTCGGCTCCAGTAGGTTTGTCACACTGCACTGGGAGAGGATAGAAATTCACGCAGATTTAGCATAGATCAGTGCTGGCCTGTCTCGGGAGTTTTGCATTGTGCAGAATGTCACATGTGGCCTAGTTTGCGATTCCTCACAATAAAAGTGCTTAGCTGCTGAGATGTTTGAGAGGCTGAGCGTTGGTGAACTCAGCTGGTGAACCATCACAACATTTATTGACTTGTTCAGCCATTAACACTGAAAAAAAGAGAATATGGATTAATTTGTGATTCTCGTTAAATAGATTTACCCTTCAATTCGTGGAAAAAGTCAATGATCCATCCCTCCACTAAACCAAGCTGTGGGTCCCTGCTGTGCAATATCATACACACTTACACCACTCGTGAAAATGGGGGACTAGGTAATGGTTTTAGATACCAAGAACCTTGCTTGACCCAAGTCAAGGAATGGGGGCTTCTGATTTAGCCCAGTGGTTCCCAACCCCCTTTTGGAGACGACAGTCACTGTTGCTTTAAAAACATGAGCGCAGCAAAAATCCATCATGATTATCAGGATTCTATTGACTTAAAGAAGAAGCCCCACATCTGAGGCTAAATAAGTACTCCAGACCAAATAGGTACTCACCAGCCGATACTCAGCAAACTTACTATTAGCTATGGGTGTAGGTGCTGCAAAAATACCTGCTGCCTTCTTTGTGTGACAAAGAAATACATTACAATATTTAATTTAAATATTATAGACCTAATTAGGAACAGCAGGACAACTGAGCATTAACTCCGCTTCACCAAAGCAATAATTTAGTCATCAGGTTTATAATGAATGCTTACTGTTAAAGGAATATATTTGTTATAGAACACGCCGTTGTATTTCATTATTTTCTTAGACAAAATAAAATTGGCACTTTATATAAAACTCATGCACATGATGCTGTATTTCACTGTTCATTGCCACCTCTTTGATCCATAACAGGATTCCCCTGTAAAAGCTGGGATCTATACAGGGTTTCTTCTCATTAAACTGGAGTTTTTCCCAGAAGGGGATTGGTCTTTGGGGTCAGGGTTATGTTAAACCTCTTGAGACATGTAATGGTCATAAAAAAAGATTATTTTAATAATTGATCTGTATTACTTAACATTAAATTGCTGGTTATGAGCATAGGGAAACAGCAGTTCTATTGATAAATATAACAATAATTACTTGTTTCCTGTTGCAAAGAAGATTTTAAACCCTAACCATGATAATGACAATGACATAGAAGTATTACGCTGATTGAAAAATTAAGGGAAATAATCCAACCATTAATTTGAGGTACATTTGAGCACGAGCGTGATATGAGAACAGAGGAGAGTACAGATCCATTCATTATCCATCGGGCCAGTGAAGTAGAAAAGGCTTTTAGGCCTGCAATAAAAGCTGTAATTGGTTGGTCTTTGGTGTGTGAAATCTCTCTCAC
>CAAE01014571.1:280471-316956 GCA_000180735.1 Tetraodon nigroviridis
CTGTTCTTGATGGGGGTTCGCAAAATCTGTACATTTTTCCCAGACACAAGTAATGCAATACTTTGTCTACACCAGAATATCCAGGATCCCGGTGCCCTTATCCTGCGCCGGTGTCTTTGGCCCGGCAGTCTGTGCGGCAGCAACTGGTAAGAGGAGCCATGCTATCAGATCCCTGCACTTTTGGCTGCTTAAGCTAATTCAACTTAGACGTCAATGATGAGCTTCCATCCAGTTTCACAATGTCATTTGAACAAATGACAAGTAAATGGATCTTTAAAAGGAAAACTTTACACACACAAAGCTTTTACACATAAGTAAAAGCCATATCTGAAAATGATGTTTTCTGAAGCAGCGCGCACCCCCCCCCCCCACATCAGTGCGCCACAAAAAAATAATTCTGAACAATACAAGAATTGGCTTGAGAAAATGATTAAAGGACACCCCAACTACAGCCATGGACAAAAGAGCATGAATAAGTCCAACAGCCCTGCATCCTCAAGTACATGTGATCACAGCTGAATTAAACATACACCTGTGAGCTCTTGCAGAAAGCCATCAGAGTACAGCAAACAGACGGACTCCAGCTCAGAGACGTGTGCGCGCGTGTGCACGTGTGTTTCCCTCAAGGCTTGGTTTATTCATCCATAATTCCGTTAACCTCAATTAGACATCTGCTGACTATAAAAACGCATATAAATGACTCTAAACGAGTCTGATTGTCTGCTGTAGTTGAACACATGGTGATCTGTATCTGCCCCGCAGGTCTCCCGTTCACTCAATTAAAATTACGAAGCTACGTGATGTCTGTGTCTGCAACTGCCCGCTAACGTGGCGGCATGGAGCAATAACAGTCTGAGCTGATAACAGTACACGTCAGTGCACAAGAGGAGTAGGCCTGTTTTAGAAGCGTGACCATCAGTTAAGTGAATGATACCAAATGTAAGAAAAATGAAACAAAACTCTATAAATCAACAAATAATTAAAGCTAGATTCCAGCTTTAATAGTTGAAAAACAAAAATGTGATGTGTCGCATGACACTGAATGATGTCATACAATTCTGTCAGCAGATGACTATTTAGACCTAAAACGTCATGAAAGTCGGCGCTAATGGGTCAAATAAGCTTGAAATGATAAATGTTGGAGGGTAAAAAAAGACAGACCTCCACCACACAGCTTATTTCCCCACATATGGTGACCTACACCAGTAGTATATAGGCAGTATACAGTTATATCACATTGTAGGTTGCCTAATGATCAAAGCGCTAACATAAAGAAATGCTGAAAACAGCCTCATTTTCTGTTAAAATATCATATTTCTGTAAGGTGATTTGCCCAGCAGTGTGATCCAGCTTTGTCTACAGACGAAGCCGAGAGCGACCTGTTGGAATCAGAATGAACATCTGGTCAAATTCGTGAGATGATGGTTGTGTATGAGTAACCAGCTGCTAGAAAACTTTACGAGTGTGTGTGTGTGTGTGTGCGTTTGGGCTCCTACTGCCTCATTTCTGATTTTGCAAAACTGTGAAATCCAATCGCTGTGAAAATCAACCTAGCTGTGATTACGGCCCTAATATTATGGTAAAAACATCATTTGCAGGAGCCGCTGCTGAAAAAGGGAAAATCATACAAATATGAAGTTATCCTGCTCTTTTTGTTTGAAAAAAATGATGGAGATTATGTTCCAGAGCCCAAATGACCACGGCAGCAGTCCGAGGGAAATATGAAAGGGAAATAGAATAACCTGACTGTACATGGTGATGAGCCCCGGGAAAACACTTGAAGTCCACGTCTGCTGAGATAAAAACAGGAGTACCGGTAATACCTGGGCTTTTTTTGTTTGTTTGTTTGTTTCATGAGCTGACATTGGTTATCTGTCTCTTCTTCAGTATAATAGAACTGTATGCCGTTTTCCTCGCAGCACAAAAGCTAGCAGGTGTTGGATGGAGAAATAAGAAGTCCCATTCCATAAACCACACAGATTCTGCATCAGATAGTCCACAGTTCCACTCTTTTTCTCCTTTCATGCTGCATATCAGGAGGCCTGCATCTACTCATGAATCTTTCTTTAGTATGAGCTGTAAATAAATGCTCCTACACATGTTTACTCTTCAAATTAGCTTTAGATACATTGGGAAAAAAAGTTGTCTTCACAGTTATCAGCACTAAATGGCATGTAATTAAAAAATGGGCTCGTGAAGAATGACAGTATTTCTTTAAAGTCTTAAGGCTCGAGATCTACTGGGCACCTATCTTTTCCCATTCTTCTTTGCAGGATCCCTCAAGCTCTGGGCTGGATGGGAAGCATTGTCGGTTCACAGCCATTTTCATATCTCAGATGCTCAGTTGGATTCCAGTCTGGGCCACAACTGGACCTTCAGAGAGCTGTCCTGGGGCCACTACTGTGTTAGTTTGGCTCTGTGCTCCAGCTTGTTGTCCTGCTCAAAGATGAACCATTGCCCCAGTTCGAGGTCAAGAGTGCTCTGGAGCAGGTTTTCATCCAGGGTGTCTTTGAACATTTCCCTCTGTCCTCACTGGTCTTTTATGTCAGCGAAGAAACATCCCGACAGCTTGACTCTGCTACTACAGTGCTTCAGTGGAGATGGTGGCCTGGTGATGAGCAGAATTGTGTTTCTAATGATCTGCGTGTCCTTCAGGTGCCTTTTGGTAAACTATACGAGCTGCCATGTGCCTTTCACAAAGAAGTGGCTTTCATTTGGCACACACAGGCCTGATTGGTGGACTGCTGCAGAGATGGAACCTTATGGAAGGTTCTCTGGCCCTCTGACAGAGTCCTCACCTCCCTGACTAAGCCCCTTTTCCCCAGTTGCTCAGCTTAGATGTCTGTATGCTTTTCCAAATCCTGTTCAATCAGCTGAATTTACCACCGGTGGACTCCGACGAAGCTGCAGAAACATCTCAAGGATGCTGAGCGGAAACAGGATGAATTTGAGCTTGATGGAAAGGGATGGGGATACTTACTGTAATCAGTTTTTTTCTTTTCCACATGTAGAGAAAATGAGCCTGTTGTCCATCAGAGGCAGCAGCACTAAATGGTGGACAGTTAGCCTCGTAATGAGGGTTTAATGATGGGTCACAGAAGGGAAGGCTAATGGAAAAAAAGACTGCACATTCAATCATTTGCTTAGTAGCGCATCCTCCCACTAACAGTCAACTATATGCAAGAGAACAAGCATGCTGTCGATTCTGAAAGCCACTAAAAGTGTAAAATATCGAGGCTGCAAATCTGCTCTGTGGCAGCAGATGATTAGGTGATTATTCTCCACCGTACTTACAGAGTTTTCAACTTCTCTCTGCAGCCTGGCTCCATGGCCAAAATGATAGCTTTACCCAGATAAAATATGAAATAGTTTTAATTGAATCCTCTGGCGCAAAAGCCATGATGGTAAATCAGTAAATTTAGCTGATAATGTTGGATTACCAATTTAAAATGAGAGAATAAATCAGTTATTTTTATTCACAGGCTCAAATTTTTTCTTTTTTTGGTGAGGCGGTTAAATAAAAGGTCACTTTCTGCGCCTGACTAAGAAGTGCACCGAACTTTGTCTTTTTCTTTGAATCTGAGATTGCAGCCATAAATGTTGCATAGCTCTATGTTAACCCTTTTCTTGTGATATCAAGATGCGTGATGAAAAATTCAGCTCCTCGGTGAAATTTCCTCAAGCGGCTAATGCCAAGACAGCTGGCCAGAGCTAATTAGAAAAAGAAAAAAAACAACAAAAAACAAAGCTGTTCCCCTGGAATAACTGTCGGTTATGCCCCCCTGCGCTGGTTATTAATGCGCAGTGACACAACGTTAACATGACACAGGCAAAACAGCCTCTGTGTTGTTCCTGGTAGTCTACTCCCAATCCGCAGCTCAATCTATTATTAACACATGCACATCCAGGCTGGAGTAGCTGGTGTTAGTGGCGGTGAGTAGTGGGCATGCTGGGAGGAACAGTCAGAAACACAGCTTAACCGTTGCATTTAGGTACGGTGAACATCTGCTGGCCTTCCTTTGGCTGAAATTCAACCCTCGTTAGAACATTTCCTATTGTGCTCCGGCATCTTTGAGATCATTATAAGACAGTGTAAAATAACTGCACAGAAAAAAAAAATGCAAATGACTATACCCTTTGTAGAATTAGACGCGCGGTTGTACGCTTTAAATAGGCGTAATTGTGTGAGTAATGCCGCATTTTCTCACCTACTAAAGAACCTTTCAAAGACCATAAAAATATCTTTCAATGTCATTGCCGTTTAGAAGAATCAGTAACAAGGATAACAACATAACAGACAATAAAATCACTAGTTTGAGTAAGTAGTGATTGGTTTTAAGACGCAGAAAACTGTAGGGCTAGATAAAGTGGTTTGTTGACAAACTATAACACAGCCAAAAATCTTCACTGAAGCGTTAAAGTGAGGTTTTGCACATTTGTCAGCAAACTGCAGCCTCATAAGTACCCAGTGGCTAAATTTAGTGGCTGGAAAGGGTTTTTGAGGGCTTTCTCCCAACAACAACACATTCATTTGGTCTTTCTGACTGACGTGGGGATGTTTGCTCTCCAGCTCAGCGCAGGATGAAATGTGATGTTTGTTTTCTACCCCTGCATCGTTCTTCAAAACACACGCCAGCGTGAGCGTTGTAATGATTGCGAGGAGTTTGCCTTCAGGTGAAGTGATTAGCCTTGTTTACACAATTATTTCTACGGCTAATTAGATTTTTTTTTTCTCTTTTACGACCACAGTCATTGTTTTCAAGACATGCAGTTAATATAATATAGAAGTGCTAGGACAAATCGATAATCTCATATCTGCATTCCTTTTTTTTTTTTTTAATTTGTCTAGGCAGATTAAATAGTAATTACAGTACTTGTGTGGGGTTTAAATCTGTTAAATAAAAACTTTACCCTTGTAACAAAAGACGACTGGAACTTCTCTTGTTCCGTAAAATAACACTTCCTAATGTGGAAACGTCTTAAATTTCCCACAACCTGTGTGGTTGCGATTTTCTCCCCTGCTGATTGCAGCTCAGACTCTGTCTCCCCGATTCGACATCAGACACGCTTCAAACGTTTGCGTCTGTTTGTGTTCTTCCTAATCAGCTGGTTTGCATGCTTTTCTGAATGAAATCAGCAAAACTCCTGAATAGAAGTTTTAGTGTTATTCCTCAAACCTTCTGTGGTTGTGTGTAGACATTAGGCAGTCTGATGTGTGTGCCTGTGATGTGCAGAGACAAACAGGAGTGACGGGAAGCAATCGAACTCAGGCAAGAGCCCAAGTCGGTCAAGCCTTGTTATCCAGAGGAAAGGAAAGAAGAAGAAGAAGAAAAAAAAATCAATGTTCTTCTACTGAGTGGGCATGGTGCTCTGTAACACTACACTACACACTCACAAACACACACACAAGCACACACTTATTACAGGCAGCAGCGGCCAGGCTGAATGACATGAGTCTCATCAACAGAGCTGTGTTTACACATACAGTAAACCTGTTCTCTTTTTTCCTGTCATGTGATATCAGAACTTCTTCTTTCTGAATGTGGACAATCCTAATTTCTGAGCTGCTTCCCAGTCTTAATGAGAGAGATACCTTCTAATTTATGCAAAAGTTGTCTATTCAAAAGCATACAAGCATTTAAAGGCCAGTATGTGTGCCCAGTTTAACTGTAGTGAGCGAAATGCTTCAGTCTGATCTGATCTATATATTTGCACATGTCGGTATTCCATTGTCTTTTCCTTGGCAGGCTTTGGCCCAGCCCCAAACAATCAACCGGTTAAAACCTAAATGCATCCACTAACGTCAGAGAAGCTTTGATCCGTCCGACGGACGTGGAAGAACGGGTAAATCTTAGCGTGTCCTCATTCGGCACATTGGCAGGAGTGGCGGTGAGCCTTGTGTTTTCTCCTCTAGCTCTCCACAAACACTTAATTGGATTGGGAGCTGTGGAGTGAAAAGACCAGGCCAAAGCGTTGGCCTGATTGTGATGTTCCTGAAGCCATTAGCGGACAGTATCTGTAGTATGGTGGGGATTATCCTGGTTGCTGGTTCCATCTTCGGAGAGCAACACTGTCATGAGTACAGCCCACATTAGATTTAAGCGGCAAACGTTCACACAAAGCCTGAAGTGTTTCCACCTCATTATAATGAAGCAATCTCTTTGCTGGTCAGTCAGAATAAAACTGATTGGTGCCCTTGCCCAAACAGGGTGTTATTTTTAACCAAGTTTAACGATCCTTCAGCGGATCTTCTAGGTCCAGAGGTCACCGCTCTAAGTCAATACTATAGTTGGGCTCTTTCCCGTCTCAACATTAAACCTAAATAAAGCTACAATAAAGCTACACCGTTTGCTTGGTCAGTACCTGGCTGCAGCCATCCCTCATCTATCATCAGTTTCGGGCCTCGGACTTGGTTCCACTGGGGAAGAGAAACCTACGACCCACCAGGACTTGGCTTTATTTCTCCCTGTTTGCTAAAACTGAAGCCAGAGATAAAAACGTGGTAATCAAACATGCAAATTTAATTAAACTCCTATATGACTCACCATTCCCTCTTTTATCTAAACACAAAAAAGTGTTTCAGGAAATCTGACTTGCTAATTAAAGGCCTGGTTGAATCTGCAGTCTTCTTTTCCTCCATCATTACTAACTCCTGCATCTAGTAGATGCTGAGACTGTTTCGCCCTGTGGAAACTCTGCCGGCTTTTAATCACGAGAGTCCTTGTCATCTCTTGTCATGTCCTCTGTCAGGATGATATAATAATAATATGGGAAAATTTGCCAAAGTACGTGCTAATTCACAAAAGCCATATTTTACCAGCTAAAATTAAGCAATAAATAAATTCCCTAAACTAAACTTCTGCTTTTAGATCAAGATTGACTCTAGTTCATCCCCACTAAAATCTAAAAAGCAAACAGAGATTTGGTGCTATTTCTCACATTCCAAAAAGATTCAAAAGACTCCATTCGTTGAAACTGGGGACCTTTTCCGCATGAAACCGATTCTGACTCTTGGTTTTTACTGTGTTTGCTAGCAGTAATTTACAGAATGGACGTGACTATAAAATACTTGCACTATACAGTAAAAAGCCTGGAACTAGAAATCAAGCTCACTGCAACCTGTTTCCGTATGAAAAGCACGGATAATAATAAAAATAAATAGTGTAGATGGAAGTCAACAAGCTTGTTGCACCTGTTTTGATAGCATGGCCTGCAGATAGGCAAATTTGTTCGAATCCGAAGAAATATGCAGAGAATTATTCAGTGTTACTAAACTAATGTGAAAACCAGGTATTATAATGTATGCTAGGCTTTCTAAAGAAGACAATGCTTGTTACTTATAACCCAGCACAATTGGGGACTGCTGCCAATCCATCATCTTTTTTTTTTATGTCCTCTTTAACCTTTGAATTTAAATTCACTGTTTTTGTCCCCTCAATAAACGTTCTGAGCTACAGAATACACGTAATGAAACAGGTACTAGACCAGCTTATAGGTCATTTTCACCGTTCATGAATGCCAGGGGTATTAAGCACATTTGCGTTTGTTATAGCAGCCTTTAGAGATTGAATGAAAGAAAGGATTCATTCAGACGGCTCAACATCACCCCTGTCTGCCCACCACAGCTATCAATTCAGGCGTGGGTATAAAAGACGCTGTGTTTTTGTGTCCCAGTCCAGCCAGAGCCAGCGCAACGTGATCTTTATTAGTCAGTAGCAACCCTTTTCGCAGCCAACAGGCAGACGCCACCGCAACATTATTTATCAAAAGTCTCCCTGTTGCGAGCGATTCTGAGACTCCTCACCAGTTTGGGCAACATTGTGGTCCATATGGCTCGGTTGCGGCTCGAGATGAGCACATAAAACGGCTACTGTCTAATGACTTTATCGCTTTAGCGAAATGCCATGAAAAAAAAAATGATGCAGCTTGCAGTTTTTCTCCTGGAGGGAGACTGCTGCCAAAACTCTGACTCAGAAAGAGGTGGCACCAGGCCAGTCGGAAGCACAGTCCCGCTGCCTGTTTTGACCCCCAGCTTTTAGTTCACATTAGCTCCTCTCTCTTTCCTTTTCTGTTTACTTCCAGTTCCCTGTATTGCAGGGGTGTGAGCGAAGGAGTCTGCTCTGTCAGGGAGGGATTTCCAAATGAGTGACGCCTCTCACGGAGTCTCAACCACAGAAACGGACTGGGGTCCAAATCAAGGCCCAGAGAACCGAGAATCGCCACAGTCAATAAGCATCTGTGTGTCTGACAGATGTTTGCATTCAAATAAAAGCTTTCCCTCCATCCAGAGTGACCTTGCAAGAAACGACAGTATCTTTCCTTCACACGAACACGCAGTCAGCAGCTGTTTCCACATCCCCGCAGAGACATCGATCACCTCTGATTGGTGCCTTTGTGACCGAGAGTGTTTACTCTTCCTCTTCTGCTCACATGTATGCTAACCACAAATGTTACCCTGAGATCCTTTTCCTTTTAACTGTTTTTCTAGTTTCCCAGCAAGTGCAGACACACCTTAACAAGTGAGAGGACAATTGTTTAGTTACTCCTATTCTTCTGTTTTGATTTCTGTGGTTTCTGTGCTCGTCTCCGTCAGTATGCTGACTCATTCAGCTCCACAGGAGAACGAAAAACCTGACGGCTATTTTCTGACATTTTCTTTAGAGGTCAGATTTGGTGCCACTGAGCGTTATTGGCACTGGGGAACGGGCTTTAAAAACTTGGCGTCTGTAACCGAGATAGGAGTTAAGCACAGAGTGAGACTATGTCGGCTGTTCTTAATGCACCATTTTTGTCACAGCGGATATTGTTAAGTGAGATGGGAAGTAATTTACTCAAGCAAAAGAAAAGAGCAACGATTTTTCTGGGCTGTTTCAACTTGCAGTGAGAAAAAATTGGACCAAAACATTCTCATCAGGCAGGAACCCATTTGGTGATTATACCTGCGTTTTTAAAAGGCTTCATTCCCTACCGGAGTAGTATGCTTGTAACCATGTAAAGCGTTTTTCATAATGTAAACTATGACTGATTCCAAAGAGGGGTTGGGGATGGGGGGTGTAGTCTATACTTCTTTTTTTTAATTTCTTCTTCTTTTTAACCTTGAAGGAGTCACAAACATGCAAGGCTATCCTGCTATTACAAGACTTTTGGTCTGGGCATCGTGCAGAAAATGATAGCACTGCAGCACCATTCCATCCTTCTCTCTAATCAGTCCCTCCAGGGTTTTACACTATTTCTTGTTTCCTTCCTTTTTTTTTTCCGTGTTGTTGCAGCCAAAGATGCCTCTTCTGCCATTTTGAGGCAGAATAAGTGTGACTTCTTGTTCGGATATGCTGTTAAAAGAAAAAATGGGGCTTTTCAGTCACTCCCTTTGTGTATTCTTCTGTTAAAAAGTAATTTCAAAAGGAGACTGTAGGTGTAGGACATTTGTGATGGAGGTAAACTAATTTACCTGAGTATTGTAAGGGAAATGTTAATGGTACGCTAGCCATATGTGTCATACGTGTCTTGTAGAGAGAGCCGAAGGCTGAAAACTTCTCAACCTGTTACTTGTAATTATTTACAAGGTTTTGGGTTGAAGTGTTTGTCTACAAAACTGATGAGTTTAAGAGCGATAGAGAAAGAACGAGAGACAGAAACAGAAGTTGCATCATGAGGAATTTAGCCCAAAAGCAAGAATGCTCTACTGCACCACTTTTAATCCTCAATGTCAATCGTCTGTTGAAAACAAAAAGCAAAGAAGTGAAATCCTAAATCCGTGCGTGTCAGCTAACTCTCCTTAGAGTTGTGGAAAAATGCAGCCTCCATTTTCTTCTTACGACTGTCAATTCCAATAAGGACAAAACGCTGTCTTCTCGGTCTTTCAGAAATGCTGTAACTACACTCCAGGAAGTGTCTTGTAGGGCAGATGTTGACATAAATACTCTCGCAAACCCTTCAAGGCCTGCACTGAGAGACGGATTGATTCTTTTAGAATATTTATCCTTAAAAACACAGCTTGAAAAAATGGTTGCTTTTGATTGTCGTTGGCTTTAGTAATGACTTCATATCTGCTGTTGCCCCTGCTGACATCTGTGAGAGACTTGTTTGCTGGGCGTTAATGTGGACCCTCAGGCTTCAGCAGTACAAGAAAAAAAAAAAAAACCAAACTACATTGCTTTAAAATAATGTAAAATGTTTTCACCTGCATTGTCTGCAGGTAACAACGTTCTGCATTTCAATGCTCACTTTTCCCCGAGGCCGCCGGACAGCGGACACAGATCATGGCAGCAGACAGGGTCACAAGCGAAGGGCACAACGCCTCAATTGTAATCACTGAGCTTTTCCCCCCAGTATATTTCTGAGACTTCCAATAAATAGGACACAAATCACAAGATATATATGTATATATATAAGGATGCTCTGTTTTTGTGATGCTGCTTTTGTTTCTAATTGGCTCTAGGATTACGGTTCCTTACAAAGATAGAAGTACAAGGCTCTGCATGTGTGTGTGTGTGTGTGTGTGTGCATTTATCCCAGTGCAGACTTTGTAGAGTCGCAAGATTTCACCATCTAATGATCAGAATTTGCCCTTCAACAGATGTTTTAACAGACTAAAGGGAAGGGTTGCTGATCAGAGGCATCACAGGGGGAACGCTGTGTTTACGCCAATACCGACTAGAGGCTGCGCCCTCAACAGTGTGAGACAAGGACAGCCATTTGCAAAGAAGCCATCAACTGAGCAATCATCAGAAAGGACCCCAAAGGAGCACAGTTTGATTAAAGACCTGCTATCAATTTACCAAAGCTGCTGCTGAGAGGAGGCTTCAACTTTAAAGCAGAATTGGGAGGTTTTTTTTCCCCTCCAATTTAAACTGGAGCAGCGCGTGTAACTCTGAAACTAAAATCCTAGGCACCAATTTAAACACGCGCCGAGTGTCTCACCAATGTGTAAACATCACCTGTAGAAAAGACAGAAACAAAATATTCACAAGGCATGTATCCAAGAGTAGACTTTGTATTCATCTGGACTTGTTTGTTCATCTAAACAAGTCCAGATGAACACAGAGTCTACTCTTGGATAACTATGATCTGGATGACTGAGAACCTACACAGACACAAGGCATGCACTTATTTCAGTCTGAGTAATCAGGTGTGATAAAGCATCATGTGGCCCTTGGACGACCTGAAACTCCGCTATTCCCCTCTGCCACAAAAGAAAAAAGGTGAATTTATGTCATGTTCTGTTTGAGATATCATGCATCATATGGACACCACGGTCTTTAGTTAAAGGATGGGACGGAATACATACGCCGAACAGGAACTATTTACACATAATTAGTATACCTACATGCTACATTTTTCTTCTTTATCTCTGGTTACTTAGTACCTGGGGTCATAGGGGGTTTCGGGCCTTCAGACCCCCTCACCCAGGCGGCCAGACCCCCTCACCCAGCCTGTTATCTCTGGCAATTTATTGTGATGCATCAAAACATCATGAAAGGTGGTTGCCATGTGGGTGGGTCTCAAGCAAGAAAACATTAAAGACGGTTATAATTGGAGTTGACTAATTTACATATATCTTCGAAGATCCTGATACTGCTGTTTGTTTCTTCTCTCATCAGACAGATGTGTCTAAAACTGTTTAAACTACAGATCTTCAGAGGAAGGTGAAGGAAATCTGTCACCGCCAGGCTGCTGTTTGTTCGTGGGGTAATCACACTGTATACAATGTAAATTACAGTGCATGTGGGCTGGAAATAGGTGGATTTTCACCATCATCAAACAACCTGTGAGGAAAATGGCACATGAACTATGTTACCAAGGCGACAGGTCACGTTCTAAAGTAAATATGTGTTTGTAGAGAGCCTGACCAGTGTAGAACTATCCTGTACTTTCACCAGCACAGCCAAAAAGCCTCAACTCACACTTTTTTTTTTTTTTTTTTTTTTAAATAAATAAAGATTTGTTTGAAATCATTAGCCCGAGTGGGCTGGAACTGCCAACTATGATGAATGAACGTGCCGTTAAATAACGGGGCCGCTGTAAGCTTCACAAGCACAACGGCAACGGCAGCAGGACCGAATTTGTGTGGGAGAGGAGAGAGGCAGCTCAGCGCACGCACAGGTCGAGTAAATCTCCAAACAAAGACAAACAAGCGGTTGAATGGAAGGAATAAAGCGCTCTGCCTTGGTAATCTGACAGACTGTATCATTTTCCTAATGTACTGTTGCTATTGTCGTGCCTCAGACACGCTTGCCGCTCGTCCTTGTGCCGCAATCCTTGCAGCAAAAAGGACGTCTCGCTTTGAAATGTCCAAGCATCCGTGCGGACGTGGCCCTCCCTCGGCTATGGTTTCACAGGGGAAGCGAGCCGGCTTTGACCCGTGTGATCTCTCCAGGATGTCTCTGCTTCGGTGTTTACACTCTTTCCCTATAATCCTGGAACTTCTTGCCGAAAGCAGTAGCACTTCATGCCAATGACCGGGTAAAAAAGATGGCTCAGGCTCAGAATTATATCCAGTTTTTGACATTTCATGCCAGCCTGTCCTCCTCTTTGCCAGCATCAGTGTGCTGAAGCCCATTGTTGTTCCACAGGAGGGAGCCGGGTTCGGGTTCATCCCTCGCTGATGAATAGGAAAGGCAGCTTGTACATATGGATACACCATCATCATCACCAGGCTGACTTGTACAGCATCAGTCCTCACCTTTAACATCATCTCCACCCACAGCTGAAGGTGATACCGTGTCATGTGGACAACAGATGACACGGGGGATAATAATGACTTGTCCAATCAGTAATCCAACACTGCAAAGATTTATACAGTCGATTCTAACGGCTTCTGCGCACACCGATCACCTGGACCGTCATCAAGTCATAGCCTGAGCCTGCAGCTGCCATTAAAATCACATCAGCTGGGCTGACCCTGACAGATGAAACAGGTTAAGTGAATGAATGTGTGGGCCTTGTGAGCATTGGAATCGTGTTTTCTCTTCAAAGCTGTTATTGAAAAGATCAAAATGTCTCTCACTTCTCATCAAATCAAGAATGTGCTTTTTGTGAAAGTGTTTTTCAGGTTTGGGGAGAAGAGGCTATAATCTCCAACCGTACTAAGTGGCTATTAGACTAAAAAGCCATAATATTGTCTTTGGAATACACCAGAGCATCTGTTTCTCCACATGAACAGCCTCGTTCTTCACGTATGTTTTACAACACCAGGTGGCCTGTCAGCAAGCCAAAGGTCAGCTCAGCAGCAGTAGCCGAGATGATTAAAACTGGTGAGTCTTGCCAGGAATTTGCTGAATCCTGTGTTTGCTTGCTTGGCAGCTGCGTTTTTTCTTGCTAAAGAATACGCTTTTAGTGCCTTTCTTGTAGATTCTGAGAGGATTATTGAAAATAGATGACTTTCTGGCTGGGCCAAGACATTTTAAACACCATTTCCCTCCATAATATACACATCAATACTTGCCTCATTTCTTCGTGTTTCTGCTTCCTCGAGCAGGTGGCACTAATTGCATCCTAAATGTCAGGTGCCACCCAAGTAGGAAAGTAAAAAATGAAAATAGCTGATGGTGTTAGAAATAAGCGCTGTTTGTGGAGTTCTCATGCGATTGGTAGCGGCCATTTCCGGTGGTCATTGAGCAGCTCGAGCAGAGGAAGCAGGAACTAAATTAAGAGCTAAATAAGGAAAGAGCAGCAAGTCTGGAGGGCAAATCTTTGTCTGTTTCAGCTATTTGGGAAAAACAAAAAAATGTGCATTTACAGTTTGAGTTAAATGATATTTTAAAAACACAGTTAACTGTGTGGTTTCTTTACCTTTTCCTCTACCTCTTATTTGTAACAGAATATCTTGGTTTTCTTTTTACAAATGCTCCAACAAAGTCACCATTAGCCTTAGCATCCCAGATCAAGCCCGTGGAAAATTCTGACCTGCTCTCAGGTCTCTGCATTATACTCCAGATTACACAGTTTCCAGCCTTGGTGTTGTCATTGTGGGTTTTTTTTTTTTTTTTGCATCTGTCTGGTTTAATATCAGGGAGATTTGGGCGATAAGAGAACTGAGCTTGTAGCTTTCGTCACACAGCAGAGCGGAGCTGACTGGAGATGCCACGGCGTGGCTGAGGGCTAAATCCCCAGTTATTTCTTTTGTGCGTTCCTGAGCTTTGAGTGCTTTCCATTGAAGATACACCATGCAAAGCAGAACCACGTCTGAAATGATCCCTTCTCTGTTAAACCGATCCTCTCACCACGCGCTTGCAATTTACTTGCAAAACAACAACTTTCTAGCTTGAACATTCAAGGATGCTGAGCTGCTCCCCGAGGTAAACCCATCCTATTTCTGACTGCATCCTTAGCATCCGTCTGTCGTGCCAGCAAATTGCATTTTACTGTGATGCAGGATATCTCATCTGCCAAAGCGAGCCTATCAATTTCAGGGCGCCAACTCCACAGAAGACATTAGCGCTCCAGCGTCGTTCCGCCATCAAGCATTGACAGACAATAACTGCTACGGATATCATCAACACATCACAGGAACACTGTTGACAGTCTCGCTCTGACGGGAGATTTGAATCCAAACAGGTGCAAAATGAAGAAACCTATTAACAGATGCTGTTCAGACAGTTGAAACATCTAATGAAAACACCGTACACGCTATGGAAAAGACACAACAGGTGAGCGTTCGACAAATGTTAACTGGATGATACTGATCTGTATTTAAATATACACACTAACTTGGTCCCTCTGTCAAATTAAAAACCCACGAGCGTTTCCTTAAATGCCTTGAAGTTGATTTTGAGCTCATTATTTGGCTCCCTGACTTCAAATTCACTTCTCTGCTGCACAGCGAAAGCCGATAAAAGCTTTTATAAATCATCTGTAAACTACCTGCTTGGCAGCATTTGTGGTATAAAATGACTGGCTTGAGAACATTTAGCAGCTAAAGTTCCCAGAGGAACCGGCAGAAACCACGACAGAGTCGGAGGAGAGTAAATGGTGGTTTTTGCTATCTGAGGAGCCTGTGCGTGATAAATCAGTTGTTACTGTCCAACAACATGCTATTCTTTACTCTTCTTTCAAAAAAAACATTTTTATACATAACATCCATTAATCACAGCACAGACCACAGAGGAACCCAAGAGCAGCACAACTGGATGATAAGAACGCATCTTTATTGTTCACTGCAACAGGCAGCAGGTGGAATTGTTGCGTAGCATCACGAGGCTAGTGGCTGTAGCAGGCTGCAGGCAGGTGCGGGTGTGGCTGATTAGTGGGCGTGGCGCAGACAGAGCAGCAATTATGACGCCACGACGACCAGGATTGTCGGAATAACTACAAACATCAGCCGATACAACGCAGCACGTCTGTGAACTTCTGCGTTGACATCGCAGCATGACTAGATTTGTCCCCTCAGTGTTTTATTATTCATGAAGCATCCAGGATTAGTCACCTGACTCCGAGACGCACCTTCATGGGGCTGCATCCACAAACTGCACTTCGGTGGGTGGATAGATTCATTCAGGAGAATGGTTTCTCTGTAGCTGAGGTGGAACTGTGCTGCCAGTAGATGATGATGATGATGATGATGACGATGATGATCATCATCGTCATCATCATTTCCTTTCCAGAACTCTCATTTCTCAGAGTGTGTAGCCCAACAATCTGAATAACTGTGATTGATTGATTGATTTTTGAATCAGTGTGACAGAATGTGAAGCCCGTTCACACCGTGGGCACTCCGGGACGCGTGGTGCGTGGAACCAACCTGGTTTTAGATGAATAAACCTGTTTGGTGAACCTCAAGGGCTGGCCCGGGGGCGGGGGACCAGCGCCAGCGTTCACAGGCGCTGCTGCGGCTGCGGAAACGCCTCCTGCCGCTGTCCGCGGTGCTGAAGAGCCTCCGCTGACCCCCACACCCCCCTCCCACACACACACACACACACACACACACACACACTCCCCCCCCCCAGCACATCCCGCGAGAGCCGGCGCACCACTTGTAATCCACAAGAGGGGGGTGATTACAGCAAGCGGCTGCCGTTACACTGCTGCTCCGTGGGGGCCATCGAGCACGTCACGCGCGCGCGCACACCTATTACCCCTGACTATTAAACCAAGTTTGGCTGCTTTAATTACCGGGGAACCTTTATTAAAAGTCTAAAATTTTCTCCTCACGCACACGCACGCACACACACACACACACACACACACACACACACACACACACACACACACACACACACGCACGCAGACAGAGAGTATTATTATGCGCCCCGCGCTGTCAAACTGCCTCCTCTGTTCCAAACACGGCAAAAGGAGAATTTCCACCCAAACGGGAGAGTTTTTAGGAGACATCTGCGATGGTCCGACAGGAGAAACCTCAAACTCTGACATGTTAGGCTCTAGAATCCACATCCAGCCAGGGGAAAACACACTTCTCTTTAATCTGGGGTATTTCAGGCAACCTTCTCTCAAGGTAGAGATTAAAGAAAAAAAAAAAAAATCCACACAGATACACACAACGAAGTTCAAGCTGCTGAATTAGGCGCAAGCAATCAAGGCTCTTTTGTTTCTTACCTTCTACGACGGACAAGTCTCCATTGTGCAGCTCCGCGGGCGCTGTGCGGGTTCTTCTGCGCTTCGACGCTCCAGCCGCTCCCTTCTCATTCAGCCACTAATTCCAGGAGACGAACTGCACCAGCAGCATCCACCGAACCACATCTTCCTCTCGCTCTTCTCCCGCCTGGACTATTCCCCCCCCCTTCTTCTTGTTCTTCTTCTTCTTCCAGCAGCAGAAGCTCCGGAAACCTGCGCCTTACGCCCAGAGCGAAGTCGCGACGATCACTTTACAGCATATTTGTAGTTCCCCCCACCCTCAATGAAAAAAGCAGCCTCTCACTGGCGTGTGCGGGTTCGGGAGGGTTTTTTTTTTCTTTCTTGGAGAGCGTTAGAACACATCAGAAGCGTTCTTTCCCTCTATTTGTACCCGCAGCGCTGCAGAGTTCATCAACAACCCCCCAAAAAGATATCCTCCAAAAAGGGTTAGTTCCGCATCCAAGACAAGACAACTTTTAAATGCGTGACAAAACAACCCCACAGATATTTTCCCCTTGAGAGACTTTGGTGTTGGTCGGTAGATGGACAGGTGCGACCATCGGGGCCAAGTCTCTACGCAGGAAAGACCGCAACGCCGCGGCGGACTGAGCCCAGCGGCAGGAAAAAAGAGCCATCGCAGAGCCCAGCGGGGGGGGAGGAAGGGATGCGGGCAGAGGCGGACATGTCAGGTGCGATCACCGTGTCCGACCGCGCGTCGTGTGGATCGAGAAAGAGCGGGTTTTTTTTTTTTTTCCACGCGGCTCTGCTCCAGTCCGCGAGTGGCGCGCCTGCGGGAGATTAGGGAGCGACCGCGGATTAGTGAGTGCTTAGCTGTGTTTAGCGTTCACGCCAGCAAAGTAGCCTATCAGGACTGGTGCGGGACAGACCGGCCCCGTGTTATCGGCCAGTCCACAGTGGAATTTGCGCAGCCGGCTCTATGATGGTTTTTGAACCGCTGCTCATCCTGGTTGACCTTCAGAGCCGGCCAGGATGTCACGCCTCTCTCTGCACCTGGGGTCTGTAATATAGGTCATCGGAATTTCAGAAACCCTTGAGCTCCAAGGCTGCACGCCTTTAACCGGTCTTGCAGAGAGCGCGAACAAAACACGTTTAAAAAGGAAAAAAGAAAAAGATGAACGATCAGACGGAGGCGCCATGGAGAGCTGTTATGCTGAGTAATGAGATGAAGATCATTAAACCACCTCAAAGACAATCAAACTCTTCTGTTGTGACTTGGTTTACTTTGTAGTTCTTTTGTGATGGTGTTGAGGGTTGCCATGGTGATCGGGCGGATCATACATGATACTCGCATTCTGGAATGCACTCTATAATAAGTGCATTCAAAACAAGTCTGTCCTACATCCACAAATAACATCTCTTGCACTTGTTTTGCATCCCTGACTGCATGTTAGCAGCTGCATAATTATCTGATATTACCACTGTCTGATCTTTCTTTTAGATGGAAGATTACAGATAATATTGCACTTTTCTGTGTGATTGTCTCCAAATATTTAAGGCCAGATTAAACTTTAGCGTACCTTTAGAGAGGTCTCAGGCACATCTTGGTAGAGTCAGTTAAAGGTATGTGATAAAACCGGCCCCACACTCTCTGGTGATCGGCCCCAACACACACAGCAGTCACCTAAAACACACAATTTACAGCAGCTTCTCTGGCACGCAGGGTGGAAAAGGGCGTCAAAGTCAGCATGACACCCTGACTCGGTGCTCTTATTCTGAAGGGAACTGCTAGGAAGACAGCACTCTGCACCCAAACAGCTAGTACACAGGGTCCTTTTCGTACCTGCAGGGCTGAGGAACAACCGAGCTGGCGTCCAGAGACCCTCACCCAGCTGGCCCTGAACAAATCAGGTTTGAGTCGCCAGTTATGTTGAGGAGAATTAAAGGGATCAATCTGACACCAACTTCAGCAGCCTTGGGGAAATTTACTCAACAACTCCGCTTTACAAATTGATCTTAACATACCTCAGGGAGGTAAAGTTCAATGTTACGTTACCAGCTCATGTGTGTGTGCACATGTTGCTCGTGCATGTGAAGAAATTGTGCGCCTGCACCCTTTTTGTGTGTGTGTGTGTGTGTTTTTGGCATGTCTCCTCTCTCGTGTGTGTGTGCAGTTCTGACCCTGTCCGTTGGCTCTGACACCAAGAGGTTATTCCATTCTTTCCCTATAACCATGGACGTGTTCCAAGCACAGACCACAACAGATCTGACTTTACTCAAGCCCTACTGTACACTGCACCAGTGCCCTTTGAGCACTAAATTATTAAATAAAACATAAAAAAGTAAAGAATGTACTAAAGCCTCATTGTTGATGTATCCGACTTGACTTTTACACTAGCTCAGGATCACATTTGCTGCTGTAATTTGATTTAACAGCTGTGCCTACTAATGCTTTCTGTAAAAACTATTCTGTGTGTCAATGGGGGGGATTTCAAAACACAATTAAACAATCAGCACCTGTGTGTACTTACATTATGCAGGTGAGAACACGTTGAAGGAGAGTAGTCCCTCCTGCGAGGAGCCTAGATGGGCTTTTTAGGGGTTTTAAACTGCAAATACTCTTATGTTTTGTAGCAGCCGTCTGCCATGAGTGGCTGGGCAAGGTTCTATCAAGTCGTGTGGTCAGGACTCCTGATTTTCATCCAGGTGGTCTGGATTCACTTCCTGGTTTGGGAAATAAACACATTGTGTTTCATTGTGATCCATTCACCACGACTCTGCGAACAGTTTTTTTTTCACTGTCCATTCATTGTGCTACAGTGTTGTGGCTCCATATCTGTTGTTGGACCGATTCTGAGAGCCCTTTCCATTTTCCGCCCGGCCCGGATTTCCTCCCTGCGAGCTGTTATTGCTGGAAACCGTCAGAGACGTGACTGCTGCGCCCCTCTACTACTGCGCCATTGATCTATGCTCAGAACTCATCCTCCCGGCCAACCAAAGCAATGTTCAGCCAGCTAAACCTCCCCATTCTATTTTTTTTTTGTTTGTTTTGTTTTCAGATAAAATGCACCAAGGAAAATAGTTTTCCAAAGACAAAGGTATTTCATCAGTCATGCGCAAAGATGCAGCTGTCAGCGTTGTTGCTCTAACACTTCTGACCAGCTTATCTTGCTGGGGTTCAAAGCTTCTGTCTGCACAAGCAGCAACATAAAGAACCAGCGGTTGGGACCTGGACCAGTCTTTACCGTCACAATTACCTCAATGTGTCCATTTAGATACGTAGTAGGATTAGATCAAAAGCCTCGATGTTCTATTAAATGTTAGGTATTAGGTAAATATTGTGTTTTATTTTTGGTTTTGATTTTGTTTTTTGTTTTTTTTTCTCTGATGACACAAGGATGCTTCATCTCAACTGTGAGGTATCCTTGAGTTTAAAAAAATCGGCTTTTAGATCATTTCATTACAAAAATGTCAGTTTATCAAATGTTTAAAGCAAGGACAAAAGATGGAGACAGTGAGGCACATCAGTGGTTTTTGGTTTCTGCTGGATGAGTGGAAAAGCAGTCCGACAGCAGTGATTTACAAAGACTGAGGCATGTTTGATAAACTCCAAAGCACTCTTTGACCTTAAAACTCAAATAGTGTACACATCAGCTCCAGTTACCATCAAGGCTGCAGAATAAAAAAACTATGGAGGGTTTTTTTTTTTCTCTTTTTGTCAGTTCAGCAATAATACCACTAAGACTACTACTACTATTACTACTACTACTACTATTTGATTGATGATCTACAGTAAATCATCTACTGCACACTAAATAAATATATAGATATATATATATATATAGATGATATTCATTTTTTTTGCTGTTAATTTCATCAAGCATCAAATCTTTTCCCTTTTTATGGGTTAGGGTTAGGGTTCTGTTCAAGTTCTGTAACCATTATTGGTTACAAACCATTTTACTATACTGTCACAGATAGATAGATAGATAGATAGATAGATAGATAGATAGATAGATAGATAGATAGATAGATAGATAGATAGACAGACAGACAGACAGATAGATAGATAGATAGATAGAGGACAGTTTTTCAGGAAAATGGCTTGCATGTGATCCTCTGATACTCTGCTAAAATCCATCAAAGGTGAAGTGGGTAGAGTTCAGCCTGTCATCCCGTTTCTATTGATCCGCTGGCTTCAGTGTGGAGTTGTTTGGCCGCCTGGGTGTCTGTGACCAGCTGACATACTGGCCCTTGTGTGTGTGTGTGTGTGTGTGTGTGTGTGTGTGTGTGTGTGTGTGTGTGTGTGTGTGTGTGTTTGTGTAAAAGTTATAGTTGTATATACATATACAACCAAATGAGAAGCGCAACATGATTAAAGAAACAACACACAAGCTCCGTGTGTCTGATCCTGACTGAAACAATCAGTCATTTGACCTTTCTTCCAGGTTGACAACTCACGTCCACGGATGGAGACTAATGATCCACATTGGACATTACGAAAATACTGTGGTTTTCAAAGGAAAGATGTGCCTGTGTTTTGAAGAAATTACTGATGGAACAGTAAAAGCAGCTCAACCAGCACCACAGTCGCCCGGAAATGTTAATATGCTGGTAAAATTGGGGAAAGTTGCCAGCAAAGGGTTTGACAGGAAGCTCTGTGGTGGAGAGGATGTAGGGAGGCTCCGTCTCAATAGATGCCTGTCAGGCAACATGTGCTGTGGGACCTCACGTCTCATGTCTGTTCTCATTTTACGAGTCTCCCTGCAAAGATTTTAAATAGCTCATTTAACGAGCTGGTTATCCCTCTTTTACTTTGACATAAGGGCCTGGAAAGGTCACAGAACTTGAAGTTGAAGTCTTAGTATTGTTAAACTCGATCGAAAGTGCACGAGACCAAGAATGGGAATGTTTCACGGTGGTTGTGGCCAGCAGCAAAACTAAAACGTAACAAGCTCACAGAAATAACAGCTCTGCTGCAGCCCAGAGAGTTAAAGGTCACTCTGTCAACGCGTGATGGAGGAATCAGTGGTCTTAAACGGAAGGAAGCTGAGCTGAATGGTGAAAGGTGCCGTGTGTGGTGTCACTCAGGCGTCATTGACTGCCTCAGATACACAGAGAGGACACACACACACACACACACACACACACACACACTTTATCCATGCAGTCCATTTCATTGACAGAAAATGATAAATTAACTAACCTGGTGACAGTCAGTACCGAAAATCAGTCAGCCAGTCCACCGTCCTGGGAAGACCGAGAGACATCCATCTTCTCATGATACTTGATTTATTTACTGATCACTGACCGCTGGATTCCCCTGGGAGCATTTGTTCATTCCAAGTGACGGACAAACGCTCACTGGTGAATGCAGAAGTGAGCCGAAGGTCCCTCGACGGGATCCTGAAACAAAAACCTGAGCAGATGCGTTAACTGATCAGCGTCTCACACTTTTCCTGTCGACACTCTCCCATGTGACGGCTTATGACTGAAGTGGCAGCAGCCTTAACGAATTTGCCTTCACATTTGAATTAATCTTCGTGCATATTTGCATATTTTTTATACTATAAAGCTGTGCATCAGACAAAAAAAAACAACAACAACAAAAAAAAGGTATATAAGTCACACTGGACTATAAGTCACATTATTTTGGGAAATTTATTTTACGAAACCTAAAACCAAGAACAGATATTTCATCTTGAAAGGCAAATTATAATAAAATTAGAATGGAAAACATGTGTACGATATGTCAAAGTAACACATTGATGGTTTTCCTGCTACACAAATCACAGACAATGAGCCGAATACGTGTTTGATTTTTAACTTAACATATTAACAGTTGTTCAGACAACTGAAGCAGAAAGAACCAAACTCTCCATCACACTTCAAATCACTAAAATCCATCGAATCCTTCATCCTGGATGTTGCTTCTGAACAACTCCATGAAGACAAAGCACCTCTTCCTCTTTTTTTCTGTTTTCGGCTGCATATTTCACTACTTGCATCTTGTAATCTGTAGAATATGATTTTCTCTATTGGGGGAATTTTTGTTGAATCTTCATCAGTTGTTTTGTGCCCTTAGAGTAAAAAGGTAAAATGATCACATTAATCATGCTACTGCTACACCTCGAACCAGAAGGCCGATAAAGTCGGCCTACTGTATCAGTTGCTATGCCGACACAGCATTTTTTCTTTGACAGCAAACATCTGTTTGTTTTTTTTTTTAAAAAAAGAAAAAATAATCCATTAGAAAAAAGACTAGACAGTGATTTATCATCGTCTCTCCTGCTGCATTTGCAGGTGCAGGAATGTTGAAGAATGAAAGTGGAGCAGAAAGAAAAAATATGAATTATTTTTCTCTTCAAAAGACGCTTTACAGTGGCTGAAACATTTTTGCTCTATCATTGGCCCAAGCGAGCAGATTTTCACCAGCACAGCAGTACTAGTGGGTGTTATTTTGAGCAATTTTCTATTGCCTTATGCAGCTGGCAATTATCGACTCTGCTTAGAATGCTGACAAAGCATCATATAATGGCAGAACCATATATGAAGCTGAACATAGCGCAGACGCTCTCCCATATGATCCTGCATGTGAGCAAGGTTCACAGAAATTCAGTGTGCAGCGGAGATAAAGCTCTCTATTTAAAGAGCCATCTCTGCAAACAGGCGGAACTTCCCTTTATCCAATATGTTCTTCAGATAAGAACAAAACAGCTGCTGGAAGTCTTTAAATGTCCCAGTACAAACCCCCAAACATGGATGTGGTGTAAAACTCAACTGAAAACCAGAACGCCAAGATTCTTTGAATGAAGCAGCCAAGCTCCAGAGAGTCTCAAACGTCCGCAAAATGTCTTTGCAAAAGCTGTTGTGCCAATAAATTTTAATAAAAGTTCATATTGTTGGTTTCATGGTTTACTGAGCATGTCAAGTAATTCCACTATGGAAAAGTACTTTAAAGTAATGTGACTCTAAAGTTCACATTTTGTGATACATATAAAATGTCTTTATGGCTTCAAACCCTTTGGTATTTGCTCCCATAAGTATATATATATAAAGGCCCAAATATTACCTGTTTGACATAATATTGGAGATGTCTTTCCTTGATCTCGAGCGGTTGGTTTAAATGACTGTCTGGCTCAGCAAATTGGTTTATGATGGTGGCGATGATGGGGCAGCTCTGTGGGGAGGAAGGACAGAGCTTTAACAAGAGCATCAATTTCACTTGGTGGTGCTTTTGCTTAGCACACTTGATCCAATAACAAACGCTGAATAAGGCTTGCAAGCCAAGACTGCGAAAGGACTCAATAGCCTGCCTTTAGAACTTGGAGAAAATGACTAAGCATATATATATAATAGCTTTCTTTTATAGCACTGACAGAGTAATTAAGTAAATTTGCCCTGTTTTTTTAATCATATGAAAGTGCTAGATGTCCCTTGAATCTCAAAACAAAATTACATTTTACTATTTGGGTAAATTTAGCTAAAAAAACACACACAACTGAAGTAAAGTGAAACACTCCCACTTATCTTTTCTGCTCTTGTAGGGACAATGTTCCCGATTAATGTTCAATAAAACATTAGCTTCTAATACAAACTCTTCTAAAATAAAAAAGCTAAGGGATGGGCGACTTACCCTAATCCCTGCTTAGCTGTCAGATAAAAAAAACCGAGCTGAAAAATACAAAAAGATCAATAGATTGGAACAGCAAAAGGTGTGAGCAGTACTGGGATGTTTCCTCCGAGGGACTTTTGCCTTCCCTTTAGTCTTTTCCTCTGCATTTCATTGCCAAGCTTGTTAAAAACTGTGGGGGATCCATTTGAGCTTGCTGAACTGGATCAGTTTCTATTTTCAGTCTTTTCAGGGCTGGAAGGAAATGCTTCAGGATTCCTGCTGCGCTCTCGGGGGAACACAGACAGGTAGACTGGTCAAAAAGCTCTTACAATCACCACCATTGTGAGCGTAAAAGCTACAGGAGAAAGTCACACATCCAGCACCGTTTGGGCTCTTTATCTGCTTACAAAAGTTGTAAAAGTTTTTTGGGGAAGAGGGGATCCAACTTTTTTTGCTTTTAAGGTTTATTAAGTGCAGATGCACAAAGATTTTTTTCACTGTATCAATTGCACAATAGGTAAACACTAAAAAGAGGTTGGTTTATTTTTTTCATTTTTTAAAAATTTGTAGACTCAAATGTTGGAAACAAACAGGCAAAAAAAAACCAAAAAAACAACCCACACTTGTTTTAGAGAACTGAAGCTTTTTTTTTTTTTTTTTTACTTGTAAATTAAAGCTGATTGGATCAGCCATTTGGTTTATTAGTAGGAGTGGTGGGCAGTCGTGTTGGCAGTCGTGTTACTGCTCTGTTTTAACCTTTTCATTTGTTCCTCTCATCGTTGTATTCCAGTATTTTTGGTGTGTACACAATAGAGCTCCACACAATGGAACAATGGCCCTTTCGCTCGCACAAGCTGGCTAAGAGAAGCATGGTGGGAAAACAAATGCCCCGGTGTAGCAGCCGGTCGATGATTAGCCTGTTGAAATGAATCTCTTTCAGCCTTGAACGTTGCCATTTTTGGTCTACCTAAGTTGAAGCAGGGAACATTGTTTCTGATGACGAAAGGTCAAGAACCTTCCAGAATCTAGAACATTAGCCAATTGTAAACATCTCATCCTTGGCCTAATTTTATAATTTCCTGCAAGTTATAAAATCCCTTTCTAACTTTTCAAGTCACTTTGGAAACAAACAAACAAACAAACAGATGGACAAACATTGGCTAGGACGTAGCCTCCCCATGCGAGGGCAAAAAATATGTAAAGTGCACTGATTCCTGAATTACAGTACATTCCCAGCCTGAATTTGCCTGAGACCAAAAGCAATGATTTGCATGTTGTGCCGTGAAATGTTAAAAGAAACAAGATAAAATATGTGATTGTATTTTTTTTCCTTCTTCTATGTAAAAGGTTGATATTTGCATATAAATTGGCCAACGTGTCCCTCCCCAACTGCAGAACTTGCAACCTATATTTAATTTACCCTCTTTGTAATGAGGTCTGTAAAAACAGCAGAATGTGCGACTTTTTAAATACTGATGTCTGTCTGTTATTAGTATTTCCTTATTAATGTATTTGCCCGGGGTCAATACGGCATATTAAGTTACACATATAGAACTCCAGCTCTGCCTCTCACACGTGTAATGTCACATGGATGGGGTGCAGCACAGGTGACTCATTCCATCCCTCCCCGCTTGTTTTTGTTGTTCAAACAGCAGCAAGCGCCGAGGAGGAGGAGGACGAGAGCGTTCGTAATTAAAACTGCAGTGCCGTCGAATGTCAAGGCAGAGAATTTATGACAGCAGCAAACAAACTGCGCTGATTTTTGGTTGTCCGTCCCCTCATGAAAAGAAAAAAATAATGGCCCAGATCTAAAATTATTATTGCGAACCTTTGATCTTGGTCCAAGCAACGTACGATCAAGGGACAAATGAGGCTATGTTCTCCTGCTCTGATGAGTCCGTGCCATGACCTCATTTTTACTACACTAAAAAATGTGTTTGCTCTGAGCTAGCTTTTGTCATTTTCATTTCTGTAGCAGCCACTTAGAGAATACAAGTAAAGCAAAATCTGTTTTTTGGGGTTTTTTGCTCCTGAATGACCTTTTAAAGCAATTATGAAATATAGCATGATGGTATAGTAAGGATAGGGTCCCATGATTTGCTCTACACTCTCAACCTCAAATGTGAATGCTTTGTGAGGCACAAAGCGAGACTCGCTAAGATGGTAGTCCTAGCAGCAGTTGGCAGCGACTTCCCTTTTGGGTTCGAGCGATTTTTGGTTTTAATTTCCGTCACAGACCCCCTCTCCCCCCACAGCTCAGTAAAAATGAACAGGCACCATAATTACACGGGATTTCCTTCGTTCTTTTATGAAATATATTTATCAAACACTAGGGATAGGGGGCATTTTGCCGGCCACTCACAGAGGCAGGTTTGGATCCAAAAGAACTGTTTCTAATTTTAAGAGAGCAGCACAGCCAAGGAAGGCAATTACTGAAGCAACTGAGGAATGAAGAGTTAGGTTAAAAAGGACAGCTGCTGTTGGATCAAAAAAAAAAAAAGGAAAACACACTTGCTTTCTGAATCTCTATTATCTTTACAACAGAGAGGTCTGAGTTTAGTGTTATTGTGCTATTATCAGTAATCCACACATCATCATCATGGGTGTGACATTTTGGGTCCTATTCGCAGGAACCATCGCACCAGTTGAGGAGATGAGATAGTTAGGTTTGTTCGTTTCAGCTAAAAATCAGTTTCCATTTGGTTCCCTCGTTACCCTCAAGCATGAAAAATGAAGGAGGCTTGTGTCTCTTGTGGGCACATACCAGTGCCTGGTGCACTCCCGTCAGGTGTTTTTACATTGTAGAAGGTGTTTTGTTTCCTGAGCATGCACAGCAGTGCTCTTCTCTTCCCCCCTCTGACTGATTCCTTTTTTGCTGTTGCTTCATATCCAAGGTAACTTTTTCCATATTTGTAGCAAAACTGTTGTCTGCTAAAAAAAGACCAGCAACTCTCACTTGTGATGAAGGTTTCTGAATATTTTCAAAGTTAGGGCATTTGTAAATAGTCTGATTTACACTTGACCCTTTGAACACATAACTAGACTTTAATTGACAGATTATGACTACAGACGTGGCCTCAATACACTCAGGATGAGATGCACTTGTCCTTGGGTCCTTGCTGCCTGCTGCAAGTGTTGCTTTGCAGTTCAGTTTAAAGCCACAACAAACATGTACCTTACTGATCTGGGTTCAGCTATTACATCTACAACAGTATCCAAGGGTTACAATTCAGAGAGAGAAAAAAACCCCCAAACTTTTAAATGCAGCATATTATACATTTTACGTTTCTCTTTTTCTGTGCGGTTGAGGCAGGCAAACGTCTTTGACGGCTGGTGTGTTTAGTTTTCACTGTGATGTTACATGTGACAACATAAAGAGACCTGACAAAGAGAACGTGATTGTGACACCACCAACAACAACAAAGGTGGGGGTGGGGGTCGCTCTCATTAGCGAACATGTCAGCAGGCTGACCCGCATCCTGGCCCGGTCACGTCTGACTGCTGTTGCATCGGCTAAATTAGGTGTTTTCAGTCAGTGTGTCGCGCTCCAACCCCGGTTGGAAAAGTGCAGGCTGCACCATTTGACTTTCAAATGAGCGTGACAGAGCCAAACTTAGAAGCCGCATATAGGGTAAGCGTTTTTGAACCCGGCGAGACGGGAAGGCTGAAAGAGGAAACGGGGATGTAATGCAAGAGAGGAACCTTTTGTTCGAGTTGCATCATATTGTGTGAAACCTGAGCGAACGCACCGGCAGAAGCCTGTGAAAAAGTTGGAGCCCCATCTATTTTAATCAAACGTGTCATTCTGTTTTTTACCTGTTTTGCTGTCTCTGTGGTGGGAGACAGTTACTTAGTTTGTTTCAAAGTCTGTCAGAGTTCTGTCACAGCCAGATGAACAAAACTGAAATTAATAACGACGAAGGCACTCAAAATTAGATAATGACTATCTGTTTTTAGCACTTTGAAAAGCCAGTCTGCCTTGTTTCTTTGGGGGAACCATTTATTTTGAGTGCTTTTCGAAAAACCTAGTCACTTTTAGTCTTCAGCCTCAGTGTTAAAGGTTACACCCCTGTAATAACAAACCCGTAATGAGCGAGAGCGTAGCAACAAAGCAACCATCAGATCCTATTCTGAAACAATGAGGGGAGATAAATATTCATGCAGCGTGGTTCTATCAAGCTGTTCACTGGGGACTTCTGGGTGTGAGAGAGTATTAAACAGTAAATGCAAATACTAGCAAATATAATTAAGATGAATGAAATTGGTAATTGGTAATTGGTATTAACCAGTTTAGACCTAAATTAAAAAGAGAAAATACATTTTAAGAAAATTGTAAGTTCTGGGAAGAACATTTGTCCTCACATGTCCTGCCCCGATGATAGTTAGGTTTTTGGTTTTTTTTTTTTTTTTTAAGGACCCATTTTAAACCCATCATTAGCTGAGGCAGAACTGCGATTCAATGGATTTACGTAATGAACACCAGAACCACTGTGGCACTGTTTTGCCGGGAGCAGGTCAGACACATCACGATGTGAATACAAAAGAAGGACACTTCACTGGATAGATATGATCTGGTTAACAGCCTTCCAAAAGAATTGGAAAACAAAAACAAAACCTCCTTGATTTGATAGGAAAAATTGTGCCTTGCTTCTGAAAATTTGTGCCGGGTTGCAAACACCTAGTTACTAATATCTGAAGACTCATTACACCAGTTCTTCTTAGATGAAGTTCATGAAATTATATCAGTGTGTGTGTGTCGTGTGTGTGTGTGTGTGTGTGTGTGTGTGTGTGTGTGTGTGTGTGTGTGTGTGGTCCCAAAAGCAATATGGCACTGGGCACTTGAGATGAAGGAGCTCTCAAATTATCATCCAGGACAGCATTTGCAAAAATGGCCAATTTTTCCGGAGAGTGCTTGGCTTGACTGGCAAAGTTTGTGCATGAGACAACTGCTGGACTGGTTCAGATCTGTGAACAGGTATAACAGCGCCAAGTGGTCCAGGAGCATCAGCACAGTCAGTGGTCCACATGCCAACATCAGAACGCGAATTGGGAACAACCAGCAAGTTCTAACTTTTTTCTTCACCGGGATAGACAACAACATATCTTCCTATATTATACATCCTAAATAAATGCTTTTTTTATTTATTGATCTGAAATAGTTGGACAATAGATGCTTCAAAATGAACCTCTGGATTTCTTTTTATTTCTTCGTTAGTTCGGAGCTTGGACTCTTCAATGTTGCCAACCGTATAAGTGAAGCTGTACTTCACCACAGTACTGCACCCTCTGGGAACAATCTGTCCCTACTTAAATTAGATTGGAGAGCAAGTATCCCTCTATCCATTTAAACATGCACGATGCCAGTGACTGGAATGGTAAAGCCGCAGCACATTCACCGACAACACACACTTCCTTTCTTTATCTTTATTGTATGCAGACCTTTGAACGGCACTCATACCCCAGGGTCTGTGCTCAGCTCTATCTACCAACCACAACATTAAAGCACTATTTGCAACAATGAAATTGTTGTGGAATGCATTATTAATGCCACATGAAATAAACACTCTATTCTGCATGAAATTTTAATCTTAATAGCAATGTGTTTGCATAAAAGTTTGGCAAAAACATGTAATAACCACTATTCCAAAATAAATTGGGAAACTGTATAAAAGGTGGAAAGAAATAAACTTGCAAATAAACTTCCCACTCCAGCCACACATCAGGTGAAACCATGACATTTTAAAATGCCGCGAATAATATAAGCTCATTTTTATTTGATGGCATCGGGTTTTTTTGAGAAAGTTAAAATTGCAACATTTTTTGAAGTCTCCAACATCTGCAGCGTCAATCAATATCATCAACTTGCTGTATAATGAACCATCAGGATTCTCTACTGGAAATCACTGCATGGGCTTAGGAACACTTCCAGAAATCAATGTGTGTGAGCACACAGTTCACCCACAAATGCTTGCATGTGCTTCTCCCCTCTGCCCCTTTCCTGATTCACATTTCTGGTTCCTTCCATGAAGCTCCAACCCATCCCTATACCATATGTGTTGGGAATAACAAATATGGAAACCAGTTTGCAGTCATTTGTGATCTAGTTTGCTTTTAAATTATTTATGATTTGTGTGCCTATGGATAAGCTCTGGCTCAAGCCTGTAGCATATGTCGTAGTCAATATTAGGCAATGTTGTTTGCATTTCCTTTGCGTTGTGTGCTGTTTGTCAGCTATATGTGAACATATGCTTCAACAGATATATGTAATGTGTTAGAATAGCAAAATATTTACACCTGTTGTCATTTGTGTCTACATTTCAATTGCATTTTTGGTGTGTTCATACCTTTACAGAGGCCCTGACCAACAGCAAGCCAAATGTATAAAAGATATTCCCGAGCGTCCTGTATAAGCCTGAGGCTCACCGATGGTCCAAGGGCACCAGGCCTATCAGACACAGGAACAAATATTCAACTTCAATGCTGGATTACGCCAACAAGATCAAAAGTTTTGTTGCAATCACAAAATAATTATAGTGAAGATTGTGACAAACACTGAAGAAGCGTCGTGGGGCGGGGGCTGAGCTAATGGACATCAGATAAGTGGCTGATGATGAAGTGTTTGGCTCATAACTGATCAACCAAAATGACCGGAAGGAAGAGAGGAGATAGAACACTGAGATAAAAACAAAGGTAAGGAGTAGTGCAGTGGTGTGTGTGTGTGTGTCTGTGTCTGTGTGTGGGTGTGTGCCTAGCAACAGGGTTGTAAGGCTCCAGGACCAGCAGCCCTCAGGACAAAAGTCTGATGAAGGCAGCAGCTGTTCCTCACAGAGAGAACCTGCTGCCTAATTCAGCCAGTTCATGCTCCTTGTCATATTGATATATTCTTATTAAATCTAATTTTGACTGTTTTTTTTTTTTGTTTGTTTAAAGACTGACCAAGATGTGTACCCAACTCTAATCAAGACATTGTCTGATGAAATCATGACATGTTTTATGGTGAACCTTAGCGAGGACAATATGGCCTCAGTGACATTCTGGTTATTTTGGAATATTAAGAACGAGAAAAAGCAGATGGACTTAGTCATGTCTCCAGTGGCACAGGAAGACAAGTTCTGCTGAACAGTCCTGCACTTTTCTAATCATGTGGAAAAAGGATAAACGGCACTCGGGGTTTAACTGTACCGTTAACACTGAGTAAAAGGATTTAACAACATAAAGTCAGCTGTGAAAATAAGGCATGAAATAATAATAATGTTACAAAACTACACGAACTCAGTTAGGATTGTACAGGAAGACGTTGGTTCCTGCTGGGCATTGCTGCCTGTTGCACCTCCTCCGGTGCCCATGGGTCAGCCACAGAGTCATCAGCTGCAGGGTCATCAGCCGGAAACCACCATTCATCGACGTTTCGCCCCTTTCATTCCAGTACCTTGGACCAGGCCTTGGACCAGAAACGTGGCGCCTCTCCCCATTCTAGGCCTGCTCTACGTACCTGTGCTCTGCCCATGATCTCCTGGTGTTGCAGCTGGGCATTCCACTTGCGGCCAGTCACAACCTTGGCGTTCGCATTCCTGACCGCTTCGTCTGTGGACCTTCTTAGCTCCAGGACCAACCTGGTCTTCTCTTGCATGTAGCCCAGTTTTAGTGACTGCAGTGGCAGCTGTAACACATTTCTTCCAAAAAGTCCGGCTTCGGATAGGCACAGTAGCAGTCCCAACCACTTTCATTGCTCACAGCCAATGAAGGGGTCTTGCTCATTTTCAGGGGCCACATCACCCTCTGATAGAGAGTGAGCTGGTAGCACCAGGCTTTGTACTTCCCTGGGAGCTGGCTTTGGTCGATCCTTGCCAGGCCGTCAGAGTGTTGTTTAATGACGGTCTTCCTCATCTGCTTGTCAGACAGCTCTGCAGTGTACGGCCTTCCCAGGTTCCCAGGCTTCCCATGGGTTGCTCTGAAAAGAGTGGTATTTTCTCTCCTCCGACGACAAAGGTGGTACTGCTGTTTCTGACTCCTCTTCTGGGTGACAAATTAAAAAAAAAAAAAAAAAAGTCAGTGATTCCCAGCACATCTGTAATTTTCTCTGTTTAAAATCCAGAAATCATTTCTTTCTACCAGCACATTTCATGGCCTACTAGGTGCTGTAAATCCCACCGATTTGAACATGGAAATCCACACCTGCCTCTATCCACACCCACTCTGCACTCCCACTATCGCACCACCGTATTTAACAGTAGCCCTTCATTCCAACTGGCGTGCAATTAGAAGAGAAGGAGCCACTCGCGCATGAGTACCTGAGGTAAGATGGAATTGACTTTAGCTGCTTTGGTACGAGCCTGGTTTGACATCGCTTCAAGAGTGAGGACCACCAACTGGTTAAGGAGTTATTGCATGTGAATGCCTGCATTCACTGCATTTTAGCCTCTTAAAAGAAAAGCATCTTTAACTGTTTATAATGAATGCTTTTACATTTTAATGACAATAAAATGCATGTCTTTATTGTAATTATTTAGTTACTGAAAGATGAGGTGACTACAAGATGACTGCCCTCATCTCGACAACTAGTGTGAATGTTATTGGGATTTTTTTTTTTTTTTTCTATTTTGGATGCTTGAATTAATCAGGCATTGAATTTTTGTGTAAACATAAAGAAACAAATATTTTACTAGCTAAGCTCCCTACAGGCCTTGGGCACATTTCCTTATTGTTGACTCAGCCCAGGGACAGTTTTCAGTGCTGGGTCAACTGAAAAAAAAAGTGTTTATTATTTCCCCTGGGAGGAATAAAGAGCAATAAAAGACACTTAACTTAGGTGCTAGATGGAAATTCCGCACAGAAAGATCATTTCCTGCAGGTGCAACAAGCTAATGTTTACCAATACCGAAACAAAAAAAAAAAAAAAAAAGTGGTCAGAATCTCGCTCTTGTCCAGCTGTTAAATTACATTTTTATTATGTTTTCACCTGCAATGAACATAAATTTGTCGAGGCCTGGTGTGTTGAACAACAGATAGAAAACTGTTTTTCAATGACCTTTGAAACACCTGAAAACTGTTTTCTAACTAGCTGTTTATATCTCAAGATGAGGTCAGAGAGTGGTTATGGAGGAATGTGTAAATGAGCAGGTTGAAATGTGCTGGTGACAGGAAGGAAGGGGAGCATGATGTACACGATGAGCATCATATTAGGCACACAAGCTTTCTGTTAGATACTGGGTAGACGTAATTACATTTGAAATGACCACATGATTCCTTTGTCCTGTCTTATATCTGGGTGTGACTTTGTCTTCATTGGTTTTTTGAGTTTGGATACCACAGTCTTTTTTTTCCACCCTTTTTGTTAAAACCCAATGCAATCTCAATATCATTACAGTCAGCTGATTTCTTACTCTTAAATCCTTTCACAATGTCAATGACTTCTTTTTCATTTGTTTTGCTGAAAAGAGGCTCCCCCGTCTTGCTGCTCTCTCAATAAAGCTTGGATCAAAACTGACTGTGCGTTCTGAGCAAGAGACTATTTACTAATGGTATCAAAAAAAGAAGTGAGTGACAAGATTTCTCCACCGTGTAATACAGAGCCAAACTCTCTTGACGATAAGCTGATCTGCCACATCTCCAGACCGCCACACCGTTACGCCACTCATCAGATTAGATAGAAAATGAGATGTGACTGGCTGCAAGGCGTTCCCTAATGTGTGAACGGGCGTCCCGCTCACATCTTTCCTCACCTTCTTGTTTATGGGTTTGATGAATTCAGCTTAACTTTGATGTGATGGTTTAGACATGCTTACACAGCTTTCCAAGGAAGCTCTAAGTGAAACTTTAACACATCCACGCTGATACACTTTTCCGGTCTTAAAGATACTGCTCCGTGACTAAATCCCTCAGCGGGTCCCCCTAACAATCTAACAAGAACCTGTTGGATATCTCGAACCCACTAGAGTTACTTGTGCACCGTTCAGAGGGGTTTTTTGGGGGTTTTTGTTGTTGTTGTTGTTGTTGTTGTTGTTTGTTTTTAGATTTGCAACTCCCAATATAATAGTTTATTTTTCCTCAATGGGGAAAGAGAGCTCATACCCATGTAAAAATTGAAGTTAAACGCAATGGTAGTTTTAACCTATGTTTTTAAATATCAGTATGTTTTCTTCATTCTTATTCAGCTGGGATGCAACTTGATTTGCTTAAAGTTTAGTCCAATGCAGCAATGTTTTACACTCCATTACCTAATTTTAAGTGGATTTGTAAGGAGGAAGAAATATTGGAAGTGCCTGAAATTTAATTTATCTGAAAATCATTTATTCTCACTACTTTTTTCCAGCTCTCACTATGAGTCCTCTGAAGTTAGTATTTACGCTAAAGTTTATTGATATGTAGGCATCAGTTGTTAGCTCCATATGATATAGAGCTAATGAAGTGTAATAAAGTCTCTGTTTTTTTAGCTGACAGCCTACAGAACTAGATTAAGTCTTATAATGTAAACATTATCTCCTTTTCAACAAATATGCATTTGGTGATGGTGTTTGCCATCACAACAAACTGTGGGGGTGGAAAAAAGCCAAAAAACTGCAAACACAGAACTACTGGAAGTGGCAGCTTAGACATTATGGAAAATACTCGACGCAGCCTGACCAAGCTGACAGGCCAAGCAAAAAAGCAGAAAATGCCACCTCGCAAAGAGTTCACAAAGCTGCATCCAGGGGAGCTTGAGACAGCAATCAGACTGTTTAATGCCGCCTTCTAACCATGCAATCAGTGCAATATCCAAGTACTGTGTGTGTAGTCATCTTTTTACAGTGTTTTATTATTATCACTATTATTATTAGTAGTAGTAGTACTATTATTTTTTATTTTTTATTATTTTTATCTTTAATGCAGAGCACCTGAGCATAAAATAATGAACCTCGTAAGTGACTAACCAGCTGAGTACCTGACACTCCTTGTGAGCACAAGAGGTGTGAGTCGGGGTGTCCAAGCGACAACAGGTGGCAAGGGTTACCATGGAAGCTCCCCCAGAGGGTTTGAGGCACCTGTAATCACACCCAATATGAGCTACTGCATCCAAAGTGGTTACTGTCTGTGTTAGAGCCTGCTGCTACAGGCTAACGCCACAAGCTCTATGTAGGGAAGAAGAAAAAGTCCATCTGTCAGGTGATGTTATTTTGAATCTGTTTATAGAACTGAACTTTTTCAGCAGTCAGCATCAGAGACTCATGGTGTCTAAAACCATCATGGCACCCAGAAAATGTGAAAGAGTGGAGTTTGCAACTGGTAGAACATCGTTGCTTTAACTGGGCTCTGTGATGGATATACCTGCATTAATTGCTAATTACTATAATCACATATTATTCATGGACTAAAAGCTGTGTTTGTTCCATGTCTGTTGGAGGCAAGGTACAGCATTCTCTGTAAACCCCTCCAGCTCTAATGCAACTGTTCTGTCTGCCTGAAGATTATATTGTGGAAGGACCACAGCTTGAGGCAAAATATATCATCATTTGCATGACAGACCCATTAGGTTCCTGTTAATTAAAGCATGTAAAGCAGCTTTGCTCGGTCAGTATTAAAGTGTGATAAGACTTCTCTCTGCTCAGGCTACAGTAAAATTACAATGTCCGGTGTCACAGCTTTTCTCCCGTGAAGTTGTTTGACAGAGTGGATGTTTGGGATGGTGGCGCTACTCCATCTACCTCCAACTACTGCAAAGATTTACATGTCTGATCTGGCCTCAACGCTGCCTTACATCAGGATGGGCTTGTGTCTTTATCAATAATGCTAAATATACCGTTGGTATACACTGGATATGGTTTGTTATTTGGATTTTGCCAGCATGTTGATTGAATCTTGAAGTTGACATTGATGGAAACTGCTTTCAAAGCGGCGCAGATTGTGTCTGAAAAAATAACTTGAGGACAAGGGTTTTACTCCGCAACAACCATGAAGTGCCTTAAAACACAACTGGAACTGCCAAGCTCAGCTTTTTATTCATTTACCAGCTTTTTCTTTTTTTTTTTTTTCAGGATAAAGGACCAAGGACACAGCCTTGCAAACCTTTGAAGACGCCTCACACCCGCACTCCATTTCCATTACAAAGCTCCCTACCTTTCTTACTCAGACAGAAAAAAAAATAAATAAAATTCACTGTTTAACCAACAAATTAGTGTTTTTTTCTATAATTTCATAAAGACTTATCTTGTGGTGATTTGAATGACTACAAAGATAAAAAGTTTCTTCTTGACCTTGGCAGGCAAAGCCAACTCTGTTTCACATAATGTCATTAATGCTAAATATTGTTTCTTTTCGCACATGTTTTGCTTGTATTTAGCCCATAGGTTTGTTAGCTTTTGGTCTA
>CAAE01014571.1:324538-351348 GCA_000180735.1 Tetraodon nigroviridis
AAATATTGAAACTAATGGTGAATAGAAGATTTACCTTTGATCATTTATCTCAAAGTCCATCAGAGCATGGCAGTTTGTAACCATCATCATGTTATAACATCAGCACAGACTCTGCAGATGCCACAGAAAGGTCGCAAATGTGCTCTTTTATAAAACAGCTGGTAAAAAAAAAAAAAAAAAAGTAAAAGAATAATTAGGAAGAAAGAAACCAGCTGAGCAGTAATCCTTTCAGAAAGGACAAATTAATTAGCTCTAAAGGTTCCAGTGACGGTGACATTCACGATATGCGCCATGAAAGGACAGCCTAAACGCATCAGCGTTTGATGTAAGCAGAGATAAGGGGTCTTGGTGTGCGATCGATACCCGAATCTGCGTTTGAAGACTTCAAACTTAGCATCAGTATTAATGATGCAATCAGTTCTTCTCATACTTCTTGGTTATTGTGTCTCCCCCTCAACCCTTTGAAGATATCCCAAATATTCAAAGAACTACGCAAGAGCCGACCTCACCTTAATAAAATTCCATTTAAAGACCTGTTTGACTAAGTTCATAGTAGTGTTTGTTTTGCCATAGACGTTGGTGCAACTCCAAAGGGTGTTTGCATTCCCCATTCATCATGAATTAACTGTCAGAGTGGAGCAACACCACTCTTCAGCCATGCTGATACACTGCTGAGGGGCAGGCTTAGGTGCATCGGGCACGCTCGCGGTGACAGAGTCTATTTAGTTACGACAGCTCTGGTAATTGAGGTGCTTGTCTCTTGTGCTCTAGTGTTGAATTGAATTGAATTGAATAAACCGCATCAGGGCTATCTTTGTGTGCAAATATGAATCCTTGTTTAACATTCTTCTGAGCATTATGAATGCATCCTACTTTTTTGTTGTTTGTGTTTTTTTTGTTTTTTCAAGCCAAGCTGTCAATAATGCAGCAGGATTGGTGAGCCTCCTGCTACTACAGGGCAGCGATGAGGGAGACTGCTATTCAGATCAAATGACTGAACTCCCTGGGGTGCTATACGCTGTCAACATGGAGGAGACCATCCTGATTTGTTTTGATTCTGGAGTATAAATCCGTGGTGGTAGGAGGGAAAAAAAAAAAGCTAAAGTTCCTCCTGTTTACACTTGGGTCGGGAATAGCCCAACCGCGTGGTTGCGATGGTATCCGTTCTGGTGTTTTACCTGTGATATTCCGCCTTTCACCTCAGCTGTGAGCAGGGAGGTGGGGACTGGTCTAGTCCTCTTTTCTTTGTCGTGGATCCCCTGGACAATTACCCAGGCAATCCTGCTGTAAATCACGAATGACCTTCCAGGCGATCTCTCTGTCGGCTTCTACGCCACTCTCTTCTCCCTGCAGTCAGATATGTGTGCCCAGCACACTCCCTTCTCTCCTTGAACACTTTAACGTGGGGTCTGAAAGGCGAAACACGAATGAGGCCTCTGTGCACCTTGGGAGTTTTGTGCCTCATTAAATGTTGTGAAAGTGCAATTACCTGATCAGTCTCTGCTGCAACCTTACTTATGACTAATGTAGGCGATGGTGTAGGTAATGTAGGGAAGCGCAGTTCTGTGGAGGTTTGCAACACACAGCCTTGTATTAATAAATATGCATGATTCCCCACTGAATAGATGGCCTCTGCATGCAGTGGTTAATGCACCATTTCTTGTTGTACCTTGGCTTGTGGTATTTATCACCTCTGTTTAATCTGACTAACACATTGATCACGGAGAAATGGAAGTGAGCATTTGGGCTGCCATCTTCATTTGACCATCCTGTCATTAGTCCCCTGGAGGATACAGTCCGCTCACTCCTTCTCCTGCTGCTATTTAAAGCATTCCACAAAGCATGTCTCAGGAATGTTTTTATTGCGTGAGGCGTTCACTTGACCTTGGGATTTTTTTTTTTTTTTTTTTTTTTTTACAGCCCTTTTAAAAATATTCTTTGGTCTTTTGGTGAATATTTAAAGATTTTAATAGACATAGGAGTAACCAAGATAGTTCATGAATTATCTTTTATGATTTAGGTTCAAGTAGTAATCTTAATCCTAAACCATCCTAAAGCATTTTTAAGGGTGTATTGCTTGTAAGAGAGTGTATATTTGTGCCATACAGACAGGGCATGCACACAAATGTCAAAGGACAAAAAAGATTAAATAATTTAAAGGCGAAGGAGACTAAAGCACTTCTCAGCTCTGTCCACATTTGCACCAGAGAGGGACGCTAGCATGACAGTAGCCCATGGCATGAATCATTTTGAGATGTACCCTTGTCTAGGGTGACGGCATGGCATGTAACCACATTTGTCACTCCTGTCACCTGTTTGTCATTGCTAACTGTAGCTGTGTTTCCCCATGTTTGTCTCCTTCTGAAAAAAAAAAAATGAACTTGTGCAGGATGTCTTTCTGGTCAGCCTCTGACTCTGCTGCTCTGGGGGAAAGAGACCTCCAAATGTCAGTAGCAGGAACACTACCTGCAACATATATTTAACCAACATTTACCAACCAAAGCTTATCTTAGCGATACATTTTCATTATTATTTTTTTCCACCCTCCTGCTGTGCGAGTCAAATTTGATTGAAATCGACTAGGTATTACTGCTAAAAGAGTAAATGCTCTAAACTCTTTTGGAATCCTGCTTGTTTTTACTTTTGATGGTTCATTTTGCAAGAACACCAGGGTTGCATAAATGAATCTGGTTCAGCGTGGATTTGACTAATGAATGCACTTGGCTAGAGTTCAAATAGACTTTTGGGTCTCGTTTGACTTAACAGCGAACATATAAAGACACGCATAAGCAGTGTGAGTACAATAAAATGTTTTATACCACCTTTAAATAACGGTCTTAGAATAGAATAGAACTTTATTCATCCCACAGCGGGGAAATTACACAATGACAACATCCAATAAATCTTGAGAATAAGAAGACGTAACTAAGAGAATGCCATCCGATTTCATTTTGGCAGCAACAAAGTACATTTACGCATTAATAGAGTTTGCTTTTGTGGTTAAGCTAACTGTCAGTGCCATGTTTTATCACTTCACAACTGACATATATCATATTTACTGTTGGTAAATAGGAATGCTGTTAAAACAAGAACAAAATGTTGAAGCAGTAGAACGTCAGTGGCAAATCTCCATCTCCAGTCATCCAGCGGTAGCCTGTCTTCGTATGACACCTGTTTGAGCTTGCATTCATTTGGACATGAAGGATTAGGCTGTCCTCTCAAAAGCCTTCCTGTCACACCTGCAAATGTAAGCTCTTCGTCTTGTGATGACTCTCTTTCCAAATCCTTTGTCTTCCAGAAAAGAGGTGTGTTGCTGCTCAGAAGTAAATGATCACTTGGATGACTGCTGACATCTTCATAAAACTGGAAGTGTGGCGGGATCCTGGGCAAGAGCGCCGATGACACAATCAAAGATAACCTTCAATTCTCTGGTGCCTTGGGAACTGTTCTGTCCAGAGCTGGAAGATGCTGCAAGATACTTCTACTCTTTTTCTCTCGTTTGCTGAATCACTAAGTCTGTGAGCAGAAACACTATAAAAAAAAAAACCTTCCCCGAGCAGCAGAAGGTAGATGTCTGTCCTGTCTAAAATCAAGGCGGTGCAAGAAAACAGCAGCAACACTTTACCCGTTTATATGCGATGAATGTCAACTTGCCTGGAGACACAGCTCAGGAAGTTTTGTCTGTTTCCATATTTATGATGGCGCTGCGATAATTTGAACAGTCCCCTCTGAACGGCAGCACATGTTAATACTTGTGCCAAACGACTTGACTTAAAATTGGAGGCAGATTTATTGATTTTCATTCAATATATTTCAGCAGCTTAAAAGACACGGAAGAGCTCCCTCCAGTCCAGTTTAGGTCAGGGTGCTGCTGTTGCTCCTGCTGGTACTGGTTAGATTCAGGCTCGGATCTTTCTATGCAGAGCTGCATGTTCTCTCCACATGGGCTCCCTCCAAGGACTCCAGTTTCCTCACATGGTCTAAATTTAGAAGTCAATAAACCTCATTTAATGGTGTAGCAACCAATAATTGAATACGTTTAGACCAGTCTGGTTCCATCTTCTGCCTCTCCAAGAAAGCTCATCTAAGATGCTGTTAAACCAACTGTTGTCAGGTTTAGTTTGTCAGTCTCACTTTGACAATTAGCTAACCACAGTTTTTGTCCAATGTATTTTAAGATACAGGGAGCCTTACATACACACTTTTGTCAAACATGTGATCTTTAGGATGAATAACTCTTGAAAACTGTAGCGTTTCATTTCTCAGGGAACAGATCTCCTCGCTTTAGAGTCTGCTGCTGTCTGTCTGATGCTGCCAGACGGTGAAAAGTGGTGTTTGAAAGGTTGAACAGATGGAACTGGATGGTAATCTTTGGACTCCTTAAGCTTTGGTGCCACTCGGGCTTTTTTAATTTTGCTCCAGCTGCCGTCTGCTTTAAAAAAAGAAACAAACACCACACAAACAAAATAACTGAATATTTAGAGTTATGTTATTTGTATGCGTGTTTTACAATGCTGCATGTCTAATTGTGTACACTTATCCTTGTACCTCTATTATTGTGAGGACTTTCATGGGCACACCCCAACCCTGACCCTAACCTGAACCTAAACACTAACTTTAAAACTAAGTCTTAACCCCCCCAAAAAGGTTCTTAAGTTGTGAGGACCAGACAAAATGTCCTCACTTTGCTAATAGAATGAAGATTTTGTACACTTGGTACACAACAATAAACACACACAAAAAAACCTGAGCGTCTGTGGCGTCAGAGCGAAACTCATTATGAATTATGGATGAATGATGCTCCGGTAGTTAAAATTTTGTCTTGTGCAGTCAGCTAGAATAACAGTGCTTACAGAGTCAGAGGGTCACTGGCTTGTCTTTCACTCGTCATCTGGGTCTTATGCGGATCATTTCATTTCATAATGTACACAACTTCCCTATTATAGTTTAATTGGCAGTGTGGGAGACAGAGGAAAGAAATGCTGTGTGTGCGACAGTCTTTCAAGCATATAATCCATTCTAAATGGAAAATGGGCTTTTTTTCATTCACAGCCACTGTATAATTTTTAAAGTCTATAAATGAAAAAGTAAATTATTGCATTGACTATTCCAGCAGCTAGAATGAGGGATGTATTAAACCTGCTCCAGAGTCCAGCCAGGTCCAGTGAAAGTTGTTTGAAAAGTTGTTTTTAACATTTATTTCACTATTTTACACTCCGATGACACCTGGTCTTTAAGATGATGTAAAAACTGCAATAATTTATTTCCACTTTGGTGAATTAATGGTATTATTTTAATATTATCTTACAACACAAAAATGTTAGAGGCATTTTTGCTGCTGGGCTTTAGCAGCTTCAGCCTCTCAGGAGGTTCAGGAGCCTCTCAGCAGCTGGTGCTGAGGCTTCTCCTATTAACAACCACCTCATTACCAGCATCAGGCTTCCAACTTGTGCTGTTTGACGAGTGAGTTGAAGATATTTCATTATCATTCCCCCGCGATATTTGCTGCCCTGTACCAGTAAAGGTGATGAGGCCTGAGCCTGAAAACTAAAGTTAATTACATCTTTGTAAAAGCTCCGTTGTGTGTGATCTGGCTGGCAGCTTATCTTCCTACAATATGATATTAAATAAATGTGAATTAATGTGTTCATAAAAGATTTGTCCTTTTTTTTTTTAATCATTTTTAATAAAATAGGAACACTGCCCACTTCCAAATGGTTTAGAATTTATTTTATGTCCCCTGACCACAAACTGTCACGTATGATTGAGGTCTGATTAGGAAAATGCTCACATATGTGTTTCTTCATTAACTTTAATTTAATTAAAACCTGACCCCATCAGGCTGCACCTACACAGATGGTCAATTTCACCACGGATGTTTTGAGGCCTCCGCATTTTTTTTTTTTTTTTTTTTTTTGCACTCCCAGTAAATGATTTTCTGATACCATAAAATCCCTCCACTTTATTGGAATACACCCCAGAAAACACCCAGGATACAGCTTAAGTTGACTTTAAACGGTGTGCTGTTTATTATGGAAGTTATTCAAAACTCATAATGTGTTAGCATCACGTCACAGCATGCTCCTTTTAACATCCTCATCAACATCAGCCAATCTCCCATTGTAATTTTATAGTTTTTAGGACCCCCCAAAAAAGATAAACATTCATTAAAAAGCCATTAGGAATGAAGCATGCAAAAGAGGAGCAGCACTTAAAGGGCAGCTGTAAATTAACATTTATCTCTCTCACAACTACTGTAATGAACATTTAAACAGAAACACAACAAGCTCGAGTTTAATAACGACCAAGTGACTGTAAAAGAGACTTGCACATGAAATAAGCATTGGTGCGTATGTAATGAACGTCTACAGCTGGGGAAAATGGTGTTTCAAAAAAAGTCATGCTGGACCATAGCAAACGCATCTGTTATGGCATAAATGTTAACAGAGGGATGAGTAATTGCCAATTAGCTAAACTACAGCCAGCAAGACTCCAAACCAGCATAAGCAGGCGATAATTAACCTGATGACCCTGCAGACTCACTTATCACGTTGCCATAATGCTACAGCTTGAGGGGTTTCACTTGGCTTTTGTGATGCTAGGCTGCACAGCGCTACTTGCACCACTGTTCTACTTTCACTTTCTTTCATTTTACACAATCTTGCAAATGCTGGTGTCGTTTTCTATACTATTTTTTTCAATACTTTTTTTTTTTTTTTTTTAATCAAATTTGAAACTGCTTGAACTGGTTAAATTGACCTCGATCTTCTCTGGGATGTGGGTCTGAATTTATTGTACCAGAAAACATAGAGACAGTAAAAGACGCTTAGAAAAACACCATGTCTCTGTCAAAGTGCTTTGTTTTACAAATGCGCTGGCAGAAAAGGCTAATAATTATCTTAAAAAGTTGAAGAAAAGATGTTATTTTCTGTCTGACTGCAGTGATATTTTGTGAACCACACAGCTTTTTTTTTTTTAAAAGAGCCTTTCAAACTTGGAGTCACCATTTTGCTTGATGGACAAGGTTAAACATAGATGCTTGCTGCTGCTGTTTCCGCTAATCCTGCTTAAAAATGTACGTTTGCTCAGCTTTGCAATTTGGCTACTTCCGCTGTGTCTGCAGGTGCACAAATGTAGATAAAATTATGTCATAAAGAGATGCACTTTTTCAGGAACGGAACTTTTGGTGCAAAATAGGGACTCTTGTCATTAACTACAGGCAATCTTTAGAACAGTTTTATAATCTTACTAACAAGCTAAATGTGTCCATTCTTTACAATTAAAACATGATGATTCCTTGGTTGTAGTTTACTGTAGTTTACCAGACAAAGTTTCATTAGAATAATGACAGTGTGATTCTAAAAAATGAGTTCTTCTTTAAATGACTGTTTGTTGTCCTGAACTGCTTTGAAGTGCATGAAAAGGTCCTCCTCCGGTTTATTCATTAATAATAAATGTGCTGCTCACACAGTTCTCTGTGCCATTTCAAACCTTTGAGTGTGTTCTGCCCAACACGGCTAAGCATACAGAGCACCACTCGCTACCTGCTTTCCTGGATTTCAGTCCGTTGGTGCTCACCATCCCCACTCTTTGTCAATCAAGGAATGAGTTTTGACTTTGTGTGATTGCTCCAACTGGTAGATTGAGAGACATTTCTCTGTGTGGTGGATCCAGATTTATGAGTCAAAACAGTCTCAATCACAAATGATGACTCTCAGTCATGTAACGGAGAGCTGTTGCTTCATATGACAGAGTTTGAGTATCTCTGTGAAACTGGTTTGTTTCCTGGGCAGGCTTGCTCCTCCAATGCATCTGTTTCATACATACTGGTCTACTTTGGCTTTCCCTGTGGTTAAAAGGTTTCAATTTCTACAGTTTGATATGTTTTAAATTCTCTTTGTTGCCAATCTTTGCCTCTCTCAGACTGGACTTGAAGCACTGTAGCCACTTGACCCCTGTCTCTGCCAGCTCCAGACACCATTCACCGTGTAAACTGTCTGGAAACAAGAATCAATACCAAAACAAAAAAATAAATAAATAAAAATAAACACTTTCAAAGACTTCTATTCAAGAAAAGCCTTCTTATGTCTCGATTTGCTGCCAGGACAACATGAAAAACCAAAAGATTTTTACACAAACAAATGTAATGTTATAAATGCTCAAGTGCAGTGCACAGTTTATTGTTATATATCATAAGGTAGTGCTAAATATCTTACAGAAAAAAGCTGGTACTTGTCTAAAAATTCTAATCAGAAGAGATGATGAACTGTTGGGATAACAAGAAGATGTTAATGCCATACCAGAAAGCGCCCTGGCTGTACAGGCACACGGAGTTCTGCAATCCCAAGGTGACCCCACCAGGCTCCCATAAATGTTTTATCACGACTTGTGGTGTGCTCTGAATCCTGTCACAATGGATCAATACTCCCAGCCGGGGACGACGCTGCTTTGCTCACACGTCCACTTATACAAACGGACAGAATTACAGCTCCCTCGGTCGGGACCAAATGAATGGCGGCAAATGTCAACAAGGCAAATTCAAACAAAAGGCAAAAGGCAAATTGTCCTGCCTTTTTTTTTGTGTTTTTGTGTCAGCGCATTTCATTGTGTTGCTCAGTAATCCCTTAAAGGCTTTATTCACCACACACCCAAAGTCCTCAGCAGCAGATTTCATCAGCTGTGTATCAAAACCAGGAAAGAATTGCCTTTGGCAGTTGGAAGTGATGCATGACTTTTCTGGTATTTCTGTCTCAGCGTCTAATCTGTGAGTGTGACAGGCCGTCAGCAGATGCTTAGTGCCACGCTGACGTTAGCCGAACACATCAAACAAACTCAGCAAAAAGAGTTTATGGGAGTCAGACCTCACCTGACAAAGCACTGGAGAACTTCTAACATTTTGTTTTTATGTAGAAAAAAAGAAAATTAGGATTCTGGTTGTTTTTGCCTGCAAATGAAGGAAAGTTCATCTTGCATCTAAACTAAATAACAACATTTTTTTCTGTGTCCTGAAGGCTCGACTCAAAGCGTTCAGTTGTGCCGGTCCTCCCAAATCGTTCCCCAGCATCTTTAACCTGTGTGGGATTTCTCCTGTGTACCCACAGTTGCTCAATCTGAGCTATGAACATTGAATATTCTGTATTTATCGCAAGTCGAAGCGGGAGTCTGGGGAGCACTCGAACCTTGAGTGAATCTGGGCTGTCACTCAGTCGGCATGTTGCTAAGAGAAGCTAAAGTGTTCCAGTGCGTTTACATGTGAGCCTACATGCAGGTTTTTAGGCTGTAGGCTGATAGATCCCTGCCTGTCTAACCAAACATCAAGCCACCCTATTATATTTTAGTGTTGTCTGTCAGTGAATTAGTTTGATTAGCTGACTGACTAATTTAACTACTTAGTTAAAATTTGTCACCAAAAAAGACTCTACAACACGCCTCTCTGAAATATCTCTTTATTCTTCATTATGGAGGAGATTCACTCGTTGGTTTGGAAACTTTAAACTGTTTAGTGTGCTGCTTGTGTACATTTTTCCTTTAGGACAAACTGCACATTTAGTCATCATGGTTGGAAGCTGGTTCCCACATTTGTGTGTATCTGTAATGTATCCTTGAAGCGACGGGACCTCAGACTGGGTCGGGCCATGATGACTGCAAGGTTTTCAGTAAAAATATATGAAATTCTTTCACATTTTTGGAAAAAATCTTGGCCTGCCGTGTGTGTCTTCGTACTAGCTACATACTGAATACCAAAATCCAAAATGAGGCCATTTTAGCTGGTCATCACAGCACTGATTGTCTATTTTTAGGATTGAGACGTGGTTTCAAAGTTGGGGTTAGATTTGGGTTTAGACGAGGGTTAGGGTCAGGGGGTCAGTGGTTATGGTTAGGGTTGGGGGTTGGAGAATGCATTATAACTATGAAAGTCCTCACAAAGGTAGAAGTACAGGGATGTGTGTGAAGGGGCTGGAGCACGATCAAAGTCATTTGAGGGGTGATTTGTGTTCTCCTTGTCCTGATCAGTTTGGTTTGTGTGGTTTGTTCCTACATGTAACTGGTAAACTGAGCAGGAGGTCTGATGGTGATTAGGTGGTTGCGTGGAGAAGTTGTTTTCCTCAGCTGCTAATCTAAACACACAGAGAAATAAATAATACACCCAAGAGTTCATGTGCTGTGGATCACCACAACAGATTTGTTTGGTGTAGCAAGTGTGAGTGTGAGGTTTTTGGTTTTTTTTTTTTTTTTTAGCATTTCCCTACCTAGAAATGTTGTTCTGAATCATAAGGCAAAGAGTTTAACAGCAAAAAATTGATTCTTTGGATAATCCTAACTGTATGTTCAGCACTTTGTATTCCACATGGATTCTGTGTGTTTACCAGGCTGATTTAAATAAGCAAACAGCACATTGTGGAAACTAAAGGGGTTTTCACAAAGAATATGATCGTTAAATGTCATATTGAATAACTATAGATTATGCAAACGCCTGAGTAGACCCTAGGGTGTCATTCCCAAAGAAGCCTTTGATCAGCTTTAGCCAATCTGTTCATTCCCTGCTAAATAAAGGCTAAATTAGAAAAATAAAAAGCCTAACAAAAGCTCAGACTGCATTCCACAGGTGACTCCTCCTCAGAACAAACTGGAGATGTGCCTATATGATGGTAAAAGATTATTAGAAAGAGTATTAATGCACTGCATTGCTAGTGGGGTCAGAGATCAGTCATTGGGGTCAGAGGTCAGTTAGCAATCAGAGGTGGGGTTAATGATTCATTTATTAGGCATTATGATGCATGTCACTGTGCTTTAGTTGTGTTTTTATTAGGATTTTGCAACATGAGTTTTTCTCCCTGTCTCCTTCTGTCGAGTCAGTTAGCAGTCAAATAGTTCAAGATCATGCATTGATGTGGAGCGCATGCTCCGGACCACTTTACTTGCCAATATTTTTTGATAACAATTGTTTCACTTAACACTCTACGTGTCCTAAAGAAGACTTTCAGGGAACAGGAGAAACGACAGAAACCAGTTGACTCTGGTAAATATAAATGAACATGACCAGGATGAATGAGCATCCACACAGAGTTGTGATTTCTACCTCCAGTCCAGAAAGCTGAACTAAATTAGCTGTTGATGGTTCTACAGAAGCTGGCGTGGATCTCTGGTGACCATTTCCTGCTCCCTGCAGAAGTCCTGCTTTCTCACCAAAGGCTTCCGCTGTCCTCTATGGTACAACTTTGGCTGTAGACTTCGTCTTTCAAGTATACCTAAAAGTAATTCTCACTCATTTCATTTTCTGTTATCACAAAACACACAACTTTGCTCTCCTGTGTCCACCACATTTAACATAAGTTGTTTTACTTTCTTGTTGCTAGAAAATCTCTATTTATTACCTGGAATATCCTCTGCTTGCTTCCATAAGCCAAATTTCAACATTTTAACAAGTAATAAATAACTATCTTAATAAAACTTTTATGATTTAAGTAACATCTTCTCGAAAAATCACCTTTGGGAGTTTTGTATGTGAGCTAGCAACAATTTGGAGGGTTCTTTAAATGACTTAATTACAGCAGTGATCTACACATTGTGTAGTTAGTCCTGGTCATAAAGGTTGCTTCATGTTTTCATGCAGCATTGATAAGAACTATAAGTACTGTGGAAATGTTTGGTTTTTTTCTGTGGCAAAAACAAAATTGGAGTGATCCCGGAAAAGACAATTTAATTTATCTTTACATGACCGTGTATAAACATACATTTCAAGCACTACATCCAATTACCACCAGTGTGCACAAACACACACATAGTTCAGTTATAAATCATAATAGCTTTTTGAATTATAAAGTGGTTTTTTTTTGTTTTACTGTATAGTCTGAGGCTTTGTTTTGGTGGAAAGTAAAACATCACAGGGCCCTGCTGTCTAAGAATATACAGTATATTCCAAATGTCAGAGGTCACGATGTTAGCGTGGTCGGAAGTGAACTGAAAGATCATGGATGGATTATTGGATGATAGATTAAACATAACAGCTGAAGTGAACTGAAAACAATAATGCATATTTAACCCAGGGTTTTTATTGGATGTTTTGGGACCTCTGACTTTATGGTGAAACGATTGCAAAAATGAGATTTAGCATGTTCCAGCAACTTAAAAAGTACATTTTCCCAAAGCAGATCAGCATAATCCTGAGCTGTGATGACAGAATAAGTGAGTCAGGCACATGGATGGATGGATGGATGAAAATAATCTTCTTAAGTGCCATTACAATAGCTGCGTTAAGAGCTTTGAAGCTGACCGATCACCTTTTCCTCAGACTCTGTCAGAGTGCTCAACAAGATGTGGGATCAGACATCATTTTTGCATTCAAAAAGTTTGCATGCAAAAGAGCCCCATCTGAACGTTTCCACTCGGCCTTGTTGCCAGGGGAGACAGCACCTCAGCTCAGCTCAGCTCACAATAAATATATATATGTATATATAATATAAACAGAACACATATAGGACACATAGTAATATCTGAGATATGAAAGGACAGACTCGTTGGTTTCAGAAAACACACAATTGGGTATTTTTGTTGTCAGAATAACATTTCCAATTTCTACAGGTAAACAAAGCCAGAACTCTGACAGTCAAAGGGCATTGAGATGCATCTATTGTTAAAGTTCTAAAATGGCCGTTGCTCGCAAATGAGAAATAAATTACAACAGAAAGTCTAGCTAAAATAATATTATACATAAAGACAGGTCCAACTTTTACAGTGCAACCAATCGCTAACTCTGCTGGATGCAGATCTCAGAACATTTTTTCTTTGGAGGCTTGACAGGAGCCCAATTGATGAATACAGCCTGTCGAAGGCTTTAGGTCAGGCAGAGGAAGAGGAGGAGAAAAGGGGGAGATGGGAGATATAAGGAGGAGCGTGAAAAGGACAAGATCAAATCATATCTGAAACCAGCAACGCCTGCTGCACAAAGCCATACAGAGATGATTTCATCACGAGGCAAGAAGGAGATAATTACATTAAATATCGACTTTTAAATTAGAGAAGGGGACAGGCTGAGGGAGGTGGAGAGGGTGGCAGGACAGCAGACATGGTCAAGCCGCCCTCAAATATGAGCCAGGGAACTTGCTGAGTGGATGTTATCTGCACCTTTGGTCTGCAGCAGCATGAAAACAACAAAGGCTGCTTTGGTTCTTTAGCTGTGGTCAACATACGGCCTGCCGAATTTTGTGGATGGTTCAATAATTCAGAACCACACACACACACACACACACACGTTTCTTGCACTCTTAAACATACTATAGCTCCTACAAGAGAGGAGATTGTCATTCTGATAATCCTCAGCCTGATCACTCAGACAGCAATCTGGGAAGGAACAGTTTTGTCAAGCACCAACATCCACAAGGCTCCGTTCTCAACAGAGCACCAATCAAGCGAGTAATGGTTTGAGAATAATCCTGTGGGCTCAAGGACTCCTGAGCATCCTGAGGATAAAGGACGATGATACCTTTACACATTCCTCATTTCTGCTGCCCTTGAGGGTTATGGTCCTTTAGTCATCACACCAAACTCAGTAAGTTGAACCTCACTCAAACAGAGAAAGTGACTGTGCTCTAATGAGATCTGTAACTCAGGTTAAATGAAACAATTCTGTGACTGAGGCACAAGATGGAAGATGTCATTGGGTGGCTGAAAGAGAGTCTGTGGACATTCATTTATTATTAACAAAGGATAGTTTTATTTCTGTAGTTAGGATCTCAAATTATCTGCAGTCCTTACAAAAACAGCCAGGTAAGGTAAAGTTTCTTATGTTACACATTTTATTAGTTTGTCTATAGATAAGATGTGCAAAGACTACTGCGGTAGAGGTTATTGTAGGACTATAAAGTTAACGTAGAAAATAACAACAACATTCACTATTTCATCCTAAAGCAACAGTTCAGGTTGCCGCTAAGTAAGGCTCAGATTCAGCACTTTGGATTGAGATCTTTGCCCCAGCTTGAAGCACACCTGAACTTGTGAACTGTTACAAAACAAATTTGCATCAAGAAGACAATCTAGGTGAATTGCAAAATGAAGCGAAGGCTTGATTAAGACCAAGGCTTTTAGTTAAACGTAAGTGGTGCTATTGACGTACTTGAGCAGCAGAGCCAGATATCTAAAAAAAAAGCACAGGAAGAGAGTTACGGAGAGGGTTGGATCTTTGGGCTGTTGTGATGAACATGGCCTTTCCAAGATCACGTAAATGAGCATATGGCTCTGATGGATCAGTACAACCCAGATGGAAAAACAGACAACAACGACCAGCGGTGGTGATGAACAGATGTCTTTAAGGAGGCTGTAATCTTCAAAGTGAGACCTGCAAGACGATCAGGCACTGAACAAAAGAGAAGATTGTGGGTGGCAGCAAATTCACTACCTTGGCTATTAATGTGGATTAAGGCATGCTCACATCACTGATTCCCCTCACTGTCTAAGGAGGATTTACTGAACCCCAACAGGAAGGAGGTGTCATCTCCTTTTAATGACAAAGTTTGCGGCCTTTGCAAAACGCCGATTGCTCGCTAGTTATTTGGCCTTCCCTATCATGGACAGAGCTTCACCGCTAATCACAAGGCTTCATTTTATTAGAAGTAAAGGCAAATAAAGCCCTTTTTTCTTGGTGGGATGTGCTCTGTGAATATGAAAATAGTTCCCTGTTGAAATACTTCAAAAAGGTCTCATGGCCCCAGCATACAGATGTGATTTTCTCAGCTTGATGTGTAAATAAACATCACTGAAATACAAAAAAATTTAAGCACAGCAACAATTCTACTGTTCCTACTGTTACTAAGGGTAACAAAAGGGGTAACGTCACCCCCCCTTACCCCTGCACTGCACCAAACGCAGATTTGTTTGGCTTTGTTTGCAACAGGGGTGAGAGGTATAAACATCTAAAGGGTCTTTTTTTAAACTTCTGAACATCTGGAACCTTTACAGATGAACTGTTTCCACTCTCGGGGGGTGGGGAAGCTGCGAAGATGCTGCATTATCGGGAAGCTAGAGCAAGCGGAACACTTAAGGTAAGCACATTGCTTTTGATTGAAATCATCATTCACCGTTATTTCCCCTCTGGTCTTTTTCTTTTCTCCTCTCTTTCCTGTGTGAACGAAGATGTGCTCTCATACTTTGCAACATAGTTCACTCCAGGACTTTTTTTTTTTAATTTTAGCTAAATTTACACCAGTAAATGTGTAGTAGTTTCCATCATATGGGCTGTTGTGCTCAATTTCAATCAACAGGCACAGTCACAGCACATCTGGGTGCTGACTTGAAATAATGTTAGTCTTTGAGTCTGCTGGTGTCTATAGTAAGTTTATCTGTAACCAACAGCTTTACTTGTACTGCATAGAACTAAGTCCAAAAGACGGCAAGATATAATTTTTAACTGGTCACCAAAACATGAATTCGTAAATTGAGCAGCATTAAAAGTCTGAAAAATGTCAGCTGTTTCTGGGGAAATATGGTCAGTATCCCCCCCCGCCAGCACTGCTGCAGTACTGCCAGGTATTTTTCTGTTATTAGGTGTTAAAACCAAACCCTGGCTGGAGGTCTTCTACATATATCTTCAAAATAAGAGACCCAGACACATTTTCTGCACAACCTCAACACTTTTTGCATGTTTACAGAAACACACAGCCTGCAAGCCTGCGTCAGTTACTTTTAAGCGACTCGGAAGGGGATTAGAGTGGGCACAGTGAGCAATCTGGCATTCAGAAGAGGCCTTATCGCGCATGCTGCAACGGCCAGTGATTCTGGCTGTTTGATGTCATTACTGACACAGTCTACCCACTCTTGGCAGCACACTCCCATTGTCATATGCCGGAGTGTTTTCTTGCAAGTTTTCCTGACAACTGTAGTAAAAGACTATTTAGACCAAGTGAAAGATGCCAAACAAGAACCTACACATGTACGACATTACCAGACAACACACTGTGTCACTTTTTGTGAACCCCCGGAAAAACTTGCATCAGCTTTATCTGAGCCGATTCATGTTTGGAATGTTGAACACCAAAGGCGCTTCTAATAAAGTATTTCTTATTAAAATGATATTTCTTCCTGAGGAGGCCTGGTCATCCTGTGCAGACCGATAAGGTGGCAGAACACACAAAGACAGTTTCAGGCTCTGTTTGAGGATTCAATTAATCATTTTAAGCTTTTCAGCTAAAAAAAATAATCTTTTTCCTAATTGTGCTGGTCCTTTGTCATTTTTATGAATGTTATATACAGATAAATAAATGAAAAGATAAAAGATTGGTGGTGTCCAGATGTAGTATTGCTCCTGGGAAAAGAATATTAAAAAGAAGCTGCTTTTATTTTGCGAGTTTTGCTTATCTTCTGCTGGTTTTGTGACAAAGACTGATGGTTCAGTTCAATCTTTAAATTCCTAAGGTTTTGCCTGGAAGGGAAGCACGTGTTCACAACAGCACCTAAAGGATGAGCCAAGCTCCACCTGACCTTTGACTTCAGAGACAGGTCAAAAAGTCATTCTCTATACTTACGGGGGATATAACTGCTTTTTGAGTCAAAACCTGCACCCAAACAATTGGACGTTATTACTGCTGTAACCCGCTTGGCCTCTCCCGTTTGGAGTGAAGGTCACAAGCTCTTTGAGCCAACAGAAATACACTCCATCCATCAGCTTGTATGTGCTGGTGCATGCCTGAAACAAAGATGCTTTTTACAGGACTCCTAAAAGTTTTAAGGTAAAGCACACCGGCACAGAGCTCACGTGGATACAAAATCAGATTATTATCCTGTTAGAGATAAACACAAAATTGGGTTAGAATATTGAGGTCATGTTTAAGTAAATGGTTAAAAAGAAAGAAAATAAATCTGAAGTATCAGCAAAAAAGGCATGCCCATGCTGGAAAAGCTGGAGCGTGAGTCCAAATCAAGGGATGCTCTTTTCCTAGAGTCATTTAAGATTTGCTCTTGATGCTGCATAAGAAAACATCACACTAAAAATAAAGAGCTAATTCTAAGTGCTTTAGACTAACACTCTATTATTGAATAAACCATGCTGCCTCTGTTAAATGAACAATGTAATGAATAGAATCATTTCTACAATAAAAAAGTAACCTAGGAGCCATTTATGACTAATTACTGAAACTGGTCAGTAATATTGGGGCTAAAAGAGTGATTAAAGGTCTCTGAAGTACACGACGTTCATTCAAAGAGCAGCCTGTGGATGTCTAAATGTGCAAATCACTGGTTCTCAGCAGGGTTCTCCTCAGATGAAGAAGTTCCTCCTGGCCTGGAACACTCTGCTGAACAGGGTTCATTGGTGAAGGTTGTTAAAATTGTGTGTAATAGAGAATATTTTGAGACAGGCAGTAATAATATACTAATCCTCAGTTATTCAGGAGCTTATGGAAAGTAGATCCCCTATTACAACCAGGGTGAACAGTGGCATTTGGCAGAGATCTGTTTAAAATGCAGGTGCTACGTTGCTGCTTATAATGAATGTTAATCCTATGAAAATGTCTCACTTTTTTTTTTTTTTTTTTGAATGCATGCATGCATGAATTAGCACATCAGTCCTCTCCCTTCCTCTCCCACACGGTTCCTGCAATGGATTGATTCAAGGATTACCGATTGTAGGGAAGCCTCTTCAGTTACCTGGAGCCGCATGTTACATGATACAGCCGACTGGGAAAAGCAGCTTTAAAAATGTTGCTGAGCTACCTGCCGCAAATCCCCATAATCTGATCCGAAACTGACATTTACAATGTGCCTTTTTTTTACTCAGTTTGTTTTTTGGGCAAAACACCAGTTTTAGGTCTCCATGCTTGCACCAAGTTGTAATTTTTCCACACCGGCTGCGTGAAAACTTGACTGAATGGCAGAATCACTGTGATTTGTGAAGCGTGTGTGATGAACGCCTGCACTTCCAGCCAACCAAAAATCAGGCCCTGGGGCAAATAATCGAGCGCCATTGTCATCCATGCAGCGTGCAAACGCTTGACTCAAACAGGCACAATGAGGCAATCACCCTGGCGCTGTTCTGTCCTCTGGTCACATGACCTTGAATGGTGATGGAACAACAACAGATATTCGATATTTCATCAAAAATACAGTTTAACAGTGGCAGAAGAGGCTTTCAATCACACTGACTGCACAACAAATCACCTGAGAAGTGTGATGGAATGGATCCCCTTTCTTTTACCCGTACACATTCGGCTAATTTAATTAATTAAGATTGGGTGTCGACAAACGCATTAGATGATGATACGTCACATGTGGACCTTGCTTAACCAATTTCTTTCTTTTTTCTTTCCCTTTTTTTTTTACATCGCTCCGACGTACCGAGAATGAATAGGGGCAGATGTAGCCGCTCAGCCATAAACAGACTATGGGCTGTCTGAGGTCTCTGCCCTCCCATCACAAAAACAAACTCCTCAATCTGTTGTCAAAATTTGCTTGTATGGTTCGGCGGCTCATATTCAAATCTTCCTCTAATCTGACATAGAAGGAGGCTCTATAACTGGACAACAGGGAACACGGCTGAAGTACAAGCCTGAAGTACAAGTCCAGAAATCGTCTCATAGGGTTATCTCAGCACAAATTTTAGCACCTTTTTCATTAATTGTACCGCAGATAAGAGTGTGATATGCATCAAGGTAAATAATACATAGCATAATACATACCAGCATCGGTTAATCAATAATTAAATGCGGTTCTGATCTTTCAGCATGTCCCATAATAGCTCCAGCTACTGTCCCAGAAATGTGACACCACTTTGAAAATAAACTTTGTTGAATTTAAATCTGAAGCCCGTGGTACAGTTTTACAGTTTTATTTAACTTAGTCTGCTTACTGTAAATGTACGTGTACAATCTTGGGCATATAAACCAGCGTGAGTTCAGCATTATTGCTGTGTGACCTTCATGTTGACAGTGTCAATGGTAAATTATGCATCTGTAGTGTCCACAGATGGTCACTTTAGCAGGGATGAGCCTCTACTAAGCTATCTAAAGGACATTAGGGACGTCTTTAAATTTAAAGGCAGGAAAACAGCAATTAGAGGTCAACATTTTTTGACTAAAACGGGCCCACAATGTTCTGCTATTTTATTCTGGGTCTCCTGCAGACATCAGCGTTAACCCCACAGTCACCCACCCCACTTTTAAAATGGATAAACACTTTTAATGATCGGTATGTAAATAAGTGCTTGCCTGGCATTAAAATAGAGTGCATATGTTGTGTGATCGTGTGGGTACATTGGTGTGTGTGTGTGTGTGTGTGTGATGTTCATCTTTATTTATAACCCAGAGAGATTTAAAGCTGCCTTTTTCACTGCAGGGTACGTATTTGTCTCCCCCTCGACGCTGCTCACTCACTGCAGTTGCTCTGTTGGAAAAACTAATGAAGCTGGTGCCAATTTCGTGGCAGACTGATACACACACAACAATATAGAATGTCACATGCAAAATAAAGGGCAGACTTGTTTTTTTAATATACTTTGTGAGAAAAAAAAGGAGACAAACCTTCTGCAAGAAGAGGAGGCGGCAAGACATCAGTCAGCAGCGGGAAACTTTATCAACTTCAAGAGGGAACGTTGCATTAGTGTGTGTGTTTTTTGCAGGTGTATGGTAAATATCGATCATTAAGACCATCTCTGGGTGCATCCTCTTGATTATGTGCAATCAGATAACTACAGTGGTGCCTATCATACATCGAGGTCACCGCAGGGGACAGCTGTTCAAGTCCCTTTCTACATAACACCCAGTTCCGTTGCCATGTCAGCATATACCATCAAACACCCTGAGATGTTTTGTCTTTGGAGACATCCAAGTTCCCCAAAATATTGATTATGACTGATCATCCCACACGGTCCTGTGATTCATGCACAGAAAAATTAGAGCTCACTTCTGTTTGTGTCTTTGTTGATATTTTTATGTACAACTGTTTTTGTACAAATAATATCTTAATCAACACTTGATGTCAAGCTGTAGTTCTATTTTTATTTACTCCAACTATCTTGGAACGAGAACTACAGCATACATTCTCCCCTCAAACTTCTTTATATGCAAACTGCAAACGAGTTGCTTTAGATTACTCTTCTGCATTTAAGGCCAAATAGATATTTGGCCTTAAATAAATGTTACAGTTTGTTTTTTCTGGTCTGGAAATGCTTGTTTCTTTGATGAATGTGGGCAATCGATTGTTGCTGACAGAGTGCTCCTACTTGGAAATTAGATTAAAAATTTGTCAGTCTGTGATATGATTTGTTGTCTTTGAAACATTTAGGAGCAAAGGAAATGATTACAACTGAACACGGTCATGTCACATCTGAGAGAAATGCTGGCATAAAATGTATATGCATGTGTTTTAATTATGTGCTACATTAGCCATTAGCTTTGTAGTTTTCCTGTCATTAAAGTAATGTTTTTTTCGCTCCTTAAAAAAACACCCTAAACCAACATGTTATTTAAACTTGTCACCCAGAGGCAAACAGACAGTCATTTACAGTCGACGAAGCTGTTTAAAACCATGAATGGGAGTCACTGTAAAAAGCTGTAAAGGCTTGTAAAACCTAATTGCAGTTGCTATATGTTTGGTTTGCCATTTTCACACCCCTAACAGAAAATATACAGTCTTTATCAAGTTCTATTATACATGATCAGATTTCACACTTGAACTGCCGATCGGAACAAATTGTTTTCTTCAGCTCCAACCGTCCCATTGTTGCGGCCAAAACCTGATCTCCAGACTACAATTCCTGCCAGTCTCTTTAGGTGTTTTCCCTTTTTTTGCAAAGGTTTTAAAATTCTGTGCAGGATGATGCCGTCTGTAGAGATCACATTTGCGAGAGCACCTGCAGCGGCTTGGTGATCTGCCATCGAGCAGAGCGCCGGTTCTGTATTAGACATAAGGTTCATCAATGATTCAGCATGGCTGTCTCTCAAAAATCACCCCACCCCCACCCCCACCCCCCCAAAAAAAGAACTGGAAAAAGCATTTAAAAGGATGTGATAGCAACAGTAGGCCTGAGCCAGACTCCCTGATACAGTTCCATGTTTACTTTTTGTATTTTATATGCGGCGTTGTTCAAAGTTAAATTATATTTTAAAAATGGATTTTCATTTTCTATTTTTTTTAACATTCAAACACTTTTAATGAATATTGTAAGAATTGCTTAAGGCCTCCTGTGAAAGCAGTTGTTGATGAAACAAATCAGTCAGAAAGCTTTTTTTTTGTAATAACTCATATAAAGTATTTATTCATGGAGTTTCTTTCCAGTGTTTGGCTGATGGAGCTGATATTTTATGTGAGAGCAGTAATCTGTCTTTGAGGTCAGCAGGGAGGCGTCCGTACGAGACCTCGCTGTGCAGCTCCTGAGGACCTTTGACATCTGAACGGCAAACCGCATCCTCTCATTAGCCCGAAGTCAGTCGCCACACAAAGAGCCAAGGCCAACATGATTGTTTATGTAAGGTTGCATCACAGAGTGTGAGACACGCATATGAATCAAATGTAAACACGGACATTTGCAATTTTAATGCACCCAGTTCCTCGCTTCTCCTCTCCCCATCTACCAGAGGGATAAACAATTAAATAAGTGTCAGTTTGGGAATTTGTTCTTCTTCCAACTCGGATAAAGAAATAAGTACGGGTGTGACCGGCATATCAAGTGGCTGAGGTCTAATCTTACTCTCCCTTTTCTGCTGCAGCTCTCTCTCTCTCTCTGTCTCTCTCTCTCTGACTCTCTCTCTCTGTCTCTCGTTCTGGACTGACTTCAGTCAGTGCTTGCGCAGTGAATTTAGATCTTATTTAGGCAGAGTCTCCACAGAGTTGCGGTAGCTGGCAACATGCTTTTACTCGTGTTCCTGTTTAGCAGCAGCAGAAGCAGCAGTGGCTCTCCCTTTCATGAGTGAGTGTGATCTCCTCATCCTTCACCTTTCTGTGAAGTACAGACTAGGAGAACTGAGTGCTCCTTCACGGCTCCAGTGGTTCCCCTTTAGCAGTCTCACCCTCTTTAGAAACTCATTTTATTCACTGTGAGTAACTCCTGACATTAAGATTATCAAAAAGTCAACAACGTGACTGATTTTTTGGTGTTGTTTTTTTCAACATTTCATAACTGGAGTTCTTCTAGTGCAACTGTGACTGTCTTGTAAGTGGCGACAACATCAGTCCCTTCTCCTAATCGCTGATGGTGGACACTTTTCAGGGTTATCTTCACCGTTTGTAGCGAAATCAGCTGGCTCTTTCAGGCTTTTGTATGTTTTGCTTGTGGGAAACGTATAAAATAACCCCTTCTGCTGGACTACAGTCACCGATTTGTGTCTGACTGGACAACAGAAGGGTATTTGCTTGTTATTGGGTCTTTGAGCTGGCCGTTTTGGTGTCAGACAGGGGAAATAAAAACCCTTCTCTCACATCCCCTTACTACAAACAGCTTTTTGCCAATTATTGCTGCACACCCAGCTCCACTTTGTTTGTTTTGTTGTGTTTTTTGCAGATGGGACGTGTCGGCCTTGGAGTCTTTCCGCCAGGCAGTTTCTGGGCAACACTCGAACAGAAATCACATAAAACTGCTCTGTATCATTGCCGAGATTGTTGAGGGATTTTTGGGCATGGCGTAAGTGCATAAACTTGGATTTGGAGTCCTAAACTCATATTAGTTTGTCATTTGGGTTGCCCTAATTTGCATTTTTCATTTTTAAGTTTGCTTTATGCCCTTTGATGGGCTGTGGGGTTTACACCAGCCAACACGCAGGCAGCTTGGACCTTATCTCCAGCACTCACGAAGGTCCGCGTACTTATTGATATGTGCGGTGGTTTGGCATTTGAATTTTCCCTCTTTTCATCATCTTTTAAAGCAAGAGCAAAAAAAAAAAAGATCCCCAAACATGAATTTAATTTTAAATCATGAGCTGGGACTAAAAAATAAAATTGTAATTTATGCAGGACAAATTCAGTGGTTTAACCTTGCTGTTAGCAAATTGAATAATTGATTGCTTGTGCATACACTTTTTTATCAGGTGTGTGTGTGTTATTTAATAGATCGAATTTTGCTGCTAAGCCCAAGAATTCCCCACTCTGTTCAGTAATTGATGTTCCCATCTCCTTCTCTGGGGGATGGGGTTACGTGACAGGTAGTCTTTCCCCAGAGCCTGGCTAAAAAAGTTTGCATCAGTAATGATTTTTCAGGAACGCAGTTTGATGTATAGATGTACCGGCTTCAACCACAAACGCCTGCCTCTGCGGGGAGGAAGGGAGAGAGGCTTCTGCAGAGACACAGGCATCAAAAGGAGCGCATCTCGAAAGCGCACGCCAAATCTTGCTGCAGTGAATCAGCACAGAGGCCTCAGTATGAAGCTGTTTGGAGTAAACATCCCTCATGTGGAGCTGGCTGCCTGAGGAGATGTATGTATACACCTGGGGTGTGTGTGTGTGTGTGTGTGTGTGTGTGTGTGTGTGTGCCTAAGGCACTCCCTAGTTTCTTGTCCACTCTTTCCTGCTTTATTTGCTAACTTGTTAATGCTAGATCAAAATCTGTGCCCAGATAATTAATAAGTGTAAATGGCACATCATCCTGTAAACCAAACACATTTATTTTCATCAGACATGTACTATTTTACCGGTTACCTCAAAGAATTAGGAAAAAACAAACCCCCTGGTTGATCTAAACCAACATACAATTCAGCCCCTTCTGTATTTCATAAGGTGGACAGGTACACGTTGATGTGATTTTTGTCCCGGGAGACCTTCATGAGGTCTCACATGCAATTTAGCTCCAGTTCACTTGCAGGGCTTGCCAGAAGAGATGGATGAATCAGTGACAGATGAAACCCAGCGAAGCATCAATCACCTGAGTTATTAGGACACATTTGGACTGGGTTCTCCACAGGTTACCCTACCAAACGTACCCAAATGAAGGCTGACTCCAACATGGTATAGGCAGGGGGTTGTAAATGTGAAACCTAATGGCAAATACACTATACACACACCTGAGCGGCACCTGGAATAGTTCATTTGCCAGTTAACCTACTTAGAACCTAGCCTAATTTCTGAGGTGAGTGTTTTGCCATTGCATTATTGCATTGAGGAAGAGCCTTGCGTTAACTTTAATCACCGCTTCCATTGATTTCCTTTAGCCTTGCATCTAAATTATGGTCAGTCGGTACAATGCATTGTGAGGTGACGAAAAATCAATTTCTTCTCAATTACATCGCACTTAACAACAAACCCTTCCTGGGAGGGGCTGGGCACCAGGGAGAATTACATTGGGGTAATTTAATCCAATGGACAAATATGGCTGCTGCTCCAGAAGCGACCTCTGAGTTAAGGTGCACTCTCGGAACGGCCCCCACAGAAAAGGTGGGTGTTAAAAGAAACACATGTTGAGGAGACCAAATTGAACAAGATCAGCTTTTTTGGGATGTTTTTCTTTTTAATTAATAAATCTTGTTGGCACATGCGCATCAGCATGCTGTGACAGGAACTCTGGAGACAGATACTCGGATACGCACTAAATAAAAGATAATAAAGTCTGTTAAATCAGGATTATCCCCTTAATCTGGTTTGTACTGGCCAGGGGGAGCCATGTCCTCTCATCTGGAAAGGTTGCACATGTGCACACACACACACACACACAAACACACCCTGTACTGCACTGCCACCTAGCAGTTACATCAAAAAGAGTGAATACACAGGTGAAAGACAAAAACTTGGTAAAATATTACCAACAAAGGGTAAAAAAAAGCTTTTTTCAGGGTAAAACTGAAGGGGACGCATCCCCACAAAGGATCAGTGGACACACACAGTAGAGGAAATCGATACAATGGGGAACAAAATGACAAACTGCTTAAGGCGACAGGAAGTTCAGTCTGAAGAGAAATGGATCAGATGGAGAATCTATGTTACCGACCAGCGAGTTAAAAAAAAACTGAGTGACTGAGTTAATAAAAAAAAGGAATAAAGACTACTTAACAACACAGTAACTCCTATGCGCTGTCAAATGTATATTTGAGTTGAATTTCCTTTTTTTTATTATTCAAACTTCAGATCTGTATCAAGAAAAAAGCTCAATATACTTTGGAAGTGACAAAAACAAGAATGTCTGAAAAACACCAGCATATAATTTTGACTGTTGCTAAAAAAGATGTCATTTTTCCATTCGCAATATGAAAGCATCAAACCGCCCCTTAACATACCGAGAGAGGCAGCGCCGCTATTTCCTTTTTTTCCTTTGGTCTTTTTTTCTTTCTACCCTGGCCTCTGCAAGGAGGATTTGACGGGAACACACAACCTACGGAGGTCCCCTTCAGGGATTACGTCGCTATGCTAATTACCAAAGCTGGAAAGATCAAGTGGGGAGCTGATGTGACGCCCTCTTTGAGGGAGCACCAGTGTGACTCATTGGCCGTGGATGTAGCTGAGAGCGGTGGGTGTGTGGGAGTACAGTGGTGGGCTGGGGCTGCTGTCCCCGGAGGATGTTGTTACCTTTTTCAGTCCATCTGTGCTGTCCTGGGGAAACAGTCAATACTGAATGTTTGGCTACTTAGTCACTGTTGTCAGATGTAAAATACCACAGATTAGAGCTCACTGCGCGACACAAGGTTGGCAGATTATCTGCATTGGCCATGGGTGCAATTTGCAGCTGCAGGTGGGTGGCAAGTGGTGGTTGGTGGGTAGGTTATAGGAAATCAAACATTCTAAACACAGTGTAATCTACAGAGAAACAAAAAATAAATACTAGTTTTAAAATATGTAGGTAAAGCTTGTTATTGACAATTAGGCACAGAAGAGTGATAAAGGTAAACACACCAAATGTCTAAAGAGAGGCTCCTTCCTGCTTCATTCCAGATATGTTTTCAGATGTGTCATAGAATATAAGTTACATATATCTGTGTCTAGTTGTACTTTTAGAAGGCCTTTATTCTACCCGACACTGCTAGCTACATGAACTGAGATTAAAGTTTTCACATCAAAGTTTCCTTCTGCAGCAAGTTCAAATGAATCTAACCTGGCAAACGCAAACACACAGATATGGCAAAACTGAAACCCGTACTACTGTACTACTGTAAAATGATGCTCATATAGTTTGGTAGTGTGTTTGGATAAAAAGTTTAAATAGTAATATACTGTATTTTCAGCCAAGTTTTATATATATATATATATATATATATATATATATATATATATATATATATATATATATATATATATATATATATATATATATAATTTTAAGTTAAAGAAATTGCATGGGTATGCAAGTGTCTGATCTGCTTTTTAGGAGTTGTTTTTTTAATAGTTTAGAAAAAGCAGGAAAATTAACCAGAGAACCAGGGATTTGACCCTTTCAGAAAAACGGGACTTTCTGCTGATAGACGGTCCCATTTTCCTCCTCCTCCTTCTCAGGACCTGCAGGCATAAGAGTGATGCAGTCACGCCTAGAAGTTCTCCCCTTTTCTCCAAAAACCCCAACACGGTTTACACTATGGGATTCTAATTTATCATCATGGTTTAGCTATCCAGGATTCTAAGGGCTGAGACCATAATCTGTTTAGATTTGTTTTTTTGGTTTTTTTTTTTTCCTGGCACTTTAGACTAAAAGCCCATTGACTGAAGTGGATTGGGTGAGAGGTTGCTGATGCTCTGGCTGTTGATTTAATTGTCACTGGTGCTTAAGTACCTGGGCTCTGAGATAAACTGGATTAGCTGGGGTCAGACAACTGCCATAGTTTTAGTTTTGTGCCAGATTAAAGTTCATCACATTGGTTGTGTGTTTGTTGTCTGTAGGGCCCCTCTCCTGATAGCAGGAAAAAAATATCTGAATC
>CAAE01014571.1:361397-409590 GCA_000180735.1 Tetraodon nigroviridis
ACTATCACCAGAAGAACATTGGGGTGTTCATTTAGATGAGAAGTTCATGGATGAGAGGCTCTTCCATTAGCTGTGCTCCAAGAAACACTGCTGTGCAGATCATCAGCGGACCACTGGTAAGACTGGTTGAACTTCATTATCTCTGAGAAGCGTGTGGGGGTAGAATGGGAAACACTTAGCAACAACTTGCATGGAGGTGCTTTCTGCTGCTGAGCTGGCGGGGTTTCCGTTCGGCTGCTGGTTAGCGGAGCAAGGACAGAGCGAAAGGGCAGCATGGCAAAGAGACACAGAAACTGGTCGTTGGATGAACCTGAGGGGTGAGCGCGGTAACGAACGCTAACGACATTTCTGTACAAATGCTTCTTTTGTTTCTTTAACACAAAGGAACCTTTGGTCAATTTTTTACTGCAACTGGGAACATCTTGCAACCATTTCACTATGCTCAGCCATCTCCTAAATGGACTGTGTCTAAAACACATCAGTGAATTGGACTGTGGAAATTGGGGTTTAAGCAGACCAAATAGCCATGTTATTACTACAGGGATGTTTCCCCACCATTCACCACAAAATTCACACCATTCTCCCCGTCTGGTTAAAAAGTGTCCCTCCACCCATCATTCCCTGTAGGCCCGGAATCCAATTTAATGGATGTATTCCCACAGACCTGTTGCCAGTGATGAGGCTGAATCAAAGACGGGTGGCAGGCAACGGTGGGGATCGCTGCTCCTTTCAGCGGCCATTCCTTCACGTTCATGTTGTGGTGCCATTTTTCCTCACAAGTGTGATGCAACGTCCATAAAAGCAGGAGGATAGAAAAAAAAAAAAACAGGAATTGACGTTGATTCTTAGAGTTGAGGAGGGTTAAGATTTAAAAGACTGGTTGTTAAGGATTGATCTGTGTTAAATGTTTTAGAAGATGGCATGAATAGATTGTTCGGAGACAGACAATTGTTAATTGTGATAAAGGGATTATTTAAACCACAAAGATAAACTCTTTGTGAATCAAGTCAGAGCTTAGCGACTCACAAAATATTCTAATTCAGAGAGATAGATCTTGTAAAATTAAATGCATCGAAACAATGAGTACCGTAATAACTTGTTGTGATGGTAAAATCCACCCCCACACATCTCAGTTCTTTTCAGGTTCTCACAACAAGACACGATAGCTGAAAGAAAAGAATCATTCAGTGACCCTGTTTAATATTTAATGTTTGCTTATAGAACTATGCCTCTTTTTTGACCTGTAACTCTCTTTGTTTGTTTGTTTGTTTTGTTTTAATTATTAATATCACTCTTTTTAGGACAGTGGGATGTCGAACTGGTGTGGAGCGTGGATTGTCTCAGGAGAAAACAACCTTAATTTATTATTCCATCTTGTGTTCAAGCACATTGTACCACTGGGCTGTTTTTGTGGAATGATTTTCTGATCAAATAGTTGCCAGCAGTTAGTTTCTAACTAAGGTTGCATAGCAGGAGCGTGGAGTGTTCTTTGGCTCCACAGATGCTGATATTTTTTTGCTTTGAAAGGTTCTCCGCACGGGCCGTAGACGACACGGTACAATGAACAACAACAACGAAAAAACAATTTGAAAAAAGAAGTGGAGCTCTACCTTTGATTGCTTCTGTGTGCAATTCCACCATTCATCCATCCATCCATCCATCCACTATCTTTCATCAACAACACCATGAACACACACTCGTAATGCTCGGCAACACCAAAGTCACGGCCCATGAGTCAATGGTAGAAGAATTTAACACAAGAGAACAAAAAGATAAAACATGAAGCAGCTGCTGGAAGACGATGGTGGGAGCGGCAGCGTGGTAATGTCTCCTGGGAATACGCTCCCATCTGGCCAACAAACACACCGCTGGCATTGGCATTGCTTTATTGATATTGGTATTAGGTATTTATTGATATTTAGTTTTAATGATAAACCTAAAAGTAAAATTTGCCTTCTTTTGCTGGATATCTACATGTTAACCTTGTTTAGTGTTTGATGTAGGTTGTGTCAGAGGATCTAAGTGTTTAATTGTATTATTACCTGTAGCATCAAATTTAAACCAGCTAACAACATGCTCAAGGTTGCTCAACATGCCTTTAACGTGAAAAATGAAAAGCTTTTCCATTAACTGACGATGAAGAGAGGTAGATAAATGTTCTTAGTCAGTTCTGTTTTTAAACGCTTTTCAAACACACTCTTTCTATGATCAGAGCAGATTTTTTGCATCTCAGCATCTGCACTCTGCCCAGGTGGAGCCTACCTTTAGGTCAGACCCATCCGACACAGATGGATATCAGGTGGAGTTATACGGGGGCTGCCATGTTTGAAGCTGCTAAGGGTGCACGCTGAGGCCTGATAAAAGGCAGCCATGCCAGATGGTAGGTCATGTGTTTCCTGGGCTTCGCTGGACCAGGCAGCTCACTATCTGCAAGCCGGTGAAAAGATGCTGGCGGTGTGACCTGGATAAATAGAAGCGCTGAGTTTGCCTCCGGTTGTTTGGAATAAAATCCGGATAAATCTAAAGCCTTGCAAAGAGCAGATTCAATTTTTTTAATTTGTGAAGCAAAATAAAAGATCTGAGAGGCTTATTCAGTCCGAGTTAACAATTTTACACCAACCGCCACCTGATAGATCTGAATATTTACAGAACTTCTTCCAAAACACTAGTCCATTCTTGAATGCTCATGAAACATGCAGATTATTGCTATGAGAGCATCAAATAATGATGAGAACCCTGGTGTGTTTTCGTCTGCTTTTAACTTTTCAGCAAATCTTTCGGCAGAATAACACTAAATTTCATGTGAAATTCGACAATAATGTTCTCCCGTGTTTTCTGCAGCTCAAGCTAGAGGCTTTCCGTGAATGAAGGATACATTTAGTCTCGTTTATTGTCCTGCTCGCCCCAAATTTGGTCAGTGGAATAGAAGTCGATGTGACTATTTTAGTATAAATTCCAAGAAGAAACGGTTTATTTTATTGTAAGGGCCAAAATACTTGTTGAGATGCAACATATTTTCTTCTCAGAACCACTGACTGTGTTTATCTACAGAAATAGTACATTGCACAGTTGGCTCTCCCTCTGTGCTTTGCGGAACTCAGAAACGATACGACCCCTGACCTGCTCTGCTGATTAACCCCGATTGTTTGCTACAGTTCTGTGACCTCCCCCCCACACACACACACACACACCCCAGTGGCACCTCCTTTGTTTCTTAAAGAGCACAAAAGACTCTCAGGTCCATCATAATTTAACTCCATATTTCATGTCCTCCTCCACACATCAGAAACCACACAGAGGCAACAATAAAGGGCGAGAAAACAGCTGTTTCTTTATCGAGGCCGTAACCCACAGCCCTGGAGGTGAGCAGAAATTGACCCGCTCCTCATAGTTCACACCCAACTATTATGTGGCGCTGCTACGCTGATTAGCACTTCACTCTTTGAGTGCAAGTTGACTTGTGGTTCCCAGAATTTTTACCAGTAGATTGTGTTGCCAAGCATTTAGTCATCAGCGCCCCTGCTGTGGAACCAGCTGACTCCCTCTCTGCTTCTCAGGTTAGACTAAAAGCCTTCCTCTTTGAGAAGGCTTAGCTTCACTCATTCTGTTCCTACTGTTAATTCTATAGCTACTAATGGTCAGAACAGGATCCTACAAACTGTAACCAATAAATTAGCTACTGACAGTTTCCTTCTCACCTTATTGGATCATGGTTGCCTCTTCTCTTCTCTTCTCTTCTCTTCTCTTCTCTTCTCTTCTCCTGCCCTCCCCAGTTTGTACATCTACATTAACCATTTCAGAAGTCCTGATGTGTTTTGCATTCATAATGTTCATGTCTGTCAAAGATTCACATTTCACACTGATCTGACGAGGAGTAAATTTTCAGCTATGTGTAATTATCAAGTTTTCTTGCTTGTTGCCTGCTCCGGATCTAGTCAGCAAACATTGCAAACGTGACATCAGGCGAGCACAGACAATGGTGATTACGCCTCCTGGCAGGCTGCGCAAACATGGGGCAACAGTGTGTTTTGTGGGCAATTATGAGGGAACCTCATTTAATAAATAGCAGTTTGGCCTCAGCTCCATTCCAACAGAAATAAACCAAAACAATGGAGAACATTAACTCAACATTTCACTCTTCATTTACTTGCAGCGATAACGGTGCCACATTCCACATTTTGCTAATGGCAGTAGGGACACTGAGAGCATTTTAAAACCTCAACGTGTTCTGGTGCAAATAAATCTGAACCAGGTTCTTGGTCCTTTGGGCGTTCCTGTGCACGTTTCCAAACATGGAAAAAAAAAATTAATGACTTTGCATGTTGATGCAAATTAGTTAGTCCACATCAGCATCAGTTTGAGTGTGAACAGATTAGTATTACATACGGTCCATTTACCACTGACAGGGACTCACTGTAAATCGGTACACACCATTATGGAGTTTATCCACAGTTGTGACATTTGTGCTGAAAAAAAAATCCAATTGAAGCAGCTGGATATTTCATTAGGAAATGTTGAATACAGCAAATGTTACTCTCTTGTCAGATGTATGTCATAGTAAACTGAATCTGAGTGGCGTGTAATGACAACACTGATGTTTGAACTCGTGTCTGATTATCTGTAGTCAGAGAGGTGACAGAAAATCAAGTCAACTCCATTTTAAGCTGACTTCTAATGTCAACATCATGTCATCTGCATGATCTTCATGCCTTCAGTTTAATTGCATTGGTTCAATCTGCACATATATATTCAAATCATTGAGAAGCCAGAGTCAGTAGGTCTGCCATATGTCAGACCTGATAACAAACCTTATCTCTACATTTTCAGCACATGAACCTTCCGCATCAGAACTCACTCTATATAAATCAAAGGGTGCTTTTTTTTTTCTTCCTGTAACAGGCTGAGGATGCCTGAGAATTGTGTGCTGAGAGTGCCCCCTGGTGGACACCGGGTCTGGTTGCAGGCAGTGGGCTGGGATGGCGTTAAAGTGAGGCCAACCTGCCAGTCCAGCAACCAGATTACAGCAGATAATACTGTACAGGCTTAGTTTAGTGGAAAAAAAAACAAAAACAAAAACAAAACAAAACAGAAAAAATGCTCATTCAAATTGCTTATCAACTCAACAAATCTTATTTATCATGCCATGATTTTTTTTCTTGTAGTTTGGGGGTATGTAGACGTCGTAAGATTAAAAAAGCATTTCTGCATGCAGACAATAAACTGGTGCATAAAACCACTGTAATTTCATCTAATGAACTAAAAGAATTCTAAATTTATGGATGTTTGTGGGGTTTTTGTTTGTTTTTTGTTTGTTTTCCCCTGCTAATATGTCTAATAAATGATTTAATGTATTTTAATACACACTGTAAACACGTGTTTCAGTAAATTAAATCTTGTAATTAACCAAATAAGGCCATTTGACTTCATTTTTTTCCACACATAAACGCTTGCTAAAATAGATTCAAACAAAGAAAGTGTGCTTCTTTTTGTTAGAAAAAATACTTTATTGAAAACATTGTGACTGTTTACTGGTGTTGTGGTGCTGCAAAGTAGAGATGATTAGCTCCGCCCCTTTTCCAGTGGTACCAACAACACCCTGTTAAATCCTCAATTAGGCTTTCTAATCCGTAATCCCACTGACTCTTCGCAGGCCTGTTTAGTCTCTGTATAAGGCCTGTCCAACAACATATAGGTCTGGATGTGATGCGGAGCGACTGGTCCCTCTGCCCCAAAACTCCTCATCTCTGGCTGGTTCATTATCCAACCTGTAGGCATAGAGAATGAGGTCGATATTAATCTGATGGAGAATCTGGGGTCCTTCCACATTACCAGAGATTAAAGCATGACGAACAAAATATTGACTGTGACATGAAAGACTCTTTTGAGTCAGATCATTAAATTGGTCACATATGCTTTTATGGACGTTCTTGTGATTCTACAGAGATAGACGGCAGCGTTGGAATAAAAAGCAGATTGATGGACAGATGGATGGAGGTTAGCCCAAAGGAAGTTTTTCCTGCACCTGTGCTTGTTTGGGTGATCACAACACGAACATACCTACCGCAAAGAACACCCAAGTCAACTAAAAAAAGGTTTCCTCTATAATTTTCCCAAGGTTAATTTGAATTATGCCTATTTATTTTAGGAATGTTTGTATGATAGTGTTTGACTGTTGGTGTTTCCCTAATCATGAGGATACCGTTAAAACACACTGTCAGAAATAACTGACAGTATATCATAAATAACTATAATAAGATCTGGCAAAGACTGGACAGAAAGATATACATTCTTTTGGTCTCTTTTCCCATTTAATGAAAAGAAGAGGCACTCACCCAGGAGTGTATATTGCAGGGTCACTCCCACACGTTTCAGCTGCAGACAGGTCTGGTGGCCTTGGTGCAGGTCGTGGTCTTTGATCTGAGTGGCTGCGTCTGATAAAGGGTCGAGGTCCTTGAAAACTTTGGGGAAACCTTCCACGGCTTCCCCAGGAGCGTGAGGGAAAGGATTCCCCAGAGGAGGTCCAAGCTTGAGGGGGCTGTGGAACCAGGCGCGGCTGGGCCTCGAACAGGGATGAAGACGCCGGGCAGAAGAGTGAACGCAGGTTGCTGTTCTTCCGGGCAGAGGGAGTGTCTTCGCTGCTGTTTCGCCTGGACCACGTTCTCAGTTTTGGCGAGGCCGGTGGAGATGGTGCTTTGAAAAGATAGGAGGGGGACGAAGGAGGGGGACTCGGTTTTGTAACAGGTGGACTGGGGAGTCGTCTTTGACCTGCTGGGGGGGTGGGAAGTTTCCGGTTTGCAGATGAGCTTGCTGGAGAGGTCACAGAAGGTTGCCTTTGAACGCTACGGGGGCTCGGAAGTCTTCGACGCAGACTGTCTGACGTAGAAGGTGTGGATGGCAGCATTCTCCCCTTAGAAACAGGTGGAGTGTCAGGTGATTGGCTACTGGTTCCTGGAGGAGTAGGCACTGCGGAGACTGTGGTCTTGTTTTCAGGCACTGAAGGGGTTCTTTCGTCTTCCTCTGCAGATTCATTTCGATCGGAAGATAGAGTTCCTGTGGTCGTGGTTGTCAATGATCTCTCGGAGTTTGAAGCATACCCCCTCTGGGGCAACTGGTAAGAAAAACGCTTCTCCAGTCCTGAGTGTGGATCTGGTTGCATATTTGATGGGATGGCCTTTGACTGCCAGTCTTGGCCTTTATTTTCTGCTTTTGCGAGGATGGCCGCTTTGGAGGGTTGCGGTACGATGGCTTTGCTCGGCAAAACCGTCACTGGCTGAACCGAAGCCCTCAGCCGTTGTGCGAGGGCAGCCCTTTTAAACTGAGGTGATTTTTCAACTTTAGTAACCGCTTCATCAGCGTCCTCAGTCGGAGCGTTTTGTACACTTTCGTAAGAATTGTCCATTAAAACTTCCCATGGAGGTGGAGGAAGACTATCAAGATCCAAGTCGTCCGTCTTTTCAGACAAAGGGGTTTGAGGCCTACAGCTGGTGACTCCAGTGCTGAGCACAGCTTCCACGTTTCCCAAACCAGGTAGGATGGGAACGCCACACTTCCGCACTCCTTTAAGCGGCCCCAGAGCTTCGGGATTGGTTTGTCCCTCTATTCCCTGACTGAATGTATCAATCAGCTTCCTGACAGAATTCCGCCCTCTGCAGAGGCCAGAAGATGGCCGTGGTGATGAAGGGGGGCTGGGAGGCGGATTGGAAACAACAGCAGCCTCCTTCCTGTTGTCTTCCCTCAGTTTGTCTTTTGCCAAACTGTTGGCTGCGGGTTGTTTTTTGTTGGCGTGCTTTGTTGGGCTCGATTTTCCTTTTAGAGTTTTTGAGCTACAGCTGATCTTGTCTTGTGAGATATTCTTGCGATTTATGGCTGGAGATTGAGCTGGAGACTGATTTTGTTTGCCGGGAACTGTCCTCACATTTCCACTGGCTTTGTTCTTGTTTATTCGCTGGAGGCCCTGGTTTGAACCCTTGTCTTTTTCAAGCATCGTCGCATCTCCACTTCGACAATGAACGGATTCTGCTGACCGCGACCGTCGCTCCGAAGCCGCTGGGGGCTTTTTTACTGTTGCCCTCCTGAAAGATGCTGCTGCTGGAGGCCTCCTTGAAGACAACTCCTCCTCATCCATCCATTGCCGTCTACTGGTTTTGGGGCTGCCGACTACCTTTGCTTTGGCAGTAGACTGTGGAGACGACCCGAACTGTACCCTCCCACTTATGGTATTTTTCATCTTCAAAGTCATTTCTAAATTTTGAGGAGTCCCCCCGGTCTCTGGGGGTAGACGAGTTGAGTGTTGAACGTACTCTGTGGGTGAGAAATGCGGTCGCTTCAGAAAGCCTACTTGTATAATGCCCATTCCTCTGTCCATTTCCTCCCCGTCCTCATCGTCAACATCATCTAAGGAGACTGACCCCAACGCTGAGTCTCTTTGGTCATTGGCCATTAAGGTACCTATAGAGCATATTGAGTTTAGCGACGCCACAGAAACACTTGGACTAATTTTCCTTACGTGTGTCTGCCTTGAGACTCCTCGCTGATCATTTATGGCGGTTTGTCCACCAGGACTGACAAGAGTGGTGCTATTTGTCCCCGAAGAGCCACAACTCTCTCGCCTGTGCTGTCTCTCAGACCCAGCGAGAGATTCACTTTCGGCCCCAATGCCACTGTCTTCGCTAAAGAGAGCAGAGTCCTCCGGCCTGGGTTTTCGTAAAGAGGCCATTTCAATGCGAGATAAAAGCTTCATTAGCCTGGTTTCAACCAAGCGCTTGATTCTTATTTTCTCCATTAATATTTCTGAAACGGACGCAAAATATACAATGGCTTCCTCTAATGCCGTGTCACCAATTCCGCCGACCGCGTGGCTGACCGTTTGCATTCTCTGCATCGTGTATTGTAGAAGCTGCTGTAACAAATCTGGTGGGGGGTCCCTATTAGCAGAGCTGGCCTTTAGCGGCACAGAAGAAGACAGGTTTTTATATTGACTAGGCCAAGCAAGATGGTGTCCGTGCTCTTTCAAAACTTTTTCTCCTTCATCTGCCATCTCCTCCAATCCCTGAATTACTTCTTCATAGCGTAGGGCCATAAAAGCAACCATGGGCTGCACAGAAACTTGTGTCTGCGTGGCTTCTTCCAAAAGCCCCAGTATAATGTCATATTTGCTTATGCCAGGATTTAAAAATGCATAAGCAGCTTGGTGAGCCTGAACTAAAGGTTCTGGAAAGTCCACCTTCTGTTCTGACAGGGCACTGTCATGGTCCTTGTCTCTCTTTTTTGGCACTCTAATACCTCGAGACATTTTCTTTGATTTTTTACCAGGCTTTTTTTCCACAACATCCTGTTTGTCTGGTTTTTTATCTTTCTTCTGTGAAGCTGTGCTGCTATCAACTCCCTGACCTCTAAATTTAGCAATGTTTACCGCTTCAGGGGCTACCTCAAGAACGGATCCCTTTTTTTGTGGTGAAACATGAGTATCTCTCTGAAATACCTGTGTTTGTCCAGCTATCTTCCTTTGCTTTTCATCACCATCTGGTAATCCACTTGAATTGTGATTTTCTTCCATATTCAGGTGTAAATCCCCAGGGCTTTCTGGAGGTGGAGCAGGCAACATTCTCCCTTTCCCTTTCGGACCCAGAATCCCAAAATTGTTGCTTTTAGATGGTGAGCAGCCCATTTTCTATATTTTCAAATCAAAAATAATTGTAGGCCTTCAGACAATCACAAAGATGTGTAGAGACTGTTCAAAAATAGCCAAAATCCTTAGCCACCTGCGGTACCTGTCATGCTCAAATGGCCAAAGTTGTTCAGCCTGAAAAGATCCTTTCCGAGAAGTGAAAAAAATATTGTTGATTTCATTTTTAAAAAACTCCCCGAACTGTCACATACACCTCAAATAAATCCATAGATCAATCATTATTTAAACAAAAAAGAAAAAATATATATATCTTGGTTTGTCCTGTAAATACATCCTTCAGAACTCCACAAAGGACAAGCAGCTGAAAGGATTAGTGAGGCTTTCTGTGAGATCTCAGCATGCGCATATGTCACGTTAAACCATATAAAACTCACCTACTTGTAAGACCATAAGCTCATTAAGGTAATGAGGGTTGGCATCAGGCGCTTTATATAGCCTGTAATGAAGTCTCCTTATTTATCTTTTTTACACATCAATTTAACAAACACTACTTCTACTACTTCTACTACTACTAATCAGCTGCTATAAAATAAGTTATGTTATCTCCTTTTTAAAAAAAAAAACTGAATCAAAATCTTTAGTGTAGCAAATATGGTATCTTCCTAAATGTAAAAGACAGACAATATTTTTTCCTTTTCTTTGGTGGGGGGGGGGGGGGGTTGAGTTTTCGTTTTTTGCTTCGGTATCTATTAAAAACACAAAAAAGCTTCAAAAATATTGCAGGGATTATATTCTGTGCAAATAATAAACACACCCAAATGGGGGGAAAAAACATTGCCTTAAGCATAAAAATGTATGTTCAGTATAATACCCTCGTCTGTGATCTGATGCAGTTAATAGTTTGGCCGCTATGGGGCAGGAAAGACTAGAATCCAAAAAACAATGGATTTCGCTACACTGGGCTAAAAGGAGTATAGATAACTTGGATTTTTTTTAATGTAACGGTACAACACAAAATATGATTTAATAATGACAAATATTTGCAAAATCCTTGAGACCATTTTAAGGATTCGACAAAAACAATCTGGGAAAGCGTTTAGATACATCTTTTTAAGGGATCTTGTATTTTCTGCCCCGATCCGGTAGGTGGCGGTAGTACAATTGTCACCTGTTGGGAAATCCAAAACACAAGACAGGCGAGGCGGAGGAGCCACGCGACGGGTCTGCGCGCCATCCCCGCTACCTCGCTCGCGCAGGTGTACCGCTGTTAGCAAGGTCCCAACCGAGCTCTGGTATAAGGCGTCATTTCAGCGGTTAACAAGTGCTCGTTTATTGGCTCGTAAACAGGGTAAGTGTTGTTCACGTCAACGTTTTATTCGTGTTAGCGCTGTAACGGCCAGCTTTGAGAGCATAAACTCATAAATTATCCCCCAAAGCGGTAATTGCCTCCTTGACGAAGCAAGAGATCTGCGCATGCGCGAGATGGCGTAAAGATGTCGGCGACTCTACTGCGAAAACAAACTCAAACAAACTGAACGTCGACAGACTCGACACCCATGTTTTGGTTTTATGAGCCTACACCGACGTGACTAAGAATATAAAAAAAAAACAAGCAGGCTATTCACGGTATTTGATAAGTGAAAATGAGTGATGGTGACATGTAACTGTTTACATTAATCTGGGTAGCTCATTATTTATTGGAGACTTCACAGAATAAACCAGGTTATTACCTACAGGTACATCTCATCGTGATAAGCATGCAGGTTAACTTTTTATTTTTAATGTTGTAAGATATATATATATATACTTTTCATGTGTTTTCTACTACAGAATTGTGTTTGTGTCGTGTGTTTTCACAGAACTGGAAACATGATGAAGCATAAAAGCAGACGTCATCATCCTCCCCCCTACGAAACAGTTTGGGTGAACCCCATAACTGGTTCCCACTCGGTTCCGATCAGGAGAGAGCTCGGGCTCAGGAGAGCTGACAACTGCCAGCGCGTAGGGAAGAGCCGGCCCGGCCTGCGTCAGGCTGATATATGTTGCGCTAAGAGGAGCAAATCCGTAGCTCGGACATTTGCCATCGATTCGCAGGAAATGGCATCCTTCTTTAACCTTTTTGGTAAATGAAGCTACATTTACAAAAAGAAAAAATAAGTTTAAGGTGAAAGAATTTGAAAAAAACTGTTCAAGGCATGCAGTGTCACACCGACTTCTGATTACAGATGACCAGCTAATCAGAGACTTCTTGTTGAAGGATTCTTGCTGTAAAATGACCGACAAGGTAGATGTATTGATCGATTAGCCAACATTTTGCTATTTCTAAGCAATTAACTACTCCTTCTTCTCTGCTAGTACCTTTTAGCCATGACCTTTGTGTACTTCAAACGAGCGCGCTTTGCTGTTGCTGAATACACCAGGAAGAATTTTTTTATTGCTCTGTAAGTTTGAAATGAGAGCGTTTAAATGGTGTTGTGTATAATTACTCCACGCACGAATGTGGTGTCTGTGCTCCAACGGTAGGTATCTGGCTAACACCATGGAGGAGGATGAGGAAGAAATCAAGTATGAAATATTCCCGTGGACACTGGGCAAAAACTGGAAAAAGAAGTTTCCCGTTTTCCTTAAGCAGCGTGACGAGCTGTGGGCTCGTATGGAGTACAGAGCTGCTGTTAGCAGGCATTGTTGTGAAGAGGTGAGAAGCGGGAAGATGAACGGTGGCTGCTATTTAAACTCTGTTTATTAAACCTGTCTCTCTCTGCAAGGTGATGGCCATCTATCCCTCCCACTCTCTGTGGCAAAGAGAGCGTTCGGAGCACCACAGCGGCGCCCAGCGCCAGTATGGCGACCATTCCCTCCCCTTTCCCCGCGGACCCTCGGCCTCGCCCGTCTTCTGCGCGCTGTGTAACCGCAGCTCTGTTTCAGATCAAGGCTCGTCTTTTTCGTGCAGCACCTCTAAGGAGAATCTGATCCCTGTTTTTGTGAATCCCTTTACCACAATGGATTCGAAGAAAACGTTAGCCGGGGCTGCAAATCGTCCGTCCTGCTGCAGTGCGGAGAACTTTCCAAGTAGGTACCACTGGTTCAATCGCTTGAGTTCTGTTTGTTAGTAATAAATCAGGAACTTGTGAAGTCTAAATTATTTACAACTAATTATGCTCTGCACATCTCTGATGCTGAACTACCTTGTAAATGTGTGTGACAGGGTACTTTTTGTTTGACCCCCTGTAGACTATGGTCCTAATGTCTTACTGATGCCTGTTGATCATACTGGAAACACTTTGTCGCCGCCTAGTGGCGATATTTGAAAAAGGCACGCGGTGGGGCTTATTTAAACGTTCAAAGGGGAATTGTTTAGTGTTTTAAACTACAAAAAAAGATCACATGCCTAAGACTGGAAAAGTTCTTAATCTAATATTATTTCTAGTTCTACGGAACGTTGCTGATATGCTTTATTTATGTGTTTCATTGTAAGGCCTCAACTTAAATAAGGTTTTGGGGATCAGCTTATGGGTAAACCTAGTTTAAGGAAGCAGTTGTATATGGATGTGCATTGCTTGATCTCAAGCTGCATGAAGAACTACAAACTTAGGGTTTTACTTTGTACATTAATAATTCATTTAAATGCCAAGCATGTACAGTGAACAAAGGCAAAGCTTAGGGGGGGGGGGAACTTATGAGTTTTACAGTCTTTTGACAAACATGTTAATTTTTTCCAAAGTATTTAACTTTTTTTGCCAGATTAAATCATCTTGAGGATTGCCTGAGGAAACAGTGGTATAAGTGGATGCTTTACGTGTTCCAGCAGGAGATCTTTGCAGCAGGTCCAGCAGCGACCCCTCCATGGACTGGTTCCTGATAGAGGAAGAGCGCCTTGGCCTGCTGTCCACTGATGACCTTCTGTCCTGATGGTTCTTCTTAAAGTCTGCCTGCTTAAAAATTCTAATGCAAAGTTGCTAAAGATCTGACAAAACTTCTGATTGTAAAAGATCTTCGTTGTTGCAGTTTGAGTAAACACTGAAGCATATCTATTCCCTAAACTTGAACATGGTGAAATCCTGCTGTCCACAGTTGTGAAAAGCCAGCATAACCAGTTGAGTTTTGAAGAAATAATATATATTTGCACAGTATTTTTTAATTTAAGTGCCTTTCAGGACTATTTAAAATAAAAAAAACCAACTATTTATGAGCTTTAAATGTTTTATTAATATACACCATAATTAAGGAAGCAGATGGTATATTTTCCAAGTTGGCGACAGACCATTACAGCACACACTTTCTCAGTTTGACCAGGAATGCTGTAAAAGCAGGAGCAGATCCAGATTATTGCAGTTTACAGACTGATGCACCGTAAAAGTAGAAAGTGACCTCTCACCTGTGTGGCTCATCTGTTCCGGATGCGGTCTGGCAATGTAGGGAACGCTCCCAAAGCCCGGCTGACTCCGAGCGGTCGTCTCTGAGGAGATCAAAGAGGCGTCCACACTCAGCCTGGATCAATGTGAACGTGCCATCGGCTTCTTTTGACTTTACATCACCTTCGTGGCTGGCGTCCACAGCTGGCTCCTCCTCCTCCTCCTCCTCCTCCTCCTGCTGCTGGTCCCTGGGCAGCGCCGGAGGTTTCCTGATGCAGTAGCTGCCATCTTTCTGGAGAGCCGGAGCCACTGTCCATTCACGGAGAGGAACCTCGACGATGCGCTCACACAGCAGAGGCAGTGCCAAGCATCTGAGCCCCTCCAGGAGATCGACCACCTGCGTTATGCTGCGTTTCAGAGCGAAGGGCAGGCGGTAACGTTTACTGGAATACATCTGGACGGCACCTGAGAGACCACACATTCCCTGCGTCTAAACTAGTATAACTTAACAAATTCACTCTTATTTGAAGACGCAACAGTGTCGTGATCAGCCATCTTGGGTTAGAAATTCGGTTTACTGAAGGCTCCGCTAAGATTTTAGCTATTTCTAATTTAGGGGCATTTTTGATAGAGTAGCAGAAAGAAAAGTCCTGATTTCTGACTAGATCTATACCGACTTTGCAAGGTAGACCGCACACACGGCTCCGGGATACAGGTGTGGAGTCACAGCGGGTAAGGCCAGGTGGGGGTTGATAAGGTCGAGAGCCGCCTGCAACACACACTCATTTATACATCTGCTCATAAGAAGAGTAAAACCGGGGAGGAGGACTTCTCTCCTAATAACCTACTGACCGCGTGAAAGCCCCGACCAGAAAGGAGTGGGGATGCTGCGCAGAGGTCAGTGTGGAGGAAGCGGACGTTGTCGGGCCACTCCTCCCCTCGGCGTACGCTCCACGCCTTCCTCCAGCCGTTGTAGTTCAGCACGGCTCTCCGATGGTGGTCCTCCCTGAGCTCCACACTTGTGACGCAGCCTTTAGAGCCAACTGGGAATCACGCGCGCACACACAAACACAGTAGTTACGGATGAAATTTACATTTTAAATGCCGGTGGCAGCTTTTTTTTTTTTTTTTGCGTGTGATGTTTGTTCAAATCGCTTGAACTAAGCTCCCTATAAACACGCTGAACACCTCTGGCACAGATATATCAAACGATCACTGCATCCTCCGTCAACGACCTGCTCTGGACAGGAACAGAGACATGGCCCCGGACCCCGAGCCTGACTCCAGCACGCGGTCCCCTTCTGCGACATCCATCATCATCAGCATGGTGGCTGCATCCTGGGGAAGGAGAGAGATCTGTAAGGTCCTCTCGTCGGTACGAGCCATACTGTACCCCACCGGGCCGTGTACTTTCGGATAGGCGATGGCTGGTCCTCTCTTCATCAACAGCACATAATCCTCCAGACTGGGCCGGCGGATGAGGATGGATACGCCCCTGCCCGTCTTTAGGAACTGACCCGAGCGCTGCCCAACTATGTCGTCGTGCTGGATGAACCCCCAGCTGCTCATCAGCCGCGCCCCCGGCTGAAGCTGGAACAGTTTCTTGAACTCCACCCGTCTTTTCTTAGAGTGCTCGGCGACGAGCAGCTCCCCGAGAGAGAGCAAGCGCTCGCCGGGCACAGAAGAGCAACTTCCTTCCTCCTCAGACCAATGAGCCCCAGGGGGGTTGGGTTCCCCGACCGTGTCGGAGCCATCCTCAGTGGTTCCACTATGTTCTTGGTGTGTTTCTGGGTCATCTGTGGTCTCTGTCCTATCCTGGTCCCTCAGCTGCATGACCTCCGGGCTCAGGGCGTCCTGGGGCAACAAGCCACTGATCCTCTCCAGGGGGGACAACGGTCGCCTCCTCTTGGACACCAATGTCCACCTAGAGTTCAACTCGGGACTCAAACTTGAATGGTCCCCCTCAATTTCCTTTAGTTTAACAGGATCTGCAGAAAATGTTCGCAGCTCCCTCCTACATTTATGGAGTTTTAAAAAGAAAACACGGTTACTGTTTATTCTCACCAATCTTCGCATACAGGCGAGTCCAGCCATTGTATCGGTTTTAAAAAAAACAGTATCCGAATTGTACGGCATGAAGGATATATTACTGTTGGTCTCCAGCCAGGCGGTGTTTACAGTATGCAGGTCGCCATGCTGCAAACGCGCGTGTAATAGACGTCATAAGCGAGCGACATGTGTAACTTACGCGTACCGACAGGTGGCGGTATTGTTCCAAATTCTGATGCGTTTATGGCTGATGGTGTCAGCTGGAAACAGACTAATAAAACGTAGCTTGGTCCATACAGTCAGTTCTTTAACGCACTTAAATATTGTTAAAGAGCGACTAGTAAGAATATTAAGTCTAAGACAGGCTGAAAAGTAAACCGAGTTTAACATAAAACTTGGCATTATGCCTATCAAAAATACCATTTGTGACAGAAAAGTGTTTTATGTTTTTTTTTGTGCAAGTGGGCGGGTCTTAGAATATGACGCTTCCGCGCACGTTCTCAGAGGGGAGCACGTGGTTTGTGTAAACCACGCACGCAGACTCTAGCAGCGTTTCAGAAATGGCGGCCGATGGTGGTATTTCGTCGGTACAGCTACCTTGCGTTTTTTCACCCAAAACACGACAGTACTTAGCTTTGTGTGCCCAAGACGGAAAACTTCGTATATGGAATACAGACAGTAAAACACTTCACCAAGAATACGTGCCTTCAGCCCATTTGAGTGCCACTTGTATCTGCATATCCTGGGGACCATGCCGGACACTCAAGGTATGTTCGGCTGCATTGAAGTTAAGTTAGCTACAGTAGCTAGTAAGGCCTTAGAAAGCTGTTTGTTGTAGTTTATCGTAAAAGTCGACTTGTGAAATAAAACAACACATCGTTGTTTAGCGGAGAAATCCCCCTGAAATGTGTCTGTTAATGTGCTAATGCTAGCACTTTCCCCGTAACATAGTTACGACGTCGGGTTAGCCACGGTAGCTTTCCGCTAGCTTTCTACAGCTGCAGGACGCACATGTGTCCCACATGGTTGTTGAGAAATGATGGAAGACGCTTTAGAACTGGATTCCTGTTCGAATGTACTCATAAGCAGTATTTATTGTTGCTAAAATGGCCCGATTGTTCATTTAGCATTCTGTGATGACAGTCAGCGTTGCAAATAAAGTCAGAATTTAGGTTAGCATTAGCCTACCACCGCTTTAGAAGCGTGTGCCACCATGACACTTATGAAAGGCTAGATTCGATAAGTTTCATCATTTTTTCCATTTAATTTTAAAGTCTGGTTCCCAATAATACCTACAAAATACAGCTCGACACCGTTGTAAACGCCGAATCGCGGAGACACTTTGGAACATTGTATAGTATCAAGTAATTTTCTTTTTAAAATGAAGCTGTTCAATACCTATTCAAAAAAGCAATATTTAGATAGTAGCAATGAAAAGTAGCCCTGAAATCTGTTTATTTATTATAATTATGAATCGCTCTATTGCATTATTTAAAACCACAGCAGTTCAATAGAGATTTAAATGCTGATTGAGATGCAGCCACCCCTCCTTAAACTCCTATGTCTATATAAATATTTGTTTAATTCACATCAAAAATGTGTCGTGTTTTAGGAGAGACCTCAGAGGAAGAAGAGGAAATCCGAGGCGGGACAGGTGGAGGAGAGTGCAGACCTGTTGGCCATGGGCACAGCAGCCGGTACCGTGCTCATTTATAGTACAGCAAAGGGAGCGCTGCACTGTACGCTGGTGAGTTTGAGCTCCCACGCACACTGGCTGTGACCTGCATCAGTGTTGTGTTTCTTACTTTGAAATTTCATGTGATTCTTGACAATTAAATGTAAACTTTTAGATGTAAACTGCATGTGAACAACAAAGATCCCTGACCCAATAACATAGCTGCATTAAGGAAGTCCAATCTGCTTTAGAATGTTGTTTTTCTGTTCCAGGATGGAGGCCACAGCGGAGGGGTGAATTGTGTCCAGTGGCACCCAGATGACAGTTTATTGTACAGCGGTTCAGATGATACGAACATTGTGGAATGGGACCTGCAGACAGGCAAGACAAAAAGGTGTGTATGCAGTTCAAAGTCATTGCGATTAATAATGCTCAGTGAGATATTATCCTTTATTATACGGATGCAGCAAACCTGTGCAAATTAGCTTTTTCAATTTTACTCTGTGTGCAGACTTTATTTATAGAAAGTTGTTGTGTAATTCTGATAGTGGGCCTTGTTGTGCCAGGGAAAATTTCCTGGAGATCTAGGATTCCCATCCCTGTCAGTAATCACTCCAATGTTTAGTGAATACCTCAGAGTATCTCAAAGAGACTCATGAGGACTAAGTAATTGTGACGTTAGGCCACCCTAATTTTCGATCTGTGCTTTCAACAGCAAGTGGAAGGCCGATCGTGCGGCTGTGACCAGCCTTTGTGTGAGCCCCGACGGGAAGCTGCTGCTGTCGGCAGGTCAGACAATCAAGATGTGGGATTTGAACACCAAGGAGGTCTATAGAGTGAGTCTTCCGGCCGCACATGTGTGATGACATGCCGCACGTACAAATGGCGGCTGCGTGTGTCTGTCTGACGCGTGTCGCTCTGACTGCAGAAATTCACGGGCCACTCCACCGCTGTGACGACCCTGTGCTTCGCCACCACGCGACCTCCTGACAGCAACGGCCTCTATTTTCTCTCCGGGGCAGCACACGATCGACTGCTCAGTGTTTGGTGAGTGCCCAGGCGGCGGGCACGGCTGTCAGATTTCATCTAGGCGTTGGCCGTGCGTGTTTGCTTATTTGATATTCACCGACTTCATCTCTCTCCCCTCCATAGGCAAGTGCGAGAGGATGGAAAGGACAAGAACTCGGTGGTGTCATTTGCTCTGACTGATGAGCCGCAACACATCGACCTCATCCCATCCAAGAGCAGGGAGGAGGTTAGGGCGATCAGACACTGAATCCAGTTTGGTACCCAGCTGTTAGCGAATTTGTCTGGTTCGGAATAGATTGACGCTCCCGATGATGTGGTCCTTCAGGACCCACAGTCCAGCTGGGGTTTATGTGCTGCCAGGTAGACGCCTGCTCTCTGCCAGTTTTCTTTTAGGACTTGAGACCAGGCTGGATAAGGTGCCCCAATAGGGTATAGAATGTCATCTCAGTTCAATCACAACAGCGCTAAACATCTCTGCTATGTCAGAATATCGGTTACTCGGAAGTGCCGACGATCCAAATAAAGAAGACATTTTGTAAGATTTTTTTTGTGAAAAACACTTCAATTGCATTATCTCTGGCATCTGACATTACAAGTCCTCCCTGTTGTGTAGCCATGGCAGATTTGCTGTCAGTCCTGCTTAGCTCAGCCATCGATCGTCTGTCTTCTTTTTGATTCCAGGTGATGAGGCTGGCGGTGGTGTGCAAGGATGGCCAGCTGCATCTCTTTGAGCACTTTTTAAATGGGTGAGGTGTCGCCACTGTGTTTTTTCATGCATCTTCCATTAGCAACACACCAGTGATGATGCACACAAGAGTATTCACCTTTAAATGGGGAGAAAAAAAAGTGAACTATTGTACCTACTCGTCCCATTTGTACGTTTGTCTCTAGTCCCTGCAAGAAACCGTTGACGCCTTCGTGTACGGTGCAGATGTCTGACACAAAAGACACCCCGATGCCAATCCCGCTGCTGGCAGCTGCCCTGCGAGCAGATACGCCGACCCTGACGTTGGCCTATGGGAACCACTTGCAGCCCGTCATGGAGAAAGTGGTGAGCCCACACACACAGATGCAAATACACATCAGGGACCAGCCTCTCCTGGGATGGCCTGTGGGATGAATGCACGTCAATTTAGTTTCAAAAAATACATTTCAAAGTCCCTCCTGCTTCTCATCCGTACAGGAGATCAACACAGCCGAGAGGCGTGTGTGTTTGACACGGGATGTTCAGACCAGCTTGTCTATATCCATGGGAACCACATTGTCCAAGGTAACGGCGGACAGATTAGATCTTATCTTCAATATTTTACCACTTCTTCTTCCCCAGGCTGGAGGTGATCATATATTAGCCAAAGTTGTTTCTAATATGAACTCAATTGTTTTTTTGTTCATTCCAGGTGAAGACGCCGATTGTCAACGCCAACAGCAAATTGTTGGTGCCCGGGCTTCCCGGGCACCAAGCTCCAGTCAAGGGAGCCACACAGGGGTCAGAGAAAAGGAAAACCGAAACCAAAGAGGTTAGTGAGCTCGTCATCTTGATGCTTCTTTTTTTCTTTTTCATCAGAACAGTTTTATTTTTGGATATATTCAAATAGAAACATGCGGGAATCCAGCTGGACGTGTACAACGATGTGCAATTTGAAATGTCTTTTGCAGCAGATGACGATAGCAGAGCGAATTGGAGAAATAGATCTCTCCAGCAGAAAGGGAGCTCTGAAAGCAACAGCCTCCCTGCAGGCAGATAATTTTGCCGTGCTGCTCGTGCAAGGCCTGGAGAGCAACGACGCCCACATCCTAAACGTGAGTAGTTCTCTGGGTCTAAACGTTTAGGTACTATACAGGTAACGTTTTAAACTTGCCTCAGATCAATACTTGTGTTCTCGTTTTTACAGAAAGTTCTTCAGACTAATAAAGAGACCGTTATAAAGAAGACGGTTGCTCAGCTACCCCTCCCTGCTGTGCTACCTTTGTTGAAAGAGGTAAGTCCTGTGCATGATGTATAAAAAATGTCTTCTTTTTTCCATATTTTCTAATAAAAGTGAATGTGGATCTATAATTTTTGTGATTTTTTTTTTTTAATTATTATTTCAGCTTACAAAAAGGCTTCAAGGACACCCTTTTACGTGAGTGGAGCTTTTTCTTTTCACATCAGAGACATGATCTTTCTGTGGCTTTTATTCTAAAAGCCTTCAGATTCACCATTAAGCTCACGAATGACAGCAAAGGTACGGTTGTCTCCCTCAGGGCTGTTTTAATGACCCGGTGGCTCAAGGCTGTGCTCGTGCACCACACATCATACCTGGCATCGGTGAGTGCGTCTGCATTTGTTTTAGTTGTTTCATACCACATAAGTGCAGCGTTTTTAGGTGCCACCCAGTTCAGCGATTACCCTCGTGAACATTTAAATGTGTTGGCTGCTTGTGACAGGATCCAAACAAATGATGCTTCGAGCTCTCCTCAATACTGTTTCGACCTTTTGTGCTCCAACATGAACATCGCGTACATAAATATCGTAGTTTATGGACTATAAGTTGCACATTTTTCATAGCGTGGCTGGTCCTGCAGCTTATACTCAGGTGTAACTTATATACATATTAAAATATTTTAGTTCACACTGACCTCCATAAAGAAAGACTAAATACTACCTTCAGGCGTGAGAGAGCACTCTAGGCTCCTGACAGCTACTAGTATGTGCTACTCCTGTAGTGCTGAAAATGTATTCAACTATCAAAATAATGAAGCCTGAACACAAATGCCCTCCAAAAATAAAATCCCTTTCACCAAGGATGAGGAATTTAATGGATTCAGTGAAGTGGAATGAGATGGAGATTTTATTAAACTTGTTTACCAGTACCTATCTTGTTGGGGTTGTGAGCTTGTAGTGGTAATTCTGTATTTCCATGTGTTATTTATGCTGTTGTGTAGCTGAAAAACTGTAATTGTGTAGCGTTATCATAGCTAACACCTATTCAGCCTGTTGTTCTATATTCTATTGGTAATATTATAACTTGCCTTTCTAAATAACACGTCTGTTCTGGTCTTGGATTTTGTAAAATACATTTCCCCCCCAAAATGCGACTTAAACTCCAGTTGTGGGGGCTTGTATGCCCATTTCTATCGCCCTAGATGAGAAGCCAGTGCATTAGCATGCGGAGACTTAGCTTAGGACTTTACTGTGTCATTGAGTTAGTGACGTCGACTGGGATCTAACGCGATCTGACAAAGGAAACAGGCTTTCAGCTTTTTTTCTGATGGATTCCAAATCTGATTTAGGGGGCGCTAACTCATCCAAGCTGTTTCTACCCTGTTAGGTAACAATATTGATGTTAGTTTTTTGAGCTTTAAAAGTGATTTGGGGGGTCTGTTTAGCACTATGGCGAGTTGATAACCCTCTGACCTTCTCAGGACACTGGCGCTATACTCATCTCACACGATGACAGTGGGTAATGTGACAGACGGCACTCTCGGGCTTGTCACCCTTTAATGTGCTAATATACCGAAATGATCCATCTGTTTATTTCCCAGCTGCCAGACTTGGTCACCCAGCTGGGCTTGCTTTATTACACCATCGAGAGCAGAGTGAAGATGTTCCACAAGTTAACGAAACTACACGGGAAACTGTACCTCCTAATATCACAGGTTGGTTTGGCTCTTTGAGGCATCAGATCTATATTGTTTGTGCATCAGTAAACTTCATCATTGAATTAAAAGTGTGGTAAAACACGTTATTCTTTCTTTTGGCCACTAGGTGGCAGAACATGAGCGAAAGCCCACAGCGACGACGGTCGAGCGCGAGGCTAAGCTGGTGTATGAAGAGGGTGAGTCCACTTTTCTCCGTAATTGGTGAAGCTTTTCAGTCGACCGAGTCTAAATGTCAGCAGAGAGCAGCAAAGTCTTGAACCCGCACAGTCCAGAGCAATGATTGATTTGAAGGTGCAGCCAGTGAAACTAGTTTATTTTATTCTTTTTTATGAATGTTGTGTCTGGCATTAAGGTGACTGTTTACAAATCACTGGGGCTTCTCATCAGTGCTGTCTGGGACCACTTTACATTGCAGAAGGAAGGCCTGTCCATCACGTTGCCGCTCTTAACGATGCACCGCACGCAAACAGGGCTCCTGTTGCCTGGCAACCTGACTGGCAGGGTTCAGATCCTCCCTTTTGTGCGGAACACGGCTCTACTGTGTTCCCATTCATTTTTCAGTCCTGTGCTAAATATAACACCCAGCCTGAGCCTAACTGGAAATATCTTACTGGAATTAATTGTTGTATAATTAATTTTTCAATATCCTTCAGTGATTTCGAAAAGAGAAAAAAAAAAAAGTTTACAAGGAGCGGAGGAACAGGAAGCTGTCGCTGCATATCTAAATAGTTGGGAAGTCATTCCTGACGGAAAGTCAGAGAGGATTAATTTGATTAGCTTGATGCAAGCACTTTTCCAATTACCATATTCTGTGTGGTGCTTAAACAACCACTCAGTAGCAGCAGGCGGCGTTCATTAGCACCAGCGCATTAGCATTATAGAAGCGCACATGCAGCCATGCCCCTGAATCGCCATGATTTCGCTAATCTAGTTAGCTGCACCTTCACGAATGCGCAGGTTATCTGTAAAGCAGATGTCAGGGGCACCGCGTGCCCCCCCCCCCATCCCAGTACCATCTCTGATGCCGGATTATGATCCATTACACAAATAAGCGACGTCTCCTTAGCGGAGAGGAGGTGATATGAGGAGCATGTTAGCTCTGACAGGACACTTATCCTCTCACATCAGCCCATCTCAGATCAGCCTGGTCTGGTAGAAGGTGGTGGTGGCTCTGGGTCACGTCAGGTCCCTCCCTGGATTTCTCCTGGGTTTTACATTTGTTTTTATTTGCGTACAAACAGAGTCATCCGACGAAGACGAGGCCTCTGGCGACGAAGGTCTGCCCGATGACGATTCTGACGTAAGTTCCCAAAACCCTGATCACGTAGAAGATCCGCTTGGTTTCGGCAAAGAAATGACGCCAGTCACGATTTGGTCTTTATTAGAACTGGGAAGAGGAGGAAGCGATGGAGGAAGACCAGGACGAGCAAACAGACCGAGAGAAGGATGACGCCGAGGATCCCGAAAGTCGGCCGGATTCCAAAGCTAACGGGGAGGATGACATGGAGCATGAAAATGAGAGCGAAGAGGAATGAGGCGACGTCATACATACAATTGGATTTGAAAGAGTTCTATATGTACTTTTGTTTTATTTTCATGTTTTTGATTTTATTCGAATGGTTTTACAAACTCCGCAGACAGAATCAGGCCACCACACCACGTCACGGCACGTTTTCACCACCAGGGCGGCGGCATCATTTCCTGCTGTTCGAGGAGGCGGCCCAACGTTTTCCACAAAACGGATTTCGTTCATTTCCGGGTGGTCAGCATTTAGGCACGAATACAAATCAAAGAAAATGAATTTCCAAACATTTTCCTGGAATTATGAATTACAGTCTGCATTCCACGTTTTTGGAGATTTTTGCAAAGATAAAACTGCCGAGACTGTGATTGGTTTCATGTTTAACCCTGCAAGCCGGATCGGAATGCTCTTTGCTGAGGCTGGGCTGGAATGCAGCGCTCCGGGTGAATCTTAGCCGTGCAGAAATACCTCCTGACCATCCACCTTTTCCCTACGCTATGTAAATCTTTCTGTACAATGAAGTGTTTGTATGAGCTCCTCCTGCAGTTGACCCTCACAAATCCTCTGGATTAAATGAATTTCTGTAAAGTTTCCCTCTCAGACTTTTTATTTTGAAAGATTTGTTTGAAAAAAAAATATATTGTCATCATTTAAACAACTTTATTTTATTTTGAAAATTTTGATTAAACCTAAAATATTGACTACAATATACAGAATTCTTGCTCAGGATTTGAATGAATCACCTTTAGTCGGGGGTTTTTCTGTCCACAGAGCTTTGGGGTCCACATCAGGGCTCCGAGTGGACCCTGGTCCCCAAGCTGCTGCTGCTGCTGCTGCTGTGGGTCGTCATCTTGTAAGGTGACCTTTCACCCCAGGCTGAGGACCCGAGCTCTCTCTGGATCAGGGTTTTTATTAGACGACAGCCTGAGCCATTCATCTTTCTGTCCACCCTAACCCAGTCTTCCCCCCTCAGCCCCTGTGGTACCGGGAACTTCCCCCACTTTGCGCACGCGTCCAGTGGTTATGTTAACAGCCGTAAGCTAGCGGACAGACATCGGCTTTACACGACAGTTTCATTGCATTATAAAACAGAAGATCCATGTGATCACTTTACCTGGCACCGGTTCACTGACACCAAATTAGACTTAATAAATCTTAATTCAAATAAATCTCTTTCTTTACCATGCAAATGAACCGTTTCAGAATAAGAGCACGTACTGGTCACTGAGCAACTGTAGCCAGACCTCTAATTGGTTTGCTATTCATTAGCTTCTGCCTGAATTCCTTCATAAATCCGTGTGTGTGGTTTATAATAAATCACTATGGGGCTTATTTTATTACACTAACAGGGTTAGTCCACAGCGTCTGACCTTTGAGCATCTCTGATGAGGGATAGCTGTTGAGTCTATTGATTAGGTCTCCTGAGGGAAATGCCTCCCTGTCATGTTATTGACACCTCTGCGCCCACAACACTGTAAACACCGGTAAGAAGAGAGTTAAGCTCATTAGTTTGTGGTTGAAGTTCAACAAATCGGTCATAAAGTCGACTGGTTTTTTTCCGGGTAGTTAATGTTGATGCCTGGCTGCAGAGCCACTACACCTGACACACTCTTTGGAGCCACTCAGACACTTGCTGCTGTTATTGATGGAAGACAAACGCACACATTACTAGCCTTGGGAATAAATGGCATGCCCTGGTTTTGTTAAGAGAAAGAAAAGTTTTGAATTTTTGATTTTTTGGAATGATCACCTTTGGCAGATCATTCCATTCCGATCCATGGTGACAGAAAACATGACTGCATTTGATTTTGTTATGGATTATACCCCAGATCATCATATTATTTGTCTCCGCTCTAGCCAATTGGTTAAAAAAAAAGTAAAAAGTGCAATGAAAGTCATCTGGCGGTTGTCTGCCAGTACTCCCCCGTGGTTCTCCACGGGCCCCCGTGTGAGCTTTGTCCCATTTCAGCTGAGCAAACCAGCAGAGATGAAGGGGGCAGAGGGCGCTGCTCCTCGCGCGTCAACTGCCAATGGGAAATGTCAGCCCCTCTCACGCGCGCGGAATCACAAACAGCCTCGGAGCGTCTCCATGGGCGTAACAGGGTGTCTGCGGAGAACTTGGAGAGCCAGCTGCTGTCCGCGCAAGAATTTATGCCGCCCATAAGGACGGAGCGGCCTTCTGATAGCCGGAGGGGGGGGGGGGGTAAATTCATCTGGTTCTGGCGCTCCAAGGCGTCTTGACAATGGTGCATATTTCATCGCTTGTTCGGGGGGAACGCCGTCGACGTCAGAGAGTCATAAACGGGAAATTCTGGGCATTATTTACGGCCGGAGAGCTGAACAGCAGCCTGTCAGGGACGCCGCAGAGGAGTGAATAATTATCATTGTTCAAGGCACATGCTGAAATTAGAACCTGTGCAAGAAGCACCGACAGATCGCCCTGGAAACCAAAAAGAGCCTACTTCTCCAGTGTTTTGCTCATCAAGCTCAGAAAAACACTAAAATCCCTAATCCTGAGGTCCTTGAAGGATCGATTACTTGTGCTTAACATTTTAACACCCATGACACCAAACAAAGGAAAAGGTGGAGTTTCACCATGTTTCACCCATGTGTGTGTCAGCGGCTGACACACAAACGCCCCCTTTAAACTGTGTCTCTGTTACTGGTCCTATCAGTTGTGGCTGCAGATGTCACCATAGGAGTTTTTTTTTCCCCTCTCTTTTTTTTCTTATCAGGCTTTTACAGACATTAAATGTGACATTTCGTGTTGGGACACCTCGGTGACATCAAAATTACATTCCGTGTCCTTTTCAGGTTGCTGCCCTCCACGTTTGCCCGTCGGCACTGAGGGGGGAACCAGAAGGTTCAAACACAAATTAGAAATGAAGTCCGTAGTGTCCAGCGGAGGGGAACCATGACATATATTCACTTCTCCAAAGCGCTGATATAGAATTTTGGAATGACTCTCGACACTCAAGGCACCAGTGCACCACTAAAGTCTTTTCTGAAGCAACCAGTGCATGTTCACTCGCCCAGTTTGATGAAAATCGGAGTCCAACACTTATTCATAAATGGTTTATGTAGTAAGACGGGGAGCGTAGCTGTGAATGATGATGGAGTTGTGACTGCAGAATGAATCCAACCGACTGGCAGACAACAGGACTGATGTCACTGAACGCCTTCATCATTGTTGTGACGCGTTAGGCCACAGGGAACAAGCACTTTCTTCATTCTTCTTGTATCAGCTGTGACATGTCGGCCTGGATGAGCTCAGCCTTGGAAGGGATTAATAAAGACCGGCACGCTATCAAAGGAGGTAAAGCTCCAGATGGCCTCCGGCGGATCTGTTCACATACCTCCAAACACATATCACAGTTGCAGAGGTCAATCATGCAAACTTCAAAATGTACTTCTGGTACAAGTAAGACACCTTTACTGATGTAATTCTCCTTTTAATGACTTTAATAACAATCCAGTACTGAAATATCGATTTCCTGTAGCTTAAGCACGCCTTCTATCATCTATATATTGTTTCTGAATGTGTTTCACCACTCTGCTGTGTAAATATTGTATATATTGTAAATACTATGGTTATTATGTTGACGATTGCTGCTGTAGCTAGTAAAGTTCTAAAGCCTGGGATAAATAAAATCACTTCGATTCTATTCTATTCTATTCAAGTTACAGGCTCCTTGTGTCAACTGACCATCTGACTCTTGACCACCAACACTCACGTCCCTGCTGGTTTTAGTTCCACACACAAGTTCAAAGTCAGTTTTAGTTCCCACCAGAAGGCTCAGGGGCTCCTCAAGCATCGCTGGGCCTCTCAGCAGGAACGTGCTTAATGATGCCGACAAGCATGACTGAAAATATTCATTCGAATTCATTTGGTTTCATTAAAAGCTGTGACTCATTTCAATGGATTCATTGTAAAAGAGGTGAGAGGCCTTCTATTTGTTATTGTTTTGTGGCCATCTTATCATATTTTAAGCGGAAGTGAGGTATATGATCAAAAGGTAATGGTATCTGGGAGTAGTTGCTGCACATGTGAGTAGTCAAACAGCATCTGGTGCCTGTAATCTTACTAGAGACGTCACATTTCTGCCACTCGATGTCGCTGTTGCCCAGGGTTGAACGCTTCCCTGCGCTGAAACCTAGCGAAATGCTTTGAGTTACTCCCATTTGGCAACTTATTTTGAGTTATGTGTAATATTGTTTGACTGTCACACAACAATACAAGGCCATTTCCTCCAAGCCACTGGAACGAGAAAGGTCACATTTCTGAATGAGCCGACCGGTATGAAAAGACAGAAGGACAGCTGCAGCAACATGTCAGTCCTGAAGTGCATGCGGGGGTGTGTGAGCCTTCAGTGTGTGTGTGTGTGTGTGTGTGTGTTACTGTCTTGTCGACTTGAAAGCCTCTTGCTGTGCCTCCCTGGTCACAGCCTGGACACGAGTGCGGTGGCCAACACTGGATTCTGATCACTGGCGCCTGGCAGAAATGCTAATTGAAACCTAATTTCCCGCGCTAGCGCAAACTACCGGAGCACAGCCCCAACACACGAGCTAAGCAAGAACTAAGGGAAGAGGGTCGGACCTCTGCTGGGCCCAATCGTCTGTTTCAGCTGTTACGGCACTAAGCTGGACTCCAGGCGCTTTATGGCCACAGTTCGGCATGATGGGAGCTTTAAAGGGGTCGCGAGGTCACCGAAAATTTCAGCCATTAATGCTCCCATCACTAAAGTAATCAGGAGACTCACAGTTTCAGCAGTCCTACAGAAGATGAACGAGTGGAAGTAAAGACGTGTCAGCACCTGTGAAGGTGCGAAAGCGAGTTTTTTCCTGCCTGATCTGTGACCTCAGTCCCTCATCAGCCCGAGGTGCCCACAGTCGCCAGGTGACTTGTAGCTAACGAATCATTTTAAACTGGTTTATGGTTTGCTCACAGATACTGGAACCAGGCTGGAACCAATCCCTTGAGGACCACAATCCAAGTGAGTTTTGTGAGGTTGCCACATTGATGACACTTCTCTACACACACACACACACACACACACACACACACACACGTGTAAGGAGATTCCAGAGCCTCTGAGATGCAACACTTGTTGACTTGATTTTAATCCCTTGTATTTCAGACGACCGGGGTTTTATGAGAATTACCACTGCTGTTGTCGCTGCAATGTTGTCATTTTGGAACGACATTTTATTCAAAACGAGAGGATTAATTCAGACAGATGGAGCTCATAAAGTAATGCTCGTCATCGCAGGATATTTCCATTCCCACAAGAAGAGGCGCCGCAACAAGTTTGCAAGACTAATTAGATATATAATTAAATAAATAAATAAACCGGCAAATGAGCACAAGGAATGTGCATTTTCCTAATTTTCCTTTTTCAAAAAAAAAAAAAATTAGTTAGTTGATTTGGTTTTGAGAAAAGTGAAACACTTGCACATGTATAATTACCACAGAGTTAATAGTTAGAACTTTTCCATTTATGGTTTAATACAATCCATTAACCTGCTGTGCGGCATAAATTGCACATCATTTGTCTGCGTTGTCTCTTTATTTTACATGAATACACATAAATGCCCGTTGCCATGACTCAATAGCCAGTTGTGAACTAATCGTCAATGTAAAGAAATCACGTGCTGCTTTGCTTTAAACATTTATTGAATCAGATTTTTTGTATTGCAGGCTGCTCTCCTCTTTTTTTCAGACCTCTCCATCACAGCTCTGGTTGACGATGACTTCAGCTATCTTCGACATCATAAAGTGACTGAGCTGTTCATTACGCCTCCATCGCCACGAATCCATTACGTTCTACACAACTACACCAACTGCTCAATCCTGCCTCAAGAGAACCAGACATATAATATGAAATTAAATACACAGCTGTGGGTGTACAGCCAGCATGTGCACTGCGCAGCTGGAACAGTAAGACAAGGCTGGCTGAAAATAACAACTTGTAAAGGTGTGGGTCCTCCGAGATCCGCTACCTCGGCGTGGCAACAGGTGAGGAGAAAATAAATCAGATCTGCAGAGGGAAAAGACTTAGGGTTATATACGCATGTGGTACGTGGCGTGCTGGCGCGCTCTGAACTGTATGCGCGAAAACATGATTTAGTGCTTTCATCCCAATTCCCTGACAGACAGGATGAGCAGATGCCGTCACCTAAAGGAGCAAAAAAATGTATTTTTTTGGCGTAAAAACATGCTGTACACACGCAGACAGCACCATAAGGTGGAGGGAATTGGTTCAGTCAAACCTCAGAGGGCACTTAACTAGTCTGCGCCACCGTTGCAAGAGGGCCCAAACAACAACGACACGCTTTGATTTATCCATAATTACACCCCAGTAGCTTATTATAATTTCTTTTTTAAAATGATCCATTGAAAAACAATAGGTTACAGTAAATAAATCACCATCAAGTGACAGCGTGAGCTAAATCTGCGGCTTAACAAAAAAGCCTTTTCGGATCATTTCTGCAAAGAGCTAATATTTAAGTAAACACCTAATGTCGATCCTGTTGTTAAAATAAATTACTAGCTTGTTTAATGTTTCCTTACATGGATTCAATGAAATTCATAAATGTATTTCTGCCAGATGTTCAATAGACCTGTGCTAACATTAGCATCTTGTGTGTCATCTTGTGTTTTTGATTGGTTGCGCTTGTTTGTGGGGGCGATGAAACTGCTCACATTTCTCTTTGTAAACACGGCTTCCCATTAAAATCGATTGCTGAAATCAGCCATCCGACAGCCCGCATCACCGCCATTCTGACTGTAAGACAAACAGAACTTGGCGACAAGCATAGCAACATGCTTGAGGCAGCTGATTAGGAGGCTCGGTTATTGGATCCATCAAATATGAGGAAACATTATTAAGGGTTATTGACTGCGTGAGTCTATCCAACAAGGACTTGAATAATTAAAGAATAAAGGCAAACAGGAAAAAGAAAGAAGAGCTGGCAGCAGCAGTGTAATTAGAGGAAAAAGCAGAAAGCAGAGGGGGAAATGAAGGTGCCCTCCCGATGGAACTTTAACTAAGCTCATCACAGTGACTTCACTGTTTTCAATATCTTTACATGGAATGAAACACTGTTTATAAAAATCTCTAATTACAATTTAAAAAAGTAAGATGGATTAACGGAACACTGTCAGATAAGATTCATTCCCTAGAGCCAAAGAGCCATGGTCGATAGAGGTGGACCATCTGTACTTTCAGCTTGTTTAAGAGTAACAGAGGTACTAAAAGCTAAGCTTTTGTGCCTTCATGTGAACGTCAACAGCTCTCGTTCAAAAATTGACTTTTGAATGTCAGATGCTTTTCACACAACACAGATTGTTCCAGATTAGGATTGTCTTGACTTTATTATTTATCGTCCATGCAGTTTGGGATTCAGTAGTTGTAGTTTGTCCTTCCCCCAAAGAAAAAAACCACTAGATGTATATTAATATTCAAAATCTGTCGTCAGCTTTGTTGCATTCAGAAATAATTAACTAATTTTAGGCAATTAAGAAACAATAATAAAGACAAGGAATGAAACGGCTCGTTGACAGGCAGCAGATCAGAGCTGAGCGGCGGAAAGGGAAAGAAAAATCAGCCGTGCAGCTAAAACAGCAGCGTCCTCCAGCAACCCAGGATGGTGTGTGCAAATTAGCCCGTGGTTTGACTGGAAAACCGCTGGATAGATTGGATCGAAAAAAAGAAAAAACCCAACAACCCACAATTAACTAGGAGCGGGGGAGAAAAGGGTGAGATAGACAACTCTGACCCACCGTCAGGAGGCATCTGATTATCTGGATTCGTTTGCCTGATCGAACTGCCTCCTCCATCGAACCCTGGTTTTGTGATTCGTATTGAAGTCCTGCCTAACTGGTCTTGACAGGAAACACGTGGACCGACACAAAAAAGGTCTCAGTTACATCAATAAACCGTGAGAGGAACCATGAAGTACTATCAAGGCAAAGCAGCAAAGTTGTAAAATGTAAACTAAAACATGAGGGATCCAGTGTGTGGAGCTGTATTAAAAACATCTTCAGAATCTTAAAATCAATCTCACTTTCAGTTTTTCTTTAGACAAAAAAACCCATGCAGCTCCACATTTAAACGCTCTCAAAGATTCATGAAATCCTGTCAGCTAAACACGGAAAAGCAGACGCATAAAACAGGTTCTCATCAAACACCCCGGGCTGGATCTGCTCCTGGCTGAAGGCCTCCAGTCCATCAATACTGTTATTCTTATCTTCCCAGCGGTGCAAAAGAGATGCGCCAGGTTAGCCTGCCAGGTTGATGCTTCTCCGTCTGCGATGGGAAGGGGATCTTTCCGACTGCTCTTCCTACCAGCGATGCGTAGTTGTGTGTGTGTGTGTGTGTGTGTGTGTGTCGTTCCACTGCTGTTAAAATCAGGCTGAATCGAACCCCGACCCTTGAAAACGACTAAACCGAGACCATGGAAGTAAATTGTCCCGTTCACAGAAGTGCACTTACAAAACCTACAGGTGCTTGTTGTGCCCTCGTGCGGTTCTGACACGCCCGTTTGCTGTCTGGCTTTGCTTATCTTTGCAGCGACGCAGCACAGAAGAGTTGTTTCCTGCATCGAGAAAACGACAGTGTAATCACAGATCAGCAAAACAGACAACAACCAACGTTCTGCTTGCTGTTGGTGACACTGTTGTTTCATCCGTTGCCTCTTTGACAGAGCTGAAACGTCTGAGGTTCAAAAGGCCTCACTGACCTCCGGTCCTGCAGTCGCCGTTGACGTGGCGACGACCCGACTCGGACACGCTGTAGATCGCATTCACAGAAAGTCTGACCTACCAGCAGCAGAAACATTTATCTCTGGTTTGTTTGCTTTTTTTTTTTTTTTCCTTCATTTTTACCTCTCTGGTCCGCCCACTGGATGATTCATGTCCTGTTTGGCTCTGAACCTGGTCTCCTCACAGTTCATCATTTCTTGTTGCCGCCGCATTTGTAACGTGTACATTTCAGCGTCTGTAATCTGTTTTCAACCGTTGTTAAAGTCCATCAACTCTATCACTTTTCCCTTTCATGGAATAACGCGCTGCCCCCCTGCGGAGGGGACGCTTCTGCCGCTCTGCCACTGTCTTCTTTGCAGAGGGCGCCGGATTACACCTGTTTCCCCGCTTAGCCTTTATTTGCCACAAGTTTTAAAAGCGTGTCAAAATTTTATGACAGGAAGAAGTGAACCATGAGAATATTAATCCGATCAGCTCGGCGGGTTTTGGACGCTGGGAAAAATGTTTCAAAATCCATGAGAGATTTATTTTCCTCCGCGTGAATCATTCTCTTTTCCGTCGGAGGCAAATCGGCCTTGAACGTTTGACGATTAAACGCTGCAAAAAGGTGTTGCTGGACTTCATCCCAGCTAACGGAGGAGGACCTCTTCTACTCTTTCATTTGCTGCTGTTGTTCAAACAAACTTGGACAATTTGTAAGAAGGAATTTCTAGGAACATCCAATAAAATGACAGTGGGAGGTAAACTTGTTGCAGGGATTCTGATGCGCGGTTAGGGTTAGAGCTAGTTGTGCTATTTGTGGGGTGAGATGTAGATGAAGTCTTATTTTCTACACAATTACAGTTATTGTTCCGCTTCTTGGCGGCAGTGCACTTCCCCTCTGTATCTGACAATTTTATGACCATGATGGATGAAAATATTACAGAACACAGCAGAAAATCACAGGTATGAGAACTCCCGTGTCAGCCAATCCATCTGGGCTGAGACAGTGTGTCCGTCAGCAAAAGGCCAAAGGGAAAGCAGCCTGGAGTCGTTTGTCACTGCTGACCCGGTCGTGTAGTCAAACCCACTTTATTATTCCCGGCGTGTCATTTCAACCTGTACCCCCAGCTCAGATCCTCGGCTTATGCCGACTCACATTTGTGATACTGGTGCAGTTGTCGTCAGTACTTTGTCAGAAAGGCAAAATTAACACGCTCAAAAGCTTTTAACTTAGCTTAACTCACAATGGCGGCAGCTCTCCTGCAGCCCCGGTGAAATGTTGCTTAAATTAAGCTCCAGCTTCGTCTTTGCCGTCACATTAACGGCGGCGCCGCGCAGTGAAATGACGACGCAGCTGCTGATTAGAATGGCGTCATCCAACGCGAGGGCGACACGAAGCACACGCTGGCCATTTTTCTAATCGCTCAGCGCACTGTCGCGTGGGATTAGAAGGATAAAAATTGTGGTAAATCAATTTTCCATTTACTTTTTGGACTTTACGTCTATCCGATGTCAAGCTAATGGCAGGACAAACTGCTGGGACTGTAGTCATTCATCAAAGGCAGTTAAAAGCAAATGGCTGAGCTGGGTCCTGGATCTTTACTTGATAAAGTTTCTTTATCAAGTAAAGATCCACTTTAAACTAAGTTAATTAGGAGCATGCTGTTGTCATGCTCCACTTTGTTGAAATGTGCTAATGCCCCAAACTGCTAGAATATCAAACCTACTCATAGTGAAAAAAACCCAAGTTTATTAACTTCATGTTCTCACTGTGGTGTAAATACACACTTTTCTGAGCTACTTCTGAGCAGCAATGACACAACTGCAAAAAAAAATACTAAAGAAATTCAGCGAGATATGGGGATGGACTCTTCTGTGACTGTTGAAGCAAACGTTAGCTGAGTGTTTTGACTGACTGCCATGCCCCCAAAGAAACACATCAAGATTTGACATGTTGGCTTTAAACTTTAGGTCAGTTTGAACTCAGACTTTGACAAAGAAAATAGAAGAGAAGAGAAAAAGGGGACTCATTTTAGCTCAGGCTTTAAAAAAAAAAGTACCAATAAATAAATCCCAATAAACCATGGGATCCATGCAAGGCAGGGGGGTAAACGATATGTTCACGGTGCTCTTGCTCTGACTTTTTTGGCTTGGGGCAAGACCTCAGCAATATTTGTAAACTGAGTTTGACAAGCCCTCATGGAGAGCAAAACATGTGGGAATAAGCCTCTCACTGCTCATCCCTCCTTTGCCAAATACCAGCGAGTGCATGAAGGAGCTGATATGGAGATCACCTCTGAGGGAGGGCTAAGCTGTGGATAACAAAATGCGCCTCTACATTTGCCTGCCTGCTACAAACTGTGATGGGGGGCAGGGGGGGGGGGGGGGGGGGGCATCTCCTGGATAATGGTAGCTGTTTAATGACGTTTTTTTGGGTATTTTTAAAAAACTTTAAAAAACACAACCATCCTCTGGAGGGATGCCAATACAGGGAGTTTACCCTAATTTTCTTTAACTATTTTTTTTTAGTAAATTCACCCTGATGCAAGACCAGAAAATAAACGTATGTTTAAATTTTTACCAGTTCCGAATTGGCTCTAAGTTGTCCAGGAGATGAGTAACTCCCCGCGTTTTTAAAGCGTTCAAAAGCACCTTGTTGTGCTCTGAGTATGCCCTCCGGTGCTCCACGGCCAACAACATATTTAATGCTTGCCTGATAAATAACGGCCCACAACAAACATACTTCAAGGTTTGAACCCTCTTTTGTTAATTTACGCCCGCTGCAAAGACCGTCTGGGCCAAAGAGCCACATCCCAGTCTGAGGAAGAGGTGAGTTATGACAGACACGTTTATTAAAAGGTATTTGTTTTATGTGCACAGCCCATGCAGGGGCACAGCTCAAATAAAATGATTACAAGGATTTCCTTCTTTGAACAACAGTTGCTTTTGGTCTCCTCTGAGTCATAACTCTGACTATAAATACGCCAGGATTAGACGTGCTGGTAGTGCACATGTTTCACATGCTCAGATGCTTTTGTTTCTGTTGACTTTCCATATATATTATACAGTATATTTGTTTAATTGTCATCCCAGCTCATTTTACAAGTGATAAGATGATATCATTGGTGTGAATTCATGGAAACCCCTGCGATTGTAGTTTGAAAACCAGTGTTTTAAACTGCTGGACCATTTGCTCAGTGGTTGACTGAGAGGTGAACCCCTGAACGGCTGATCCTTGTGGGGAAGCTCCTTTAATACTGGTGACAAACACCTGTTTTCAGTCAAATTTATGTAAATGATCGCATATTCATATTATTTTAAAGGGGCTTGATGTTGTTTCTAACATTTTTGTTCAAACAGCAAGTTTCAGCATTGCTTTGCAACAAAGTAAGTTGTTCTGTGACAAAAAATGAAGTGAGTCACGGCCCATTAAGGCCCTGCCGGGTCAGTTTAGCCCATTTCATTCCAGACGCGATGCGACGACGCCATTACGGGCCGGTTCTGAGCTGTGTTCAAAAGTGCTAATGTGTCTGTGCAAATGCTCCCAGTGATGATTTACAAGTAGTAATCCAGCAGTTCCAGGGAGGTGGACGCAGATTTTTATCATTAGCCACAGGTCCGACTTCACCACTACCGCCAAGTACAAGTTGAACCTGGAACCTGGCCACACATCATGACCACTACACACAAAACTTTACATGGAAACTATCCAATCATGCAGAAAATTACAACTCTACGCCCAGATGTCAATATTGACAACCAAAAAATAATGCCAAAACTGATTCAAATTTGAGCTTATTGCATCTTGGAAAGTCTAAAATAGCTGCTCTCTTGTCTGCACCTTCAAAGAAAAACCGATTTAAATTTTGGCTTAGTGTGTTGTGGAGCAGATGCTTTAATTAATGAGTTTATCAGAAGCCTGTTTTCTTTGAAAGGGGCCCCATACGTTGATGCACTGTCTAAGAATGAAACAGAATCAATCACTTTTAATAATGTAGACTATGTCTTGGATTATAGCAGTATAAATATAAAAAAAATCCATTTTGACTGACAGTATGATATTACACTGGTTGCATGAAAGACATTTATTATACAATTTTTAAGATAATATATGAACATTTTTTCTGACTAATGAACTAAAGCACTCCTACAGTTAAAAAAAAGAGTTAATGTGCTTAAAGTGTGCAAACAGTGGATTAACGCTCACAGTCTGGAGGACATAATGCACGTTTGACATCTTCTAATGCTTTCACCAAGGATCTATTTGTGGATTGTCTATGCACACATTATAAAACCTTAATGTAAGTCTAATGAAGCCAGTGGGCGACATCTTAAGTAACAGGAAAGGATTTGAATAGTCAGGGAGGTTAGCTTGGGTTGTTAGGTTTGTTCTTTTTCAGTTGTGTCCTTTACAGTTGTACCCTGGTGGCTGCTTACTTTGGTAAGACCGGTCTTAACTCAAACATCCATCATTCTCATCAGACGTTTCAAAGCCATTTCAGCACTCATCACAGCTGTTAGAGGTGTGGGCAAATGTTCTGTGTGTGACAGTACGCTGGTTCTCTGATTTTGTACATCCAGTGGTTAAAATAGTGTGATTACTGATTATGTAGCCGCCCTCTACAGGTCGATGCCCCCTTGTTATCTAACACCTAAAATGGCTTCTTTCAGGAACCCATTCATTCTTTTTTTGGCATTTTCAGATTCAGGCAAGCAGTTTTTCCTGTTTACAAAAGAATATGTGCAGAGGGAAAGAAAATTGCTCTCACGTAACAATTTTTTTTAAAAAAGAATGACATCCATACATCACCTAGGTAAAGAAAGAGGGTGGGCAAAATTTCAGACCACAATATAAAACTGGGACACAGTGTTTTTGAGCCGGACCTTGTGTATAACCGGGACAAAACAATAGGGCTGTTAAAATCCGCTGGGACATAGGACACAAGTGTCAAAACCGAAAACTGTCCCAGGTAAACCAGGACATCTGGTCACCTTAGTAAAAAAAATCCAACAGTGAGCAGGTACAACAAGGTTAAAAACACCTATTCCTGGTTGGAAAAAACCAAAAAACAAAATGAAAATACAACGTTCTCAATTTCTCCCATGATGACTCATATTTAATGTCCAGTAGTTTTCTTTTGGAGGCACTTTTCTTCCTTTTAAGTTAATTTCTTTGGGAATTCGTAACAATAAATGAACTGAATTGAACTGAAAGTGAAGCGGTTGCAAAGCTACAAGGGTAGTGCAGCATCTCTGTTCATTTTTAAAAGAAAAACATAAACTGCAGTAATTGAAGTTGTTATTTTGTTTTTCTTTCCTGCCCCGAAAATGTAAGCCAGCCGCTTAAGTGCAAATGCCCCCCATGATTGGATCAAAAATTGATTTGGCTGTGGTGATGTATGCTAGAGGAAGCAAAACAAACAAGGTGCTGATTCAAGAGTGTTATTTGTCTTCAATCCCTTCTGCTCCGGGCCCAAAAAGAAGTCTGTAGGATTTTTTAGATCAAGAATGATAAGTTAAATCCAAATTTTGTCTGTAACTTTACTGCTACCACAAAGTCATGTGACAATGTGACAGCCACAAGAGGAAATGGTTCAAAAGGACGCCTCGTTTCTGTTCGGCAGTGCTAAAAAATCCTCCACCATCAGTAGACCCGGTCTTGCTACTTTGGACATCTGATCAGAATGCCTCCAGGATGTCTCCCCGGGGAGGAGTTTCAGACGTGTCCAGCTGAAAGAAGGCACCGAGGCAGAGCCATGAGAGACCGGAGGGACGATGTCTCCTATCTGGTCTCCTAGAGTCCTCCTCAAGGAGCAGGAGGAGGCATCTGAGAACATCAGCACAATGGGGGCTCTCCTGTGCTGTCCCTCAATACAAGATGCACACTTGTAGAGGCTGCAGGTGCACAGTACTACCTGATGAGAATGATTCTTTATTACACACGCACTAACTCAATGTGATCAAAATACATACCGCATGGAGGGATTTTTCGGTGTCATTATATGCACAATATCAAGTGTAGTTTTTTATTTGCACATACCAGCGCTGCTTCCCAACCTCCCGCACACCACTTACAGACTGTTTGCACACTTAATTAGGGAGCAATGTGCCGTGTGGGTGGGCTCGTGGGGACGATGTGTGCTTTAGGTCGACAAATGTGAAGCGTTACAGTCACCATTATTACAAACACAGATGATGTGATCGGTGGCATCAGACCTCTAAGCCAGGCTAGTAGGTCCTCTCCTGGTGCGTGCGTGTGTGTGTGCGTGTGTGTGTGTGTGTGTGTGTGTGTGTCCAGTTTTCTCTGCACATACTCTGATGGAGCTGCTCCATTGTTTCCCTATTACCTGTCTTACAGATGCATATGAACAATTCATCTAACATTCAATATTTTTACCTAAATACTTAAATACTAATTAAAAAAAAAAAAAAAGATGTCAGAAGTATGTAAAGGCACTGATGAACTAGCTGGTGCAGCGAGAAAGGAACATGCACATCGGCCTCACAGGCCAAACCTGCCTGCTTCACTTCTGCTTTTATTTTGAAAACGACAACAACCGCCCAGGAAGAGAGGGACGACGGGAGAAACCAGCAGGGTGGAGAAAGGGTGGGAGAGAGGATGAAGGACCTTTGAAGAACATCTTCTCACACCCAGGATTGATGGACCTGCTGTTCAAAAACAAACTCTGATTAAATGTGTAGGGCTGATTGGGTTGGGCTATTGTTCCCACACTGGGAAAAGTCAAATTTAGCGTTCTATCAGTTAAAACCACACTAATTCCTTTTTCTTGCATTTTTTAGCTGTCATCATCCCGTGGGTGCCGTCAAAAGCAGGAGAAATACGAAAAAAAAAAAAAAAAAACCCCAAAAAACCATGCCAAAACAGGATCTAATGATCACTACCTGTTTGAGAATCTTCATTAATTTCTTACTTATGTTCCCCTCGACAACAAGCATGATACATGTAAGGCAAATAAAGGATGTACCCACGTACTCAGAGGATTCAATTAGGGGGGAATAAACGACAAATCGAGGATTTTTGAGTGCTGATGTGTAATTGCTGCAAAGATGATTAGATGAGTTTGGGACGTCACCGTTGTTCAATTTGCAACAGAGGAAATAAGAACGCATTTCCGCTTTGAATCTCTTCCAGTATATTGCGTTGCCCAGGGTTCAAAAAAATCCATTAGTGAATTGCATAAACTGATTGTTATTTGGATTTAATTGCAAAGTTAGTTCCGCAAACTGATTAAACAGTTGTGTGAAATATGAAGGCGCTGGAAGCTGCACTCCCACATGAGCGCTACATTATACATCCAATTTTTTGTTAATTAGACAAAACCTTAAAAAAGGTCGAAAACTAGTTTCTTAGTGTCTTAATACTGCAAGCTTTTTGTTGGTGTTGTTGGTTCGTATTCTCTTTTTTCAATGACTTTACAAAGGAGTGTGGTTTTTTTTGTATTCTGGATTTAAGGGGGCTGTATAGATTTCATGGCTGGTCTCTAAAATCTATAGGTACCCTCTTACATTGGGGTTCAATAATGGAAAAAAAATCTACCAATCCAGTAAGTGAAACATAAAACAAAACACACACCACACAACAACAACAACAACAACAACAACAACAACAACAACAACAACTCAATGACAACCTAAAACTCAACACAGACACAGACGTGAAAAGCCTGGCCTGCTACCCGGCGCTGTTTCAATTAGCACAGCGCTGTTTGAAGTCAACAGCGATACCCCAGAAGAAGTAATTATGCAATTTGCTGTTGCGAAATAAGCGGTTGCGTGAAAGAGGTGTCGCCACAGCCTCTTACATATCTGCCAAAGGTTTAACACTCCCACCAGTCGATGGCTCCAGGCAAAAACCATTGTTCTCTTATGGCCCCATACCCAGCCATCAACTGTCTTGAGACACATAATTTGAGATGTCTTGAGATGTCTTGGCCAGCCAGCATCTGTAGACACGTCTTGAGATAGTTCCAAGACATTTTAAGACGTGTCAATAAGAAAAGTTTGTACTTCAGTTGTAACAAAATACTTGACAATACTTGACACATGTACCATGTCTGAAGCCATGTACAGACGTGAATGTCTTCAGACAAAGTAAATATGTCTTAAGACGTCTATATGACACGCAATGTTTTGAAGACTTTCAGTGTCTTAAGATGTCTTGAGACACTCAGTGTCTTCAAGACATATCTTCAAGACATTGAGTGTCTTAAGACATCTTACGACACTCAGTGTCTTCCAGACACTGAAACCTGTTTGAGCGTTATTCCGTGTTCTACTTTGGCATCTTCAAATGTTTGTCTTAGGATGTCCAAAGACGTCTTAATTTACAAATATTTCAGTTATGAAGATGCCTTGAGACACCTTGATGGCTGGGTATGCTGACGGGGGTCACCCATGCTGCATGCTGAGGTTGCTATTTTCTCCTCACAGCTGCGTAGGAGTTCCAAACGCTGGAAAAAAACAATTTATTGAGCCTGCTTTGAATGACTTGATAGGTATAGCTACACTGTTTATGCCAGCTGGCCGCAAATGAAGCGTGGGGAAGAAAAGGTTACGGCAGTACAGCACGTGCAACTGCAGTGTGTCCTGCAGCAGGTGTGTATATGTGTGTGAAGAAAAGAATTATTTAGTGCAAGTGGCAGTGGCAGGCCTCTGTGTGTGTGTGTGTGTGTGTGTGTTTTATTCACTATTGTTCTGGGTCAATGGAGTACCAGTACGTTACACACCATCGGCTTTACAGTCAGGTGTTTGCCAAATAACTCATGCAAACGTCTAAAGTAACTTCTACAGCAGATTTGTCAGGGGGGCTGGTTAACAACACCCGCCGCCATTGCCGGCGGAAACAAAGCAGCTGCCGCTGCTGTGTGATGGGACATAATAAGGTTGATGCGTCCGCGAGATGGAGGAAAAAGAAGATATATGTGGCGAGACCGGACAGAAGATAGATGCTGGGGTCACAGAGGGATGGAGGAGAATAATCCGCTACGGTGACCTCGTGTTTCAAGTGCGTCTGAGAACAAAGACGAATTACACCGATGTGGGACAGGAGCAGGGTGGACAATTTGGCACGCTTTACTAATGGGAAGTAGCACCGTTGAGAAAAAGTAAAGCGTTTATGTGTGTCCCTTTATATACCCGTAAAAGGCACTTGTTCTGTCCCGTAGATCCTGAACAAAGCCGAGGTAAGATAAGATAAGATCTTTATTGATCACACAGTAGACTTTAACCATTATAGTACCTCAACAACAGTTTTAAAAGAAACATCAAATAATACTGTGAAAAAATAAACACAAAAACCAGGAAAAAAATGACAAAACGAAACACAAAAACCAGTATCTACCGACACAGTCTTGCCATTTAGGTGTACAGTGGTGAGGTGTTATTGCACAGGTGAATATGGATGCAGAGCAGCTAGAAAGGCCTCTGATCCTGGGCTTGTTGAGACCCTAAAGCAGCAGCACCGAATGAACAGATGTGTTAGCATGGTCAGACTGGTGCGGCGGCTAGATCTCAATAGTTGGTGGACAAACAGCGGCAAATTAGATTGGAGACTTGTTTCCTGGTGTTATTATTATGATTTGGGTGTGTTTTCAGATTTTGTGACGGTGGTTGTACAACATGACCTGCTAACATTTTGAGAAGAGGTCAACATTTGATGTTGAGGGTGATTAAAGGACTGCTCTGAAACAGAAACGACAAGAGTCCTGCTATTGCAGGGACTCGTTTATATTAATAATGTTGGAGATGTCCTTTGCTAACATTGAAAATGACCCTTACAGGCTGCGGCATGACATATATTTGCATATAGATTATAACCAGAAATATGTTCCGGCGTACTCTGGTAGTCTATCTAATTCTTGGTTCAACAACTCAATTTTCTGCTTCGGCTGTTTGGCTGACTTAAACGCGTCAAAGTGACTCTGAATTTTTTAAACATTGTTTCTATATTCAACATCTGACACTCCCTGCCTCTTCTTCACTTTCAGTGTTCAGGAATGAATGAGGTATTTGGGTCAGAAGGTAGCGATGTGCCCTGCGCATTTCCTGGAGATCGCTGATAGCTATGCATCAAGCAGTGTGGCGCTACATCCCGCAATAATAGCTGTCCTTCTAGGGGCGTGGTTTAATAATTCGGTTTGATTTAGAATGCCATGAAAAGAACTGTGCCTGGGCTCCTTCAGACTTCCATCTTTGGCGTGGGAAACCCAAAGTGGCAGCTGCTGCCTTATTATCCCGTATGGAGCCGCTCTGCTCAGATCAGAAGCTCTCAGGCTCTGTCTGTTAGTGTCATCACAGAGGCGCACCGGAGATGTGCAAATAATACATCTAGGCGGGCAAAAGGAGGGCGTGTGCTTTAATAAACACTTTTACATTTGTGCAGCTCCAGGCCTATTGAGGAAAAGAAATGCTAAGGTACATTAGCTTCCATTTCAAGGTAGAGGAAAATTGTTTTCTCTTCAGTCCATCTGGTTCTGGTTTGCTGACACAACGGTTGATGTGAAATGTCTTCTATGGATTAGTAAAAACTTACCTGGGATGGTCAACTTCGAATGACCCCACCTACTATGAGTCAACTTCAAGTGTGATGGGCCTGATCAGTCCAGGGACCACGTTCGAGTTCCTCTAAGCCCGGAAAAGTCTAAAATACTAGGAATTTGAACAAACCGGTTGCGCTAAAACAGCTAGGTGGGGTATTATAAAACCTTGCGTACATCGTACTTAAAAGCTTGAAGGTAACAAAGGTCATAACTAATGTCAGTTTTATTCAACTTAATTGATTTTGTCAATTTTGTCTGACGGCTTTGTGCAGTTACTCCACCTAACCCCTTAAGGTAAATGCAAAAAAAGTTATTTTTAAAATACAAAATAAAACAGTTGCACGCCGACGTACGCAGCTCTATCTGTTTGTGCGTGTGAATTGTGAAGCCTCATTACTTCATAACTAGATCATCTCCACAGAAGATAACTTCATTTTGCCAAATAAGAACTGACAGCCGGAGGTTAATCTGCAGGAGCAACGCTCAAGTCTGCGCTGCAGTGACAGTCACGATCTGGGTTTAACATTTACATGATTGATATTTGATTTACTTTTTTTTTTTTTAGGCAGTGTTGCAGCTGAATCCAACTTGTTTGTTAGAGTTGTTTTATTTTTTAATGTCATTTAATGCACCAAACAGAAGTTGCGCACAATGCACCAGGCCACTGTCTTTTCTCCTAATTTTTTCTGTGTTTGTGCGTGTGTGTAGAGTTATAGGCCTGAAACGCCTCGAATCTATCAAATAGCTGCTGCTATTTTCTCTGAAAGCGGACTTCCAAGTTGAAAGGTTTAATGGGCAGGAGTTATTTCCAGACCCGGAGACCGAGGCGCTCCACATGAGGCGAAGGAACATGATCACACCAATTATGTGACAGACGGAGCGCAGCTGAAACGCGTTCACATAAAGCACGTAGACAATTGCTTGTCCTTTTGTTTTTTGTTTTTTTCCTCCTGTCAGCTACAGAAGAGGCACACAACAGTCTTGAAAACAGACCAAAACGGTCTTGAAATGTGATCTGGAAGTCTGATACCAATAGAAGAACATGTTCACACATCTCTTTTCATCACATCTCGGCCTGCACTACACATCTTTAATCTGTATTTTCGTGTGTTTCCTAGCTGTAATGTACAAAAAAAGTGGCTCTTTGATGCCTTCGAAGGAGGGATTTTCAATTATTTGATGCAATGTAATCTTCCAAAATCTAATAAAGAAAAAAATCCCACAACAACAACAACAACAGAAATAAAACATCTACGGTTGATTCGGGTTGACACGATGGAAAGGGCGAATCCTATTAAGGCGAGCGAGCGGTCCGCCTGTCTGATGCGAACAGAGGGTGGCTGCGTGGCCTCCTGCAGAGACCGGCACCCATGGGTGGATGCGGGGCAGCTCCACAGGACTTTAAGAAGCGCCTCCATGTGTTTTTGCAGCCACCTGTGGCCAGTCAGGGATAGGACACATTGTAAGGGTTGGATCCAAACAAATAATAATAATTTTTAAAAATCGGATAATTTAATTGTCACTTTAAATGAGACTTTGATTAGCAGACCTTACTGTAAACTTTATGATGAATAGATGACTCTTCAATAAATTGGATTTTAACCTCTCCCAGTATTTTCAATAAATCTTTTTTAATACACTGGAGAGCCTGGGACATTAATATTCCGATATTACATGAATCATAAAAATATGACTCAGCATATGTGCTTTTCCCCACTGCATCGTTCATTGTTTTGTTCGCATTAGCCAGCAGGATTGTGAGTTTTAATAATGCTCATCTGGAATTCCGCCTTTCTTCAAACACCCGACCTTGTTGACATCTGAACTTAAACTCGGCACGCTTTGACCTTTGCCTTATTTACCTGCAAAGAGAAGCAAAAATTCTTTTTAAAGAATCTGAGCAGTTAAATTCAGCTAATGCACTAGTATTTATTACCAAAGTATGTTTTTAATGATTACAAGATGATGAGGCAGTTAACCAGAAACGTCAGAACAGCAGATCATCATAGCAGCCATCTTTAATGCCATTTTTTCGGGCTTTGACCTTTTGTACACGTGCACTGGTGCCTTTACTTTGTTTTTTTTTTTTCCTTGGTTTTCTCTGGGTCTCTGGAGCCAAAATGAAGATATAATGTATATAAAGTGTCCCAAGTAAAAGAACATAATTACCTGTGTGGGCCCATCAAATAGCAATGTGTCTTTTTTCCCCTCAGTAAAATCAATATATTCCCTAAAAAACAACCATATATCATATTTTCTTCTGTGACACTTTTTCGAGTAACATTAGTTAGATTAGTTAACAAACCACATGCACACATGAGGCATGTTTAGCATAACAATGTACATCTAGGAGGAAAAGTCTGGTGCTTGTTTTTACATTCACACTATGAATTATGATGCCAAAATAAAAGAGAAAAGGCTTTAAAAAAAAAAACAAAAACAAAAAGCTTGATCTTCACCCATCTGGTGTAACTGATTTATCTTAAATATTTACATGCTGGATGGAGGCTCCCAGAAGAAGCCTGAGCTCATTCGCTTTCCTTCCAGAGTCTCGGATGATCCACAGGCGAGTAAATAACTCAGACACAGAGGCGCAAAATAATAACTACCCTCCGAAGGCAGCCTCCCTTCATGGCAGTGGGAGCTGCTCGGCTGATGCGTGAGCTATGAAAGATGGGGTCCAGCCTCCGAGTTTACTCTTCTTTCATTTATAGCCCGCTAGAGGTAAAAAAATGGATTTTCTGAAGAGAGGCTTACATGTGAGACGTGGAAGAATTACGACAGAAGCGAAGCAGTTTTGCTCTGTCATACAATTAATATTGAGAATGTTCAATAAAGACATGAACGATGGGGCCTGGATGAGCTGGGTGGACCCTGCCTCTCACCTGAATCCAACTGGGATCTGGTTATTCTACTAAATATACAGTAAAGGTGCACGCTTGATTTAATGTGCCTTCAAAATAAAAGCGTCATGCACACTTACATGATATAGTCCAAATTGAGGAATGTCTCTTTTTTTTAATACTCTTGTTTTTACGCATGTCTGATCAACAGTTTTGAGTTTTAGTCCCCTTTGCTAGTGCAATGGCTGGACAGGCTGGACAGGTAGCTGCATAAACGCAGGATTAGCGTCATCTTCCACTAAATGGAGGATTAGAAGCTGCAGATCTCTGCTAAGGAAGAGGATTGCAGTGTGAATTCTGGGTTTTTTTCACTCGTGCGTTCACACGTTTACCTCTTTACCTGCGTTCGTTTTTTTCCTTTTTTGTAGTAAATCAATTTCATAGTTGCTCCTTTGAAATGTAAAATTACTGCCACTAAATTCTGTCTTTTAGAAAAAGTGTTAATTGTATTTTGACAGACACAGACATAATTGTGTTGTGTTTTCTCTTTCATGCCTCTTGGATTTATAAAATATCACACTCTTTAAAAAAGCTGAGTTTTAAACATTTTTTTTTTTTTAAACTTTTTATTTGACTTTTTTCATTCATAAAGACAAATAATAAATAATGATAAAGTGATTGTGAAGAGGAATCCTGGCTCATGAAGGGAAAGCGCTTGTCCTTTCATGAGCACCGTCTCCCTGCAGCACCACCTGGAAACGATGGCGCAGTGAGCTGCACGTCCGGCTGCTGTCAACAGGTCGGGTGTAGGGGAGGTCAGGAGGTTGTGCCGAGTCTCTATGCGTTTCCAGATTATCTCCAAATACAAGAAGCACCTGAATCTACAAACGTTGTGGAAGAAGAACATGGCCCAGTGTATATTAGGAAGAACAGGAAGAACAGGGCCATCTAACCTTTACATACAGGCATCTTTATTTGGCTGCTCTGGCCTGGGTTTTAAGGTCCAAACTTCCTCTCCTCTTCTCTTCTCTCCTCCACGCCTTCTTTCCTCTCTTCTTCACTTCCTCTTCTCTCCTCTGCTCTCCTCCCCTCCCCTCCACCTCCTCTGCTCTTCTCTACTTCTCTTCTCTCCACCTCCCCCCTCTGCTCGCCCCTCCTCTCCTCACTTCTCTCTTCTCCTTCCTACTCCTCCTCTCATCTCCACCATCTCTCCTCTCCTGATCTCTCCTTCCCTTTCCTCACACCTCTTTCCCACCTTCTCTCCTCTCTTCTTCTTCTCCTCCCGCCTCCTCTAATCATCAGCAGAAGAGTTTCAAGGTTTCACTCCTGTGAAGACCTCAGACAAGCATAAAACACTACAAATCATTAATCTACACACCTAAAACACTTGTGCTAATTACAGATGTGAAACAGGCATTTAGTAGGTAATTTATCAGAGGTAGAGGATAATTAGCTGACCCACAGCATCATGCAGACAAAGGAAGAAAGCTGGGAGAAAAAATGGAGAAGTTAAAGGCAGCAGCAGGCTGAGGGGATGACAGAAAACAGATTACATTCAAAGATCAATGCGGCGTGAATACGGGGCGGAAGAAAGACACGGAAAAGACAGCGGCTTATCCAGCAGGACAAGAGACGACGCTCTAGGTTTAATGTCAAAGTTTAAACATAAAAATCCTGGCAAAAATCAGTGGCAAGACTCCAAAAAGGACTGTTTACAAATAAGCTCCATCCAACCCGTCTGAACTGGGGTGATTTTTGCCATGTCCAGATGTGCAGAGCTGGAAGAGACAAACACTGGAATTTCAATGTAGACACTGACTCGTAGCAAACGTTGAAAAACCTCTGGTGGTTATTCAACCACTAAAATTCTAAATTTAAAATTCTACACTAAAATGAAGGGTTTTTTTTTTTTTTTACAGCATCAAACACCTGCTGGAGTAGTCCTAGAAGGATTTTAGCTGATTTTGCATTTATGGAACTGGAAAAAAACCCCAACCTTTTCACAGTTAAGTGCAGCACTGGTGCTGATCTTCACATTCTCTATAGTTTTTAAAACCATTGGATGTCTACATGTGGGAGAAGAAGAGCCCAATTATTACTCACCAAGCATGTCAGGAAATGTCCTTCAACGCAGCGCAGGTTCATTTC
>CAAE01014571.1:409640-427296 GCA_000180735.1 Tetraodon nigroviridis
TTACCTGCAAAGAGAAGCAAAAATTCTTTTTAAGAATTCTGAGCAGTTAAATTCAGCTAATGCACTAGTATTTATTACCAAAGTATGTTTTTAATGATTACAAGATGATGAGGCAGTTAACCAGAAACGTCAGAACAGCAGATCATCATAGCAGCCATCTTTAATGCCATTTTTTCGGGCTTTGACCTTTTGTACACGTGCACTGGTGCCTTTACTTTGTTTTTTTTTTTTTTTTCCTTGGTTTTCTCTGGGTCTCTGGAGCCAAAATGAAGATATAATGTATATAAAGTGTCCCAACTAAAAGAACATAATTACCTGTGTGGGCCCATCAAATAGCAATGTGTCTTTTTTCCCCTCAGTAAAATCAATATATTCCCTAAAAAAACAACCATATATCATATTTTCTTCTGTGACACTTTTTCGAGTAATAAGAAAGATTTTTCATTGTTTGCAGGCGATTGAAATCCTGCCCTGATAAAGGTACTACAGGAATATTGTCTTTTATTTGCCGCAATTAATCGTGTGAATGCTTTAAATGGAATAAAAACAGATTAGTTAACAAACCACATGCACACATGAGGCATGTTTAGCATAACAATGTACATCTAGGAGGAAAAGTCTGGTGCTTGTTTTTACATTCACACTATGAATTATGATGCCAAAATAAAAGAGAAAAGGCTTTAAAAAAAAACAAAAACAAAAACAAAAAGCTTGATCTTCACCCATCTGGTGTAACTGATTTATTTTAAATATTTACATGCTGGATGGAGGCTCCCAGAAGAAGCCTGAGCTCATTCACTTTCCTTCCAGAGTCTCGGATGATCCACAGGCGAGTAAATAACTCAGACACAGAGGCGCAAAATAATAACTACCCTCCGAAGGCAGCCTCCCTTCATGGCAGTGGGAGCTGCTCGGCTGATGCGTGAGCTATGAAAGATGGGGTCCAGCCTCCGAGTTTACTCTTCTTTCATTTATAGCCCGCTAGAGGTAAAAAAATGGATTTTCTGAAGAGAGGCTTACATGTGAGACGTGGAAGAATTACGACAGAAGCGAAGCAGTTTGCTCTGTCATACAATTAATATTGAGAATGTTCAATAAAGACATGAACGATGGGGCCTGGATGAGCTGGGTGGACCCTGCCTCTCACCTGAATCCAACTGGGATCTGGTTATTCTACTAAATATACAGTAAAGGTGCACGCTTGATTTAATGTGCCTTCAAAATAAAAGCGTCATGCACACTTACATGATATAGTCCAAATTGAGGAATGTCTCTTTTTTTTAATCTCTTGTTTTTACGCATGTCTGATCAACAGTTTTGAGTTTTAGTCCCCTTTGCTAGTGCAATGGCTTTGGGCTATCAGAGCTAAGAAGGAAGCGAGGACAGCTGGACAGGTAGCTGCATAAACGCAGGATTAGCGTCATCTTCCACTAAATGGAGGATTAGAAGCTGCAGATCTCTGCTAAGGAAGAGGATTGCAGTGTGAATTCTGGGTTTTTTTCACTCGTGCGTTCACACGTTTACCTCTTTACCTGCGTTCGTTTTTTTCCTTTTTTGTAGTAAATCAATTTCATAGTTGCTCCTTTGAAATGTAAAATTACTGCCACTAAATTCTGTCTTTTAGAAAAAGTGTTAATTGTATTTTGACAGACACAGACATAATTGTGTTGTGTTTTCTCTTTCATGCCTCTTGGATTTATAAAATATCACACTCTTTAAAAAAGCTGAGTTTTAAACATTTTTTTTTTTAAACTTTTTATTTGACTTTTTTCATTCATAAAGACAAATAATAAATAATGATAAAGTGATTGTGAAGAGGAATCCTGGCTCATGAAGGGAAAGCGCTTGTCCTTTCATGAGCACCGTCTCCCTGCAGCACCACCTGGAAACGCTGGCGCAGTGAGCTGCACGTCCGGCTGCTGTCAACAGGTCGGGTGTAGGGAAGGTCAGGAGGTTGTGCCGAGTCTCTACTGCGTTTCCAGATTATCTCCAAATACAAGAAGCACCTGAATCTACAAACATTGTGGAAGAAGAACATGGCCCAGTGTATATTAGGAAGAACAGGAAGAACAGGGCCATCTAACCTTTACATACAGGCATCTTTATTTGGCTGCTCTGGCCTGGGTTTTAAGGTCCACGCTTCCTCTCCTCTTCTCTTCTCTCCTCCACGCCTTCTTTCCTCTCTTCTTCACTTCCTCTTCTCTCCTCTGCTCTCCTCCCCTCCCCTCCACCTCCTCTGCTCTTCTCTACTTCTCTTACACACACGCACGCACGTCAGCTACGCACGCATGCACGCACGTATGTATGCTCGCACACACACACACACACACACACACACACACACAGACACACACACACACACACACACACAACGATGTGTACTCCTCCAGTTGACCGAGTCGCCGTTGGTTGCAGCCTCCCTGACATGGCCCAGTCGGTGCACTCAAAGCAGTCCTGGAGAGCTGACATGGCTCCTGCAGGCCAGGTGTTTACCTGCTTTAGAACCACAGCATCATGCAGACAAAGGAAGAAAGCTGGGAGAAAAAATGGAGAAGTTAAAGGCAGCAGCAGGCTGAGGGGATGACAGAAAACAGATTACATTCAAAGATCAATGCGGCGTGAATACGGGGCGGAAGAAAGACACGGAAAAGACAGCGGCTTATCCAGCAGGACAAGAGACGACGCTCTAGGTTTAATGTCAAAGTTTAAACATAAAAATCCTGGCAAAAATCAGTGGCAAGACTCCAAAAAGGGCGCTTTACAAATAAGCTCCATCCAACCCGTCTGAACTGGGGTGATTTTTGCCATGTCCAGATGTGCAGAGCTGGAAGAGACAAACGCTGGAATTTCAATGTAGACACTGACTCGTAGCAAACGTTGAAAAACCTCTGGTGGTTATTCAACCACTAAAATTCTAAATTTAAAATTCTACACTAAAATGAAGGGTTTTTTTTTTTACAGCATCAAACACCTGCTGGAGTAGTCCTAAGAAGGATTTTAGCTGATTTTGCATTTATGGAACTGGAAAAAAAAACCCAACCTTTTCACAGTTAAGTGCAGCACTGGTGCTGATCTTGACATTCTCTATAGTTTTTAAAACCATTGGATGTCTACATGTGGGAGCAGAAGAGCCCAATTATTACTCACCAAGCATGTCAGGAAATGCTCCTTCAACGCAGCGCAGTGTTACATTTCATTTCAAGAAAAACAAACCAAAACACCCGACAAAAGACTTTTCAGAGAGTACGGTAATTACAGATCTGTTTCAACACATTTGTTGCTAGCATTAGCAACCTCCACGCTGTGAAGTCTTAGCGCCTCTGGGTAATGACTGTAGGCGGTGGTAAAATTCAGAGAGTTGCAACAAATAGGAAATGTATTTTACATTAGTTAGTGCTGCTTCCAAAACTGCAAAAACAAAACTAAAACAACCAAACAAACCAACAAAAAACAAAAACAAACAAAAAAAACTATACATACTCTACATCCATGAAAACTATGGAGGTCCCCCTACAGGTCCTTGTGCTCAGATCATTTCCATTTTAGTAACCTTCTTGTTGCCCTCGGGTCAAAATGACCCACCACTGTGTTATAAACCCCCAAAAAATCTCTTAAACAATATTTTTTCAACTTGAAATTTGAAATGACTTTTCCTAGATTGACCCCAAAATTAGAAAAAGTCAATTGTTGCCTTTATTCAAATTTCCATGTAAGCTGTACAAAAAAGTGCGCAAATATTGTCTTCGGGTTAAAATGACCCGACATTCAAATTGAGTTGAAATCACAGTCACAGAATGTAAGAATGATTCAGTTCTGCCTCAGATCAGTCAGAAGCAGATGTAAAGAAGACAAAGCAGGTGGTCTTCTCACAGTGATCTGCTTGTGACATCATCTGACCCCAGGACCCACAAGATATGCTGTTTCTCACGCCCATGACATTGTCTCAACATTCTACCTGTTCATCACACCAGCACCAGAAAACAAATGACAGATGACAACGTTTGAGGGTTTTCAAAAATATGGAGACAGCTGGAAAAGAATGAAAAGAAAAGCTTTCTTTTGCTGCATTGCCTCTCTTAGTTGCCTCTCAGTGTTGCTACTTTCGTTAGCGCTAGCCTTCCTGCTTGCTCCCTGCTTCCGCTGGTCTTGTAGTGTGTTAGTGTGGTTTGAGTGTGTCCTGACTGTTAGTTGTGGTAGTTTAACGATGGCTGTGACAGTGTGTGAGGGTCTGTCCGCCTTAGTTCTATGCATGCGTCTTTCTTTGGTGTGTGTTGTTATTTCTTTTGCATGACTTCACGCTATTGCTTTCCTACTGACTAACCGATTGTTGGGCTTTACTCCTATTTTACTAAATTGTGAGTTGTGTTGTTTTTAATTAACAAACCGTTTTCTAAATTATTAAAGTTTATTTACAGTTGTGAATTAAATAATAAATAAAATCTTTTTTTCTTTTGCCTACTGGGTGCCTGTATTCATTTGTGTGACGTACCTGTGCATAGGTGTTTTGGGGAACCCAAACAGAGGAGTTGGGTGGGAAAATGGCTCTTTAGGTGAGAGTCCTAAGGTGGCGTTGTCGGGTGTAGTAGGCCTCTGAACCGGCCACTCGCCATTATCGTTTCATGCCACAAACTGGTTCCATTTGAGGTAATTTAGAGTTAGTTCACGAGAAAAAAAAAACTCATTGGGATGGATAAAAATATATTCAAATCTCTGTTTTGCACATTTCTATTCTTTCCTAAGTTACAGAAATATTTTACAAATGTTGCTCACCATCTAAACAGTAAACAAAAATTTAATTGACAGTGTCATAGCGATGAGTGGTGTCTCAAATAAAGGCAGTCTTTCTCCCAGGTGAAGAGGGAAAACTCAGGTATTCACACAATTTGTGATGAATAACAAGTTGTTTCTTCATGCAAAATAAGAATTTGGTGTTTAAAATTTAATTAAGCTGCTTATATTGATGAAGACGGGTCATTTTGACCCGGAGGACAAGATGTGTATACAGAATATGAGGACAACAGGGGGGATAATATAGTGGCTGTAAAATAGTAAAATTATGGGTTTAAAAGTGCCTTTTACCTTTATTAAACACTGGTGTACTAGTCTCTTGTGTTGTCTTTTTGAGGACCACAGATTTATTTTTAAAACTCTGTAATTGCTTAAAAATTGACCTGCCCTTTGAGTATGACCCTGCCACGATCTGACGAAAGCTGTTACTTGGCAACTGTGTGTTTACTGGTCGCCTCCGCATTTGTGGCGGATAAAGATTGCTGTCTTCTCTCAATCGCGTCACCCCCTTCAGCTTCAAACATCCCTTTTAGAACTACAGAATACACAGCGCTTCTGTGTTGAGTAAAACAGGGAATCAGGGATCAACGGTGGAAACCCAGAACGTAAACTGACAAACAGGAACAAGGGGTTAGTCAGAGAAGAGAGATGGAAACACATCTGAGGAGGAAATTCCAGTCCACGCCAGCTTCCCAGCCTGGCAGAGGCCAGATGCTCGCCTGGAGGAAAGGAAGCACTTGTGGCCACACTGAAAATAATTTGATCGGACTGCTTTGTTTTCCAGTCTGTTTGAAAGATTGGCGTTTTTTTTTTTTTTTGTTTCGTTTTGTTTTTTTTTTTTCCCTAAATTTCATTTCTGTTGTGTTTTTTGGAATTTAACAACTCTACTTTTTCTTCTTTATTTTGTTTTGAAATCGCAGCCATGCAATCCAACTTCTGGCTAAAGTCAAAAAAGACTCACTTTGCATTTAGATGAAAAAACCAGGCTGCTGTGCTGTGACTCAAGGCTGCAGCCTGGTAAAAGTTTCTTCAACTGCCTGGAAAAAAAAAAAAAAGTGAATCGGACTGTTGATTTGCTGCTTGTCAACAGCACAGGAAGCACAGGAGGAAATGCTGAGCAAAGTCAGCTGGTTAAAAATGACTTTAGGTGCACGCCACAGATTTCCTGAGGCTCTGCAAAAACAAAAGCAGCTGGTTAAAGTTGCTCCAGTGTGTTCCAGTTTGCTAGATTGTTAGTTGTCAATATTTTGAGAGGATTTTCCTATAAAAATAGGTTCTGTTTTGTCGCTCTGCCTTTTTATTTTAACAGCTTACTAATCTTTTTTTTTCCCATGATGAAATAGCTGAAATACCAACATAGTCAGCATGGCACCCACCCAGGGCCTGCTGCTGAGGCTGAAAAAGGACATTCTGTTACCACTGAATATCAGAGATGAAATGAAATTGGAGTTACTTAAGTTGTGCTTTTACACCATTTAAAAGAAGCAGACAACCTTCAGAAAAGCTTTAGGCTTTAGTGGAACTCACTTTCTTTCCTTTATTTTTCTTTCTGTTAAAATAATGTAACTATATGTTAAATCTGCAACGGCACACTCTTTTCAAAAGCTCTGTAATTTATTAGAATTTTTTCCCCTCCGATTTTCAACATTTCATTCAACACATATTGATATGAGAATGGGAAAGAATGACTTTGACTTGGGCTGAAAAGAAATCCACCGAGCAGCAGGGTTTGAGCCCGGTCCTGCTCAAGGTTTCTCCCTGTTCATGGGGAGTTGCCGGTGTTGCTTATCGGGGCCAGGCCCTGGGATTCTGAAAACCACCAAAAGACATAGACAAAAAATAGAACCTGAGACTTTAAAGAGGACGAAACCCAGGGCTTCCAAGAAGAGGCTGCTGACGACCCCGGCAGGCCCGACTAAAGCAGCCCACAGGGTAAATGTCCCCAGATGAGCCACTGTGGGCCCGGGTGCACCTGCTATACCTCCAAGCTATCAGAAATACACCTTATTAGAGGTTCAGGCAGCATGCAAAGGTAAATACAAACAACAACAACAGCGAAAGTGTTTGAATGTGTAGACACCAGCGACACAGCCTTGTTTATAAAAAAGTTTTATTAATCGGGCCGGGGCTCGTAATCAGCACTTGGAACGGCTGTAAGGTTTGTGTTTGTACTTCATTCCAAATAAATGCCGTAATCCCATTTATCACAGAGCCCCAAACCCTAACTGTTGAGACCGAGATGCAAAGAGTCGCTTTGTACCGCACTGAATCATGTGTAAGCCAGCACGCACGAACAACAGGGATATGAAATGCCACTCCCTGAGCATTTCGATCCCGGGCTCACAAAACTTTTCCAACCATACATCATTTGATCCAAACACCAACCACCAACCAAAAATAAACTAAAAATAAATAAATAAATAAATAAAAACACAAGCCTTGAAAATGTGAGCAAACGTGCTCTAAAATGAGCCCTATCTTCATACACTTGACAGAGCAATAAATTACACAACATCTGCAACAAAAATAGGCCTAATTTATAATGCTACATATGCTAGCTGGCTGCTAATCCATCTTTGGGAGACTGAGATTTCATTACTCATGAGGAAAATGTGCTCCCATCTCCAGGAGCCTCACCCAGGCTCTCTTATTAAAAGCATTATTTCATCATTCATCTAACGCGCCGGGTTCCTCTGCAAACGCATTCATTGCCGAGCACATTGTGACAAATCATTGAACAAGGGCGTAACCCCTTGCCGTTCTCTCTTTGTTCGAACAACTTGTGCCTTCTGGGAAGGCTTCGACATAAATTTGAAAGATGGGCGAGTCAATCGCTGAGGGCCGGGCCGGCGGGGTTTTGTGAAAGTAACAAACTGCATCAAATTTACGTCACCTGGCATTTCTTAGCTAGTCACCTACCAGTTGATAAATGACCTCTAAGATGATTAGATTACAAAGAATCAGTGGAAAAAGCTTTTTTTTTTTTTTTTTTTTTCCTTTTGGATTAAGGTTTTCATTCAGTTGTGAGCAGGATGAGATGACAACTGTGGAACAGAGGAAAAGCCTGAATGATGTAAATATTTCAGCAGCCAGAAAAGTAGACAGGGACTTTTGACTGCGCTGAGACTCAGTTTAACTTAAGAGCGACTCCAAGAAACAATCCTGAATAGGAAAACACGTAAAAATCTGAAGCCTATTGATTTCTTTTTTTTTTTTTTTCTTTTTCTCCTTTAGTGGGAAGGTCACGCACGCTTAGTGCTGTTTCTCGAATCAATTTTTTAAAGAGAAACTGAAGACAGAACATGCTCTTTTGCCTTCTGCTTGACCTTCAGCGTCGATTCTGGCGATAGTGAGAAAGCCGAAGATAATGTGACGATTAGCAACACTCGCTAAACATCCCCTAACCTAGATCTCCCCTTGCACATTTCTACTCCCACTCGTCATTCTTCCAAACTCCTGGTCAGAACTGGATGATGGTAGGCTCACCTCGCATGGTTGCCAGGCAGCTGATGAATTTTTTATGCGTGCCGCGTGCTGCTACGGATGCGGACATACTGACGCCGAGCAACTAGAGCCTGCGAGCTTGTGTGGGCGGAAGAGTTGATCTGCAGCGATGGAGGCATCAATTAAGGGAAGTATGATGTTCAAACAGCTCTTGGTAGTTTGAGCAGAGCAGTGAGGCGAGCCCCGAAACATGCACAAGAACCCTCGGCTAAAATCTAGAGCAATGACAGACGGGGTGGGGAGGGATGGATATGCTGACCGCGTACACGTACTAGCTTAGAGGCAGCCCGGACTCAGGCGTGACCTCGTCATGGGAGCCAACTGACCTTTGCACCAGAGCTTTTCTTCCTTTTCAGAAAGGGAAAAAATACCTGTATGCTAGGCTAGGCATGAAAGGACTAGATGGATTGCAGCAACACTGAACCAGGAAATTAGGTTTCTCAGCCTGGTTTCGCTCCTGCCGGCATCGTTCTGCCTTGTTAGGGGATAAAGACTGGGCCCGGGACATGTCGATGGAGGCACCCTGCATTTTGTTTTTCACTCTTCAGGAAGCAGGGACAGATTTTTGCCATCCTCCCTCTCTGTGATTTATTTCATCACAAGGCTCATGAGCTCACATGCATTCTTTAAAAATGAACGATCTACATAATGCCGTGTGCAGAGTCCACATACATTCATTTAAATTTCATTTACACGGCATCTGCTACAGTCAATTCTGTCTTTATAGAAAACCAGAAACATCCGGCACGATGAGCTTTTTATGCCGCGTCACAGGGGTTCGTAACGACACTCTTTTTTCGTTACTTTTTTTCCCCGAGCGAAAAATGAAGAGCCACATATCGACCTTTAGTGAAACCATATCGTAGCCATTAGACGTAAATGCTCTTTTGAAACATTCTTTTAAAAATAGGCCACAGTCCGACTTTCTCTACCACGCTATTGCGCGGTTGTAGCCAATGCTCAGAAACGCCCATGCCAACCTCTGCTGATTCTTCTGTTCCGAAAAGTGATGGAGTCAGGCCCAGGCACCAGTGGGCCAAGAAGTCCCTCCATCAGGGCTAGATAGATCTGCAGATGGGTACAACAGTGTCCCACATCGGGGTGAATGTATCGGTAACAACCAGTTCCAGCGACTTAGCTTTTTGATTTTTTTTTTTTTTTTTGAGTTGTATTTAGAAAAGACCCAAGTGCAACACTGTTCACCACTGTTAGCCCTTCCTCCAAAGGTGCTCATTAAGTCGCCGGTTCCCCGGTCAATACGGTGTTTCCACTTTTCATTCTGGCTGTGAGCGGTTTGCTCCTCATCGTTTCACCAACATGGCAACCGGCAACAAAGGCAAATGGGAGCGTTCATGTGGTCTTTGCATTGTCAGCACGAGAGAGAAACCCAGGAGGTCACATGTAACGTGCACTTTAGAGGCAAGTAAAGGGAAAGTATGATCTCTGCGATCAAGGGCTGTAATCATAAAACACTGTTTAAAAGCCTCATTTCAGCTGCTAGTATTTTCCCATTGGAGGGAAAAAAAAAGTATTTTTACAAAACAGTTGAACAGTAAATACATGTGTAACAGTGACCGGATACTTGTTAATATGTCACAATTAAAGGCCAACATCCTCTACTAAAATAGCAAAATCTAACATAACAAAAAGTGCTTTCTCTTTTTCTTGTTTACTTCCTTTCATTTTATCATTAAAAGCATGGATTATAATGTGTGGGGCAGAGACGAGAACTACTTCACTGGAGCAGAGAGCTGAAGATCCTGACGAATCAGAAAATAAGGCTGCGATTATCCCTCCTGTTGTCCTCAATATTCTGTTTACACTCCTTGTCCTCTGGGTCAAAATGACCCGTCATCACTGAATCCCCAATATAAGCAGCTTATTTAAATTTTAAACACCAAATCTTATTTTGCATGAAGAAACAACTTGTTATTCACCACAAATTGTGTGAATACCTGAGTGTTTCCTCTTCACCTGGCAGAAAGACTGCCTTTATTTGAGACACCACTCATCGCTGTGACACTGTCAGTTCAATTTTTGTTGACTGTTTAGATGGTGAGCAACATTTGTAAAATATTTCTATAACTTAGGAAAGAATAGAAATGTGCAAAAAGGAGTTTTGAATATATTTTTATCCATCCCAATGAGGGTTTTTTTTTCTCGTGAGCTAACCCTAAATTACCTCAAATGGAACCAGTTGTAGAGCTGGTGTGACCGGATGAATTTGGGGAGCGGCCGTGATGGTCAAAGGTGGTGGGGAACGCCCCTTACGGGCACCCGTACGACGGCTGAGGCGTGAACGGCTAATGCGGAAGCATATTTAAGCTAGAGCCAGGTGCGTCTTCAAGCGTCCGTTGGCCAAGCCCTTCCGGGTGAGCGTACAGGTGGTTCTGGGAATCGGAGTGCGGTGATTGACCCTGTGGTGCAGGTAAGCGGTGCCATAAAATACCGTTGGTGTGAGTGTGAACTAACATCCAATTCCCCTTTCTGCTCCAGCTTGCCTTAGCTGCCTCTTTGCCCTGCCTTGCCTCTTATTTACGTATTCTTTTTGTTGCACTGCTTCCTTTAGTTGCTTTCCCGTGTTGCTACTCTTGTTAGCACTAGCCTGCCTGCTTGCTCCCTGCTCCTGTTGGTCTTTTAGTGTGTGTGGTTGGAGTGTGTCCCGACTGTGGTTGTGGTGGTGTAACAATAGCTGTGACAGTGTGTGTGAGGGTCTGTCTGCCTTGGTTTTGTGCATGTGTTTGTTTGGTTTGTGTTGTGTTATTTCTTTTGGCGACAGTCGCCTTCGCATGATCGTTTTCCCTGCTTACTAACCTCTTATTGGGCATTACTCTTATTTTTACTAACCTGTTAGTTGTGGCGTTTTAATTAACCAATCGTTTTTCTAAATTATTAAAGTTGATTTGTCGTTATGAACTAAATGATAAATAAAATCTCCCTTTTCTTTTCTACTGGGTGCCTGTATTCATTTGTAGACGTACCTGCGCATAGGCGCGTTGGGGAACCGACCCAGAGGAGTTGTCTGGGTACAAAGACTCTTAGGTGAAAGTCCTAAGGTGGCGTTGTCGGTTGTAGGCCTCTGTCCTGGCCACTCGAAATCATCGTTTCATGCCACACTGGGACAGATGCGCCACCCACTTGTCCCAGACCTCTCTTATGGCTGCCAGTGTGTCTGTCACACATCTTGCAGGTCTCAACTTACAATGATCAAATTGTAGCAGTCTTGAGTACAGAAAATTGGCCTCCCGCTCCCTGCATCCCATAGACTACGTGCAGCCTCCCATTGAGAGCTGTACACACCTGCTAAGATTAGCAGCCCTAAGGAGGCATGCAGGTCAGTCTCATCCATTCTTTTCCAGCTGTCTCCATATTTTTTGAAAACCCTCAAACGTTGTCATCTGTCATTTGTTTTCTGGTGCTGGTGTGATGAACAGGTAGAATGTTGAGACAATGTCATGGGCGTGAGAAACAGCATATCTTGTGGGTCCTGGGGTCAGATGATGTCACAAGCAGATCACTGCGAGAAGACCACCTGCTTTGTCTTCTTTACATCTGCTTCTGACTGATCTGAGGCAGAACTGAATCATTCTTACATTCTGTGACTGTGATTTCAACTCAATTTGAATGTCGGGTCATTTTGACCCGAAGACAATATTTGCGCACTTTTGTACAGCTTACATGGAAATTTGAATAAAGGCAACAATTGACTTTTTCTAATTTTGGGGTCAATCTAGGAAAAGTCAAAATTTCAGGTTGAAAAAATATCATTTAGGGTTTTTTTTTTTAGTTTTTAACACGGTGGCGGGTCATTTTGACCCGAGGGCAACACAAGGGTTATGGTAGCCAAAAACATCAGCTTTATATATGTTGACTTCAAACATTAGGTTGTATGTATTTGCAGAATTGTGTGTGTGCTAAAACTGAAAAACAGACACACAAAAAAGACACTATAGATCCAGAGAGAACTCTATTTACTTTCAAACCTTTTTACAAAGCTGCTTTTTGACACTCTGACCTTGTTCTTGTGCTTTTTTATTGTCTCTTACAGGAATCATCACAGCATTAAAAAGACTTTGAAACCATTTTAACACTGACATTGCTGTTCTCAGACATACTGCCTGCCTGTGTGTGTGAGTTACCATGAGGTAAAAACCTGTTCTGGAGGAGGAGGCGGTAGCAGCTCAGGATTCGCCCCATGGCACCAGTCCTCCATTTCCACTTCTCAAAAGCCATAGTCAGAATTTTTCATAGATTCCAAATGTTGACTTTTCAGGCAAACCTGAAGGAATTCTTGACTAGCTGCCGTCGGTTACCCCCCCCCCCCCATATTTCATTGTTCCATGCAGGCTCTTAGGGGAAATCGGGGAAGCGTTTGTGTATATTCCAAATGGGGACGTCAAATAAGACGGATCAAACCTTTTTTTTCCACTTTTCTATCGCATGTTGAAGTTGCAAGAAGCGCGTTTGCCTCTGTGTAGACCCGGCGTGTGTAAAACTAGTGGATGAAAAAGCCCTTATCAGCTGTGTACAAAGGCTGCTTCTGAAGGGATTCTGCTGCTGGTGCGCTTCCCTGGTCTCTGCTGTTTCCCCTTCTCCCCCCCCCCCCCCTTTTCGTGCAACACGCCACCGTCTGTCGTGCGAGGTAGAGTGACGCTAAAGGCTTGTTTACCCTCATCCCACGGGGGTATGTGATGTGAAATAAGAGCTGGCTGAGCTGTTACAGGGGCTAAGGGAGGATCACGCTCAGATGTGCCTGCGCTATAGTTTAAGACCCTTGAAAATCCTGGGGGAAGAACGCAGAGCTAGCCGCCACTGTCTTGTAAAATCTGTAAGTCTTGATCTTGCGACACAAAGGCAGCTTGTAGGAACGCGGCAAAGCGATGCGACATCCGGTGAGGTTCAAGTGCAGTTGTGGGCACAGAAAAACCCAGGAAAAAAACCAGATCCAGTCTGAATACAAGTGTCCCCGATGACCTGTCAGTGTCAGGTAAGGGGTGGGGGAAAAAAAACTAGTCTAGAAAGATGTTTAAAATAAGTCAAAGGAGGCTTGGGTCTCTCACTTTTCGAATCTTTAGAGTTTGAGATTTTAGGGAAAGAAAATGGAAAACGCATGAAGTGCAGCCTGGAACAGATTTCCCATTTGTTTGTCTAAATTCCGTTATAAAACCAGCCCCTTCCTGAGCGCAGATTAATGGTCTACTCTTTTTTTTTTTTGTTTTGTTTTGTTTTTTATTTTTTCAGAGCTGTAGAAAATGTACTGTACTGGAGCCGCATTAATTGCTGCAGCTTGCAGCAATTAATCAAAGCGTCAAATGGAAATTCTGTAATGACGGCTGTTAAGAACATCACTCCCATAATTATGAAACCCATTCACATCAGACAGGATTTGAGTAATTGCTAGAGAAATGGCACACACACACACGCGCACACACACACGTTCGCGTTGTCTGTCTGTTCCCAGTACACGAAGGAAAACCAGGAGAATGTCTGGGAGGCAAATTACTGCTGGTATCAGAAAGACACGTGTGTAAAATCTGGGTGGTAAAAGCTGAGGTTGTGTATCCACAAGCGTTTTTGTGTTATAGGCAACTACACTTTGTGACACGCCTCATTACTGTCGGCTCCTGCGTGGCTTCTCACTGCAGTTATTGGTACTTATAAACCACTTCCGACACACAACCTCCCATAATTTTACACATGGTTATTGCTGCTAGGGAATAAGAGGTGCAGCAGAGAAGGATCTGGGCTCTTTTTTTTTTTTCATGGTCGAAATGTGCGTCGCAACATCAGCTGAATCAGATATGCATCAAATTCGTCTAGATATTTGTAACCATTTAAACTTTTCTGGACATCGGATTAATGAAGGCCAACAACAGCCTGGCAGTTATTAAGAAAATGATTCATCAGTGCAGTGAATATTTCTTACTCCTCCCAGCTACACGTTAGACGTATGGCCTATTCATTCATTAAGGCCTTGCTAATGTGTGCACATCAGCGCTGACGTTAGCCTGGAATCTGTCATATTTAGTGAGCACAGAGATGCTGCGGAACCATTCATCTAGCAGCTCATAGATTTCCATCTTTGACCCGATTAAGAAATTCTCTTGTTAGCAATCGCCAGTGTCGTCATGGCGAGCGATAGCGGACACTGCTTAGAGATCTGCAGGACACATGGCCGTTCATGCAAACGGCTGAAGCACCACTGTTAGCATACTTGGTATTTATACACTGAATATATGACAAACAGTCTGCAAAATGTTTAATAAATCTATTAAAAAATTCATTTTTTTGCCATTTGTTGGCCTTTTAGCCATTTTTTAGCCTTGTTTGCATCACAAATCTGATCATTGTGAGCTTTTTTTGTTGTTTTTTTGTTGCACAACCACCAGCATATTTTTCAAATGGACAATGACCACATCAACTTAGTCCTTTTGTTCTTAGCAAGCTAAGCTTATTAAGGAGAAGAACTAGCTGTACTTAGCATTCTCAGCTGTGTAGGCGTAGCATTTTCTGACAAATCTAAATTGAGGAAAGTCCTGTTTTTAATTACTGTACTGCAAATGTGATCACACAGCTTGTTTCCAGTGCGTTGATGGTGCATTTTATGGCCTGTTTTGCATCATACATGCTCAGATGTAAAACAATGCTGACGTTTTTTTGTTCGTGTTTCCTTGAAAGCCTGGCTGACAATGCCATGTTGAGATGTGATGCCCACATGTAAAACTGCATCTTAGGGAAAACAGAAATACTTGTGTAATATTACCAGTTGTATGTTTGACTTTGGATTTTTTTTGTCTCTAAACACTACTTTAATTGAAAAAGTGATGACATTTATTAGCGATCCATTAATTATTGTACAAATTAATGGGCGCACGAGGGTGCCAAGACATTTACAGACGCCCGACACGCAGCAGCTGTGCAGATTTCAATGTGTCATGATTAATTGAAGGCCATTTATTTAATAAACAATGTAGCTGGGCTGTGGTTAGGCTTTCCTGAGTTTTATCGCAAAAACCATTAAATGACAAAATGCTCCGTTTTTTTAAAATGGTCATGGCATAAAAACATGTAATCAAATGATTACTTAACCAATTATGTAAGCACCCTCAAATGAGGTCCAAACCCTTTTCAGCTAGGGACGGGAACTCTTTTGTGTCAGGCGGCTTTTTGGACGAAGTGAACCAGAGCGAAGAGGCGGAATCAGAAGGGATGTGAGCAAGAACAGATGAGTAGATCGCACCCTGCCCTGGCCTTCCTTGACTAATTTCGAGGTGATATAAAGGGAAATAAAAGCCGAGCATCCGAACGGGCTGATTTTTTTCTTGCCGAATTCAACAAAGTGAGTTTGACAGCGGCTGGACGGATGCGCAGAGAGGCAGACTGGGTGCGACACGTAACAAATACAACCATGAGTCACATTAGTAGAAGAAGAATGCGGTGCTGAGAGGGGACCGCAAGTAAACAGGATTACGAAACAAACCCTGAGGCAAATGCATATCATTGAGGGTTGTGTGACTCCAAAATAAAGATGAATCAACTCCTGATGGATGAAAAAATACTTAGACAACTAAGAGAAACAAAAAGCAAAATATGTTTTTCTTTCTCCTTGTCCTCAATATGAAATGATATATTCATATTTTCCCCATATAGATCATACATCGCAATCCCATGGGTGCCTGACTGGTAAACCAAGCATGATAAAGCCCCACAACAAGCTTTAATCATCGCTCCGCAGTTCTGGGCGATTATTAGCAATGGGATTAATCGGCTCATTTAAATCTCTCGCCTGCCTCCTTGTGATGCACTTCAGTGGGCGACTTCCCAGCACACGCTGAGAAAGGCTGAAGGACTCTCCCGGTTTGCTCCCCTCTGATGCTACGCAGACGCTAACAGGGAGTTCAGCACAGTATCTTCTTCAGTTGCTTCATCCCCCGACCGAAGAGCTTCACTGGCTTGTGCAAACGATGGGAGAACTGAATTGGGGGGGAAAAAAAGAAGTACAGGAGAAGGAAGCAGCACTTTGCAACCAAGCCAGTGGGCTCATGGATGATCCAGCGGCCAGACCGGTTCCCAAAGCAAAGGGGTGAAGGAGGGACCTTTTTCATTGGCAGATTTTATCTCCCTCTCCAAAGCAAAATGCAAACATTGACACAATCTGCACTGTGGAAAGACAACACAAACCCCAGCACAGGAACAGAGAAGAGAACCAGCCCTCGCGCCCCTGGAGAGCTGGGTTAAATCACACGTGCGTTAGCATTGTCTTTGCTAGGTTTGTGTCATAAATCATTTATCGTTCATCATCGGTCATCAGGACTAAACCTCATGAAGATTTTAACTTCAGGCCTTGACCCATCCAGAAAAAGAACCAGTCCAAAAATCAGTACTGTCAATAACGTTGATCTATCCCACCGTTGTCCAAAACTGGTGTTAATCCATCGCTAAAATTGGTGCAAGAAGATCATTTTTGTTCTTTTGCAGAGGCCCTATCCTGCACTGGGAGGTTTGAAAGTACCTGCAGTGCTCTGTAGGTAGCACCTCTCCTCACACCTTGCCAACTTTATCTGCTACCAAGAAGGTTCCACTTTTCCCTCTGAGCTGCCACCGCCGGAGTAAATACACGGAAGCAGGCCGAATTTTTAGAGGTGCAAAAGTAAGCCGCGGATGCGGGAGCGAGACAGTACAAAAACCTGCACCTTTGTACCACAGCAGGTTAAGACTCCACAATGTGCACGGGCAGGTGGGAAAACAGGACTTGTGTTTTACCTCTTTTCCACCTAATTTTTTTGTCTTTTTTTCTTTTTCCTGTCCTCGTTACATCGTATGGCCGACAGAAAAAGGAGAAACAAAGTCATATGAGCAAATCAACATGCTTGGCAGGCATCTAGTACATAAGGTTTCATTGTAACAATTTTAAAGCAAAGAAATGATTGACCCAAGTGAAAAATCTTTGGGGGTGTGTGTGTGTGTGTGTGTGATTTTTTTATTTTTTTGTTCTTTGTCAGGAGTTCTCGCTCTGCCGACCTTTTTCTCATGTGAAATCGCTGCTTTTGGAATACCAAGTGCGTCATAATCATGCAGCTGGGCTTTACAGTCTTACTCTTTTTGGGTTGTTGTTGTTGTTGTTGTTCAGGCGCAAGTGAACACTCACACATGAATACTAAATAAACGCTGTGATTTATATTCCTAGGGACAAACGTTGCAAGCACGCTCGCCCGCTACCAAGGACCAGCGATGAGAGACAGACAGAAAGAGAAAAGTGACAGTTGAGCAGCTTAGTGGGGAATTATTTTCACAAGCTAACGCCCCCACCCCACCCCCTGGTTCCTAATCATATTCTTTTTCTTCTTCCATGTAAACAATGCAG
>CAAE01014571.1:427488-459517 GCA_000180735.1 Tetraodon nigroviridis
TTTCTTCCTTCCATGTAAACAATGCAGTTGCAGTTACCTGCCTTTCAGTATTCATCCCCCGCCGCTGACCCTCCCGCCGCTGCTCCGACCCTGGATAATTCACTGTTAATCCATCTCTAACCTCTACCCCGTGATGTGCTGTGTCGCAGAGTCGGATCGTGGGCGTGCCCTTTAGCACTGCTCTTCAGACAGTCTATAATTTACAGCCTCGACATCTGCCGCCAGGGACCTATTGACAAGAAGCGGATGAAAAATTACCCCAAACCCTGAGTGTGCCCCACCAGCTCTACCCTCCCGTAGTTTCACCCTGCTCCCAAAGAAACTTGATGTGTCCAGCTGCTCCATTGCTGGATCCAGGATGGAAATTCATCAGCCGGGTGTGGAAGCCAAACATCAAAGGGCCATTAGGCCCTGGCAGGTCGATGGTTAACTAATTGAGGAGAGCTCTGTGACTTACCTGCCTGCTCCTCCAATCCATAAATGCAATTAAACGATCGGCTAAAATTCCAAAGTCCACTGAAGCTCCTGCAGTTGGCCAGGGTGGCTGGAGCATTGACTCATCCTGATGCTGATGAAGTGTTTGGCTACATCTTTTGCCCACCTAACAACAAGCTGAAGGACAGCAAGAAAATGGGTCTCCTTGGGGGCTGGAGGACTCCCTTTTCTCGGTACGACCTGCTTGTTTGTGAACGCTCGATGGAAGCTCGAAGCAAAAGGAAAACCTAGAGATATAATCAAACATTTTCTGACAAGACCCAGATTGGCCTAGGTGCGTGCATGTGTGGGCGCACGGAGGTCAGCTAATTACTAATTGAGAGCCTGCAAACGCACAAGGCCAGGTTCAGCTCTAACCTGTATCGTTTCCATGTGTTTGCGGGCCTGTGCTTATGCACAAATCCATTTTCCAAGAAAGATGAGTTTAAGCAAACTATAGCACACGCGAATACAACACTAAGCTTTATGCCAAAAAAAAAAAAAAAATACATTTTTCTGTCTGAAAACTGTTTTTCTATGAATGTATATGGCTGCTCCGCTGCAGCAGAGCTAACCGGCAGGACGCGCTCTGCTCCCAGTGCTCTCAGCTTCCAGCTCATCCTGTCAGGGCTGCCCTTTATCGCTACTTTTGTTTGCTCACCCCTTAAAGGGTACTGTTCAATTCATTCGACATTCGAAAAGCCTTCAGAGCCAAGAACAAATACAGCGCACAGTCAGCGTCGGGCAGCCACACTCCCACATCTGGCTTTTAAATCTTGGTTACAGGTGTAGATATTTGGACTGTTTGGATCAAACTTCATTAGTAGGATCGATTCCAGGTTGCACATCAGCACATCAAAATTCAATTACTCAGTTATCTTTTTTGGTCAGACTGTGCACAAGAATAGGAAAAAAAGAGTGACAACCCTCTGCTTTTTTTTTTATAATAACCAACTCTCTTTCAGGCTGTGTAAACCATATAAAGGTCAGCAGAAAGAATGAGCCGTAGGGGTTCATGGCCTCACTAGCACCTGTGCACACGTGCGCCCACTTACACCCCTTGAAAACGGTCGACCAAGAGACAAATTTCAAGGACGTTCAAGCTTTGAAGTGCAGAAAAGCCCAGAGCAGGCTCTGATGTATGCCAGAGCGACATGGCCGACATGAAGCTAACAGCCACTGAACCAAAATACAGTGATTATAAAACACAGCTATCTGCTCACTCATTTCTGGTATGAGTCAATTAGCTAGGGTGCCCGTGTGGTGGCTCACTAACTCCAACCCTACGTTACCTCATAGCAAAGTGTCCTTGAGAGAGCTACTAAAGCCCAACAAGCTCCCGAAGCAGCTTCTTTCTGCTCATTATCTCGTTCCTAATTGGTTTATCGGTGAGCAGTTGAATTCATGTGACGTAAAGCCATTTGAGTTGTCAAAGATGACTAGAAAAGCACCACTTAAGTTCAAGTACAGGCATTGGCTTCCAAACGAGTTGGCGGCGTTTACCTCAGCGTGAAGCCTTTGTTCACCTCTTGTTTTCCCAGACACCTTTTTTTTCTTTGCTCCCATCGTTCCTCTTCCACACGGTGCAGGCGGTTGCTTTTACAATCAGAACTCATAGTTACTGTGAGCCCAGAGCTAAAGTGCAAGCAGACATAATTAGCAGCGAGTTAATTGTGCGGCGGCACAAATTCAGCCGTTAATTCAGTAATGTTTTTAAATTAACGCCGCCCGGCTTTATTGGAAGAAATCTACTCAACTTAGTTCAACAGCAACAAAGTATAGAGTGATCAGGACTTCCTGTTTGGGAAGAAAAAGCGACATAATCACCGCGGACCCCCCTTGTGCTGAGACAACTTCCTTCCTTCTTAAAGAGTACTCAACTGTTTTTAAAATTAAACTGTTATAAACTGTTTTAATATCAACTAATAAACTGTTTCAATGTGAGAAGACTGGAGCAAAACATTTTCATTTTCTCATTTACACTACCAAAACAGCGGTGAGAGGTGGTTTTTATAGGCAGACGGATGCGGGGGGCTCAGAGATCTCGCAAGCCTCGGCCATCTCTGTGGATTATGTACTTAGCATGAGACTAAAAAAATTCACCAGAGAGGCATGAACTCGGCCCTGGCGGAGACTAATTGGTGCCATTTCTCTAACTAAGTGGAGCCGTCGCAGTCACATTTCCTGCAATAGAGGCGAGCCTGCGTGCTGACATTTGGTAGAACCTGCTTTCCAGGCCACCAGAATGAATATTAACTGTTGTTAATCAAAATTAAAAAATAAAACAAAAACGATGCTGTTAGGGTACTGGCATCCACGTGTTAATTACTCGTTCATGGAACCTTTCGTAGCTGAAGCAAGCGGCGCCATGTTGGCCATTAGAGGGTTTGGCTGACAAGAGCCAAAAAGCACTTTCTGAGCGCACGATAGAAAGAACCACCGCTTCCCTAAATTATACATTAGAGAGAAACTCTGCTTTTATTATAGCATTAACACTTTTTTTAAAAAAACCTAAATTTTCCTTCTCCCTATTGCTTCGTCCCTCTAGCGTGGCTTATCGTGTATTGCCTTTTTTTGATTTATGGAACTAAGACAGAAAAAAAAAGGTCAACGGGCAGGGATGCTAACAGAGCCAGGGACGGTTGCCTTGACATTGTAAAGTACGTGACTCCGGTTGCGAGAGGCCCAGTCGTTCATTTGAAGAAGCGTGTTCTGTACGCACGAAAGCCGAAAAGAAACAAAGATAAAAAAAAGTGGCAGCAAAAAAAAAGGAGGTAAAGGTGGAGGAACAAGTCTGAATAGAACACACGGGGACTGGGGCTTTCTTTTCCTCCCCCAGCATCATGTGATGGAACATTCATCTCCAGGACGGCGCTGGAGTGCTGATGAGATGTGCAGAAAGCAGATGAACCTGGCCGTGAAGAAGAACGATGCTGGCTGCTAGTTTTTTGGGGACTCGGCTGCTGATTTATGAGGTTTACTGGGCGTCATGAAACGTGGCGCTTAAAGGGTGGTGATGGGGGGGGGGGGGGGGGGTCTTTGCAAGAACTTATCTGATTACAATTTATCACACCGCCACTTCAGTGTCGACCTTTTCGCCGCACGGTGACCTGTGAGGTGGGTACCAAACACGGCGGCGCGGATGCTGGTGAAAGCTGTTGCTAGGTAGCGTTGGAGGACCAGCAGATGGTGTGCTGCGGTATATGAGAGATGTAGGAGTCATCAATTGTCAAATAACTGACTGTGTAGCTTTAGAGTTGCCTGTTGCACCTAATAAATCAATCCATGGATCACCACTGTCATTTCATTTCGTAGCATAGAGCACATCTGCATAGGTGACAAGGGCGGAGGACAGAGCTCACAGTCTCATTTCCAGAATATTTGGGCCATATTTGAAACCACGTTATAAAAATCGAAGCCAGAGATGGAAATAGCTGACCTACTCATTTACTTGTAGGAGAAAAACAAAATTGAACTATCTCCAATGAAAAATAATATGTGTTAGAGAACAAAGGTAGTTTTTGCCCCAGGAAATTCAAAGACGCAGGGTTTAAAATAAATATGAGTGTTTTATTTCCAGTAGACAGAGCTAGTAACACTTCATATAAATTAATGAGTGATACAAAAATCAAGGAAGCACAGGAAAACAATGAGGAACAAAAAGATAGCTGCAGTTCCAGTAAGGTTGACCTTGACCGCCCTTCAACCTTTGTAGATTCACTGAATAGCTTGTTTTAATAAAGCAAACATGGCGGAAGCCTTAAGAAAAACAACAACAACAACAACAACAAAACAAATAAAGTCTAAACGGAGCAAACATGGAGTCTTGGTGAATAGTTAATACTCCACAGCAAAGCAGTGAGGTGGCACTGACTCAATGCATGATGGCGTCAGGAATAGAAAGCGAGCGGCTAGTATAGCATTAGCTGCAGTTTAGCGTTTGTTAGACCAATGATGACGATTTGACACCCATGCCGCTGTTTCTAGCTCCTCTCTGCACGTCACACAAGCTTTATTCCCTCCCACGCCATTTATGACTCTTCACCTTCTCCAGCTATTATAAAACAACTCGTTGTGAATAACGCGCCGAGGTGTTTGCTAATGCCCGGCCAACGCAGACACTGGCGCTTCTGGCTCCAATTTTGTCTCACCACAGGTTTAAGAAGAAATATGCCCTTGTCTCTCAAAGAATTTTCTAACATAAATGTGACTTTGAAGAAGAAAAAAGGAATGTGCTCTTAACGGCTAGCAAAGCTTGATCATAAGTATAAGCGTGAGCAGGTGTAGCTACGTAAACCAAAAACAAACAAACTAATAGTTCCTGAGCAAATTCCATTACTGGGAGTTCCTTAAGGCTTAGGACGGCAATCAGTCAATAAATATATGAACAATTCATGCGCTGCTTTTGCATCTCAATTATAAGCTAAGGAACAAAGCGGGCTGTTTGTCAGCCGGAAGGAAAGACCGCTGTTACATTTTGAAATCGAACACTGAAAAGAAGATTGATGCAGTTCAGGTTGACTAACGAAATCCTGTAGAAAATATTTATTGGTGTACATAGTGTCACATTCCTAAAGACAGTATTTGTATTTATCTGCCTTCTTCCTGCACTTTTGTACTTTCTCCAACGTTTCTGCTGCTGGTACAGTGCAATTTCCCCGCTGTGGGACAAATAAAGCATCTATTCTATTCTATTCTATGTGACCAGGTAGCCGTAAGCGGTAATAACATCTCTCACAATAAATAGCTGTTCGGATATTTACAGTAAGTCATGGATGTTTAGTGTACGCGGGGAGATCCGTCAAGTCTGAGCAACTTCTGAAGGCAATATTTCATTTACGAATGCAAAGGCACACACAGCAGCCCAGTCGTTATATGTTAATTGCTTATTTAAATGTATGTCCCCATCCAGTGGACGTACACCAGTTTGCAAAAAGGAAAAATTTAACTCTGCTCAAATTCAGCAGAATCACTCAGACACATTTAAATAAACGATCAATGTTTCTGTGATCCAATTTTAGGAACATTGACTAATTTCCAATGTCTACGTCATTTGCATGTGCAGACACAGACGTGGAGCTTAGAAAATTGAGGTCTTTCGCTTTCAGGCGCCTCCTGAATTGCAAATGGCTTTTGCCTGCTTCACGGAAGCAACAGCTAATTAAAACGGAAACGATCTGAAAATATAAACAGTCCAAACCAGTGATGTGTTTAAGAAAGAAAATAAGCCGTGTGAGAAGATTTTCCATGATGAGGATTTGTTTTTACCAATAAAGCCAAATGTTTGAAGCATGTTGATATCATTACTGCCTCCAACCACAAGAGGGAGACAGAGATTAACTTGATTTATTCAATGTCTTTGCCGGTTTTTGACTACATGGAATATAATAATAAATTATTTCTAAAGTGAACAATATATGTCCATTGGGAGTCCTTATGTGTCTTTCATGGGACATTGTAAAGCAATTAGTGTTACAATGCTCGAGCGTGCTTGGCCTGGGACAGAGAGAGGAGAGAGAAGACGCCATCTAGCGGCCGACTCACCAAACAAACTTTAGGCTTCTGAGAGGGAGACGTGCGCATTTTGACGTGCATTTTCTACTGAAGTAACACACACACACACACACACACACACACACACACACACACACACACGCATATTTTTTAATATAAAAGAAGAAGACGCCAAATGGGCTGCAACCCAAATGCCCCGGTTTGCGCACAACCGGCAGAGTGAGACTAATCCCATCCATTTTCCGGTAACACAAAAGCCCAGATATTCATTGCAAAAATGAAAAAAAAAATCGCAGGAGACAAACTGTGGAGCGGCGCCCCTTTTACTGCCGGGTGTTTCTAATTTCAATAAAGACAACAGGCATCATTAGGCGGCGCTGAGGGTTCCATCACCGCGGAGTGTTCTGCGGGTGCCACACAGGGGAGCCGTGCTCGGCGAAAACGACACGCACTGACGTCAAATCATGTTTAAAAGACGACCAACAAATGTGCGCCAAAGTCCTCGCCAGACGTTGGACCTGCGGGGGCTGCCCAAGCTGCGCGACGCGACGGCGGTTCGTTTTTTTTTTTTTTTTAAAGTAAAGTTTAATCCGTGCCCTGCCTCTCCAAACTCGGCTTGAATTTCTGATTTAGTTGCGAGGAAAGAGAGCGACGCTGCATCCCGCTGATGACAGAGGGATCACTTATACCGCCGTCACAAGTGTGCCAAGAGACTGGGAGTCTTTGGAAGGCGCCCGAGCGGACCGCGCCGGCATATTAATCAGCGTCCCGGAGAACGTGGCGCTGGGCGCGCGCATTGGCATTGCGTGTGCGCACGGCTGGAGATCGAAAAGAGGGGGCAGGTGGTTCTTTTTTGAAAACCTTTTGAATCGAGGAAAGACCGCAGACATCAGTGGGAAACAAATGTAAAAGCTGGGCTCCTGCTCCGTCGCCACGGGTGCGCACCGGCACAGAGGCGCAGGACCCGCAGGATCATCGATTCGCACTTTGTGAGCTGCGTATGTGACGGAGAGGAAAAGGAGCCGCGGGGTCGGAGTGTTTCTGTTCTCTTGCGTTCTCTTCTATTCTTTCACCATGAACATTGGATTGTTGTTTTTGCTCGCATCTTCTGCGGCATTCCTCGCCGGGCTGCAGTGCGCCTCGACGAGGACCACGGCGTGGATGGATCCCCCGTCCGCCGACTTCAACAGCACGGCCGGCGGAGGCGGAGGCAGCAGCGGGGAGACCGGCGGCAAAAAAGACTCGAACCAAACCCTGAACTCCAGGATGAAGCGGAAAACCCTGGCGGTGGATTTTGCGGTCCCTTCTCTGTTGCGCTCTTACCTGGAGGCGTTCGTGAAGAGGCCCCTGAACGGCGACTGCCAGACTTTCAGCGGATGTTACACAGTGCGCGCAAACTTAAAAATGCACTGCGCCCCTCTGCAAAAGATGATATCTACTGTTTGTGGACCCCGCAGAGTCTGCGCCGAGGAACGCGTCCGCTAGCGGACAGCTCCCCTTCCTCTACCAGAGGCCGCTGTCCAAAGTCCTGAATCTGAGCTTGACCAAAGCCAGTCGGAAATCCAATCAAGTTGTGGTGGAAATCGGGGAGGATATAATCAGGATGGGGTGCGGGGGGCTGTCTGTGTACGAAGAGGCCCCCGTGTTCACCCTGGAAATGGACCTCACGACTATTCTGGAGTGGTGGCTGGGCGCGCAGGGAGGGCGGCTCAGGGTTCGTCTCATGCCCGAGAAAAAAGCGCAGGTGCCCGGGGTGGAGGACCGATACACCGCGGCCATACGCGCCGCAGACCCCCGCCTCTTCTTTCAGATATCATCCCGGGGTGAGTCCCCCCCCCCTCTCCTCCTCCTCCTCCTCCTCCTCCTCCTCCTCCCCCCTTCTTCACTCTGATGCCGTTCATTTACACGTGCGTGCCAAGCGCGCACGGACAGACGCGCGCAACAGCAGGCCACGTGTGCGGCGCTGCTTCACGCCACGGCTGCGGTTTTAGGGGTGCTGGGTTTAATCACGTGATTGCTCGTGTGAATATCTGACAGACTGTTTGGGCTCTAATGTGGGAGCGACGAGAGTGGAAGGCGTGTTTGTGTGCGTGTCTAACAGAAAAAGCCGTCCACCGAGCTCGGTTGCGATGCTCCACACTCCTCAGAGAGAACCGTGTTCATTTAGTCCCTAAACTCTTGGATATGTGCAGTCGGGATTCCCGCTCAGTGTCATTATCAGTGCTGGGATGCTTATTAAAATTTTATTAGAATGACGTTCCAATTTAGCAGTGAAGAAATCACATGACCTCCTCCATGCTCAGGAAAAGACCCGCTCTCTCTCCTCAGTCTCGCTTTCCAGAGCCACAAAGTGCTGAAAAGAGCAGTAAAGATGTAAGAGAACTGGCTTTATTTTGATTAGGCACAAATTAAGCGGTTATCTGCAAGAAAGCTTCGGCACTCGATACTCAAGGGCCCTTTCTTCCGTCTGTGCATCGGCACAATCAGTGTAATTACTTAATCACTTTGATGAAGGAGGAGGGTGGAGAGGAAAAAAAGGACGTGATGGAACCAAAGACCAAAGCAGCAGCTAGATAAAGAGCGGAAAGGTGTAGGCGGAAAGCTAGAGCTGCCAATGCTTCAAATCACTCAACCTGTGATGGGACGCCATGAGCTATCAGCTTAGGGTTTTTTTTGACTAAATCTTCCGCCACGCGTGTTGCAGAGAGCCATTCATGCACCGGTTGGTTCCGGTTGCAAACGCGAGGCACTGGCACGCGTGCGTACGTATAGAAAAAGGTGGACCATGTGGCAGCTCCCCACCAGGCTTTTGGGAGCAGACCAGCTGGCGCCTGCAGGTGCGAAGCCAGAGGGTCTTCAATCTTTAGAAAATGGCCTTTTGGAAAGCGCCTCTCTTATTACAGACGGGGTTGCGGGAGTCTCCCAGAGGAGGTGCTCGGTCACTGCTTTCATGCGACTCCCACTGTTGTCCAGACGTGTCCTGACTAATCAAAAAGAAAAAAAAAAAAACCCCTCAATGTCTCAATGTTCAAGAAAATGGACTTTTAGATGGTTAAACCGAGACATTAGCGGTTTAAGGCCTAATGGTAACGCAGACGAGGGAGTGTTGTCTTAGCTGTGTGCTCAGTCATGCGCCTGCAGCTCTCATTCAGTTCAACGCGCTGCCCCCCCTTGATCATACCTCCTATTTTACATCCCCCCATCTTTCATCCTCCAACAAGTCAGAAATTGATCGACTTGAATGACGAATGCCCCCCCGGGGAGGAGGCGCATCTCAGGGACTCATTTTGACGAAGGGGACGAATCGCGACGTTGTTTTGTCTGACAGTGAAGGAACTGAGCGTTGTTACGGTTTCTGGTCGTGGTGAAGAGTATCGCTCTCCGTCCAGCATGCAGACGAGGTGATTTTGGCAGATGGGGGTGACAAATTTCAGCGTTTAACTCTTTTTACGGCATCGCTGAGCTGCATGTTCGCGCGGGAAGTCTCTTTAGCCTACAAGCGCCATAGATTCTAACACACACTCACACATCTGTTCATCTGGCTCCCACATGACTCGGCTCATCTCCATTTTGTCTGGTCTCGCGCCGCCGGCTGCTGCACATCTCTGATCAGCTGCTCTTTGGACGTTTGGATGCATCGTGTATTTGTTACTGTTTTTTTCCCTCCCAGACTCCAGTTAAATGCTGACTATTAGCAGGAATCAACACCAGCCACGGCACCTGGGACGATTCGATGATCTGGCAAACGTTCCTCTTGGAAGGCATTAAACTCTGCACTGTGTGTGTGTGTGTGTGTGTGTGTGTGTGTGGAATCATTAAGGAGAAATGTATCAATGAGCCATTGGGGAGAACGTTGCTGGGAGGAGTTGACCTCTACTTTATTAACCTCTGTTGTGCGCTCGAAAGTGCCACCGTAAATAAGTTGCCGGGAATCATTAATCCATCTCAGCGTCGGCGGTTAGGAGGAAGAGACCCCGCTTCATTCCTCACACGTACCCACCGCTGAGCTTTTGAGAAGCCAACGATGAAAAGCATTGTCATAAACACACACATAGTGCGAGGCGGGGGGTGAAAGTGTGTGGGTTTGGGTTTTTCTTTCCATGTTTGCCCCAGAAGCGAACGCGCTGGCGCTGGTTTGCAGGCGAGAATCCACCATTTCCTTTGAGAGGCTTACAACAGATTTGTGTTGATGTCTTAGCTGTAAGGCAAATAAATGAAGTGATTTCTTCTGAGCCATAAAGAAACTCAACAGTAAATTTGTGAGTCTGCACGCTCTCTTTGTCCAATGCTGCTTGAGGCCTGTTGAACAAGTTAGCCTGAGAAGACTTTTAGCCCTCCCTCATCCGTAATGATTCTCCTTTTCTTAACAACTTTTCTTAGCGTAGAAGACAAGCCTCGCCGTGTTCAGGAAAGGCCACGGCGAGGCCCTGGCTTCTTATGTTTGTCAGCATTCGGTCGCAGCTGCGCGGCTGACATCGGATCAGACGTGCCGCTGACCTGCCCGGGATGGAAGGTGTGGGTTACGCTGCGCTCAAATACAGCCAACAAGTGAGCAAACACCTACATAACAGGTCATAAAACGTCTGAAATGGCACTCCGCAACACCCTTCATCTGGTGACTTTTAAATCACTCCATCCAGGTGGAAAGCCGCAGAGCCGCAGAGAACGTTCTGAGGAACGTTCCGATTTGTACCAGTCAATGACACTCTTGACATTTAAAGATTATATGAATCAGTTCCTACTGGGAAGATTGATAGGAAGTCAGTTTGGCACGCCGTTTTTTTACTTGTGTTTTGTTATGACCGATTTGCTGGTCGGTGGTCTACCATGACAGAACCCAACCCAACAGAACCGCTGGACTCCGCACAGCCGGCCAGTCGTCCACGCAGGAAGAGCCCCGGCACGAGCCAGAACTGCTTTGGTGAACCTTGGAAAGAAAAGTCTATAACCTTACAATCTTGCCTTACAATCTCCAGATTGGCTGATTTGTTCTCTCACAGATGAGAACAACAAGACATAACCACAAAAGAAGAGACCTGAATTGTGTTTTGACATTTTCCCGCGCCTTAAGGTAAATTGGGATTGTAATAAGAGAAAATGAACACACACACGCACACACATCATTGTACTTCTGTGTACTTGTACTGTGTAAGGCCTCCTATAGCCATTACTCCCTTTATCCTGACCCTAACCCTAACCTCCAGCCTTTACCGCCCCTCTCCTGTGTGCATGAAGACACCAACCTCAGTGTTTCCTACTGCAAAAGTGTTAGTTATTATTGTAAACGCTAATGTAGACACTCCAAAAGGCAACATCTATTTAGTATTCGGAAGTCGCTCATTCTGTGACTACGGTGCCAAATTGAGGGTCACACAGAGTCACAATCGCCTCGACAATGTAAACAGCACAAACACCTTTTAGGACATGAATCACTCCCATCGTGGTGAATGGTCCTCTGGCTGTTTTGTAAACGAAGGTGACTTTCCTCTGATCCCCCCCCCCACCCCCCTTTGCTCCTCCGCGTCTCCATATTTGCCCTTTTTTTCCTCTTTTCCCCTGATATTTTGTTATTTATGCCACGTTTTTGGTTTTTTTGTCTTTTTTTTGTGCCAACCACGGGCCGCCTGCATTGATTAATGGTGGAGTTTATCTGCGAGGTCGCGATACAGGAGTTCAGCTCAGAGCCAAGCGTGGACGGAAACACATTCCTTCCAGGAACTGTACGCTAGGCTCACTGGCTCACTGACATGATCTATATCCAGAAAACAAGAAAAAAATATGCATAAATGAATGGGATTACTTTCCTGAAGCTAGTCGAATGCACAAAATCGATTGCTAATGTGATGACCGCTTATGCTGCTTAGACATCTTTTTTTAACCTTTAAAAGCTCTTTTATTTCTTTTACACTGCAAATATCTCTGCAATTAACCCCTAAAAATGAAACGTATCGACTATATGGGGAGTTATTTTTTACTTGACCATGTTTCTAAATGTCAACTGTAAATAAGTTGGTTTGAATGCCACAATGAGCAATTAATTACACAGAAATAAAAGATACAAAAAACAGTAAAGTGAAAACAGAAGGCTTTCAGCTCTGAATTTGCCAAAACTAATTTAGACTTGACGGGTAATGTTAGTACCTAAGTAATATTGGCCTTAATTAATATGGAATGAAAGAGTAAACATATTCTACCTTCAGAATAAAGTCATTTATATCTTTAATTAACATTTTTTTTCAATGAATGGTCTTGCTTGCTCATATTGAAAACATTCACGCTGCTGTATGTCTTTGTCCAGAGTAGTCTTCTCTGCTAACGAAAATTAGCAGCCAACTCTATGGGGCATTGAGCTTTGGGATTTGCTCTTTTTTCGGCACGTGTGAGGGACCTGGGTGGTGCTGTAGCTTCCTGGAGGATGCACAGCTTTAAGCTGCATATGGCTGTTTTATAGCTAAGTAAAAACAGTTAAAGAGCGCAGTTTGTGTGCCAAAAACAATGATCTGAAATGGGATTAAAAGGTTCCAAGGAGCTGATGAGTGCAGCTCTTGACCTCTTTAACGATTTATGACAATATAATATAAAAATATGGATCGGAGAATTTTAACGTCTGCGGTGCGTGAAGGTTGAGTAGAGAGTTTTATGTCCTGTTCATAGGAGATCCTTCAATACTTTCCATGCGTAAGTGCATCACAGACACCCTGACTTGCAGGAGAAGCTACACCGCTATCCTTGTTGATCTCAGTTGTCACATGTTTTATTAAAATCTTTTTTTTTGTGTGTGTGTTTTTTGTTTTTGTGAAACTAGCATGCTCTATTTTGATGCTAGACACTGAGCAGGAAACATCAGAGGCTGGAGAAGAGCTAGTTCCTGGAGTTCACCTGCAGTTAGAAAGACGTTAGCTGCTGCGGCACAAAAGCCTTTGAGGTGCGTTCTGAGAGCTCTGGGGACACTTTCCCGGCTCCCTTTATGATCTTTAATGGGATTGTTGAGAATCATCATGGCGGGACAAGAATTCTTAAAAGGAGATTTGATTAACCATTAAGGGCAATAAAGACAGGGCATTGTTTATGCTTTCAATCCTCTGCAGCTCAGTCTGCTTCATTCACCTTTCCATAAAGGCTGTCATGTCCATCGTGTGTGTGTGTTCTTGTACTTGCTACCTACTGAGGACATGATGATATTTAGGCTGGTCCTCACACTTCAAAGGCCTGTTTGTGAGATAAGATGTGGTTTTAAGGTTAAGGTTAGAACTGGGTTCAGATTAGGGTCAAGAAACTTGGAGGTTGTGTGTGTGTATGTGTGTGTGCATGCGTGTTTTGCGTACATTGATTACACATGTTTTGTGGCTCTCTGGGGTCCCGGCATCCTCCTCGGTCCCGACCAGTCAAATAGACGGATGTATAACTTTGCACAAGCGTTGAGACGAGTGGTAGTGAATACAGAGCGACATCAGGGCTGTTTTGATCGCGCCAGCGCCTCGAGTCGGCTTATCTTCTCAGCTGGAGCAGAGAGGAGAGCACCGAGGAAAAGTTTGATAAAGTCTCAACTTCGGCTCGGCTCAGCTCTCCTTGAGAGGTTACAAACAGCTCACGGGGTTCTAGTCATATCAACGGCCGTACAAAGAAGACAGTGATAGCATCCGTCCTCTCAGTGGTTCGGAGTCCAGGTAAAACCACCAAAATATAGACATTTTCAAGTTTTTAACATTTTGTTTAATTAAACTGCCCTTTTTTCCCTTAACATTTTGCCTCTTTTAATTAGTAAAATTCTATGTACATTTAAACCCAATCATTTAGTCACTAATTTGCTCCCCCAAACACCATTTTACGCTTCCAAACAACAAGTAACATATAAGCAGAAAGAGAAAAACACTCTGGAATAAGAGGAAAGCTAACATGTGCCAACCAAATCTCTGCCAGCTGGAGAGATGAGCAAATCGGCGCATTTCTAGTTACGCTACCTGAAGCCAGCAGTATCCTACAGATCCAGGCTAACTTTGCAGTGTCGCCATAAATCTGCCGCACGTTCGCCACTTTTCTGCAGTCCTGAACCAAAGCCAGAATTTGAATCCCATTGGTTTTTGTGTGGGCGTAGCTAGTGCTAGCTAGCATTTGTTCTTTTACAAGTAGAGGACAGGTCAAAGCTGGATGCTAGTAGCTGGATAGAATCACGTGTGCCATGTTGGACCAAGCAATCGAGTATTAATTTGTTTTTTTGTTTTTTTTTGCAGTGATGTTGAAACTCACTTCCATTGATATGTCACTACAAACAATTAGCATGAAGCTGATGCTGCAAATGATTCTTCTTGAGTTAAAAGAAAAAAACTGTCTCATAGCATTCTGCAGAAGTCTTTTGCTGCCCCTGAATTTAAGCGTTGCCTGGCAATCCCTTTTTTTTGGGGTTTTTTTGGTGGGTTTTTTTTGATAAAAGCAATTGCTTGAGGCGAGGCCCTGCAGGGGGAGCTCATGAGCTTGCCACTTTAAATCATGAACCAAGCTAGCTGCGGTTTTGTCAGTCCAATTACGTCCAAATTACCCTTTTTGTCGTGTGCCCTAGGTTGGATACGCGTCTGCGTTTGACACAGACTTAATGTGATTGGAGGGACGCAGAAATAGAGCCCTTTTTTGAAAGAAAAGAAGCAAAAGAAGCGAGACATATCGAAATACATTCCAGTTTCTTTCCTCCCAGCCAGCTAAGACTGTCAGATGCATCAGCGATAACGGATCCTTGAATAAACGTCGGCGCTGGAGAACGGACCAATATGTAATCGCTGGTTGACGCGAGTGCTTTGAGAAACATACGATGCAATCTTTCATTCACCTGCCGTTTTCAAAGAAAGGCTGGACTCGCCTGTCATGTATCCCAGGATCCACGCTTCAAAATTCCAAAGGAGCCCGAACTGCTGACTGACAAGTATGAGAGGGGCCTTATCCTGTCACCTCGCAGGCATTTCGTTTAAAAAAAAAAAAAAGAAATGCAGGGATGGCTAACAGGTAAGATGGGCTCCAGGACAGACGGATTATGTTAAAGGTTATGAAGTGAATTGGGACATGGTCATTTTTGTTCATGCTTTATGGTCCCAAATTGCCTGATCCTTAAACCCTAATGTGACACCGATCACGCTTGGTGGAGTACAGTTGGACGTGAAAGGATCATTTTTTCAACAACGGCTTCAATATCACTTTTACGGCTCCTTTTTCAGTCCGTGACGGAATACCACAGGGTGCTGTTAAATGGTATGAGTGACTCAGTTCTTCCGCCCATGACGATGACAAGCCACTAATGGGGCGACTCCGCGCCTAAACCGACGGTGGGGGCTCTGTCGGCACAGTCCCAGAGCCAGGCTTCTGCAGTCAGGCTAATAAAAAAGAGGTAAAAGAAGCCTGAGCTAACGACCTAGAAGGAGACAAAGTGTGTTTTTCATAGCGAGCAGAGATGGAGAGCTTCTCCACTCGTCTCTGGAAGTGCCGCCTGTCGCCTCTCCCCTTCGCCCCAGACGCTCTCTTCATTGACGAGGAGCCACGCTCATTTAGCAGTGACGTATTTTACTGCAGAGAGCCTCATTAATAACTCCAGGGGAACCGACACATTAGCCACTTACAGAAGTTGAAATAATAACAAAGAAGCGCAGTTTGTTGGCAGCCTGATAAAATGTCTCCATGGTGAGGTGGGGGTCATGAACACTCTGTCATGGGTGGTGCTGCTTCGGATGGACAGTCCTGGAGGTCTCGATTCATGACCAACTGGTTTTAATGATGGTTTCAGTTAATATTTGATAAATCCTCAGAGGTTTTTAACATTGCTAAAGGGGAGTTCAAAAGTTCAAAAAATCAAATTTTTTCTTACAGGGGAACAGCCGCACATGCTTGAGCAATCTAACAGTAGAACGCACGCCGATGACCACTTCGACTACTTCAGTGCCGGGCGGATTCTTCCTTTTTTGTCTCGGATAGGCGATTTCAAATCTGATTTGAACCTAACGATCTTATTTCCCACGCCGGGAATGCTCCCCCTCCCTTCCCATCCCCCCATCTCCCCCACCGGCTCCAGCAGTGCGTATCCGTAGCCCGCAACTGTCCGCGCGTTCATCTCTCGTGACAGATGGCTGTCAGCGCTGTCTTGACAGAGCCACGGCGCACTCCGTGAGGAATGCGCACTGTATCCCGCCCGTCGAATAAGCGAACGCTGTCATTTTAGCTTCAATAATTTCTCCGTTATCTATGCTAAATTCGTGCCAGGCTGGCGTGCACAAGATTGATCTGGCGCCTTCCGCATCTGTGCTAGTTGCAAAAGCAATTTCTCACAGTGATTTATGACGCGGCTGCTGCTTTTTTTTTGTGCGGGTAAACAAGGTAATTTTTAGAAGAGAACTGGCCCTAACTTTAAGCCAGCCCCCTCAGAAGTGTTCTAAACCACTGGTGGTTTGTGTTTGTGGAAGTTGTTTGTCCTTTCCAAAAGGCTCCTGGGCGATACAGTCGAGGTCAACCCTGCGGTTTTGTATCGAACAGGACTTTGCTGGACTGAGCTGACAATGCCAGCTGGCAGCCTGGGCTGTAAACGACGTAAACAACAACAAACAAATGAAAAAGTGTGGCCAAATTAATGGATGCCAGCAGTGGGGAGGCAAGACCCTCTTACTCTGATTAAACATCAGGGCTATCATTGGGCAGGAAGCCATTAGGGATGGATTGCATCGGGTTTGCGGGTGAACGACACGTCACTTCGGAGAGGTTTCGGTCTTGTGTGCCACGCCCCCCCTGGGGTGTATCTGGTCTAGAATAAATTAAAGTGGAACTCTTCCAAATATGTAAAGAGTTTCTGTTTGTTCATCTCAAAAGCAAAACTCTGTCACACAAACAAAAGAAGGCAAAAAAGAAAAGGAAAACAGCAAAAAAATAAATAAAAACCCCAACGATGGCAGCAGCGTTTGAAGTGCCCGGGCCTTTAGATATCTACGATCTGAAGGAGTTGATGGAGAAGATGTCTCAAACAAACAGCCCGTTTGCGACATGTTGTTTAACTCACGTGCAGCGGGAAAGAGATAGTCAAGAAGAAAGTCAATATGTCTACCTGAAAAATAAACCGAGGGGCACCAGACGTTGAGGTAAGGTGGTGCGAGGACAGAAAAGGGATAAAGCAAGAAAAAGTCACAGGAGTACAAGCAAAACACCCGACTCAGCACATATTTAACGTCTTATACACTCTTCCTGCACAAGACGCTGTAAACACTTGAGTTTTTTGTTGTCACATGGCAGGAAAAAAGGAAAAAAAAACTGCCCAGCACATGTGGTCATTTTCTGGCAAAGAAAGAGTGTGATTGCAAAAAGTAGAAGAAAGGCCGTTAGCATTAGAAAGCACTTTTTCCTTCCACTCATAAATTTACTGGGCACAAAGACAAGGCCCTTATCGCTAAAAGGTCATAAAGTTGCCCAAGGGGGCTGTTAAGCATGTCCTCTGGCTCTCTCTCTGTCTATCGCTCTCTCTCTCTCCTTGTTTATCCATCTCTCCAACCATGCCAGCGCATTGAGCGCAGGACTTCACACGCTTATCGGACAAGAACGGTGCCATGTCTTCGGGAGCAAATTGGCACCGTAATAAGAATACATTTTCGAGTTGCATCGCAAAGATACAGTTAGAGCATTTGTTTTTTAAGGTGCACCATTCATCCAAGTACATGCAGACAAACTGATGGCAAATCGATACGGAGGCGGATCCTGATGCCTCGCGGCTTTATTTGAGCGAATTACATCCTCATGCTTGCACAGGGCTTCGGTTGGAACCTTTTTAACACTTGTACTAAAATTGCAATTCCATTCCTTTTTCCCTTTTTTCTTTTTTTGATCCAGCGGGAACACAATGATTAATTACATCTCCGTACATTGTCCCCTATCTGGCAGCAGTACTTATCTCCTCAGGATGAATGGTCGCTAAAGCCGCTGCTGTTTCATCCGCAGTTGGCTTTTTTTTTGCCACCAAAAGTGGTAATAATGGCTTTAAAAATAGTTCATTTTCTCCAGTAATTAAATTTTTTTTCTTTCAATTTATTACGTACATTAGCGCTTGTGCTGTACCACTGATGGGGCTTAATTAGCATCTGAGAGTTTGTCATCGAAAATGATTGGGCAAAATCAAATAACCCATGGTTATCCTTTTTTCCCCCCTTTATTTATTCTCTTAAAAAAAAAAAAAAAAAAAAAATTGGTCATTGTCCAACTAGCTGCATGGGTGAGAAGGCTGGTGCACCCCGGAGTTAGCAGCTGAACTTGCTAGCTAATCTCTGGGCAAACATAGACAAGCAATCATTTGCAATCGCTCAAATAAGGTCTCAAATAAGTCTCCTCTTAATATGAATATTAGTACCAGTAGGCAAACATCTTGTCTTCCCTGCCCCCTCCTCCATCCCCCCTACCGGACTTGATAAAGGAGAAAGGAAGCGCTGAAGTGAGGAGAAGATGGAAGCGACTCTTTGATGTGCTCGCACTTTTTTATTTACTCAGTGGTGAAAAATCTGAAGAGGACCGCCCGCCGAGCAGGAGGCGTTTACTTCAAAGCGACAATCCAGACAGAGAGGTTTTAAATTTCAAAAGGAGGTGAGACGTAACGACACCGGACGTGGCGAGAACTTCTTTTGCTTTTCTTTTTCCCACTGTAGTCGTCAGCAGTTCAGGTCGTCCTCTCTGTCGTCGTTATTTACGCACCATCTAAATCATTTTCCTTCTGAGCAAATAGAGCGAAGTTATTATTTCTTTTACCTCTAAAAGTGTCACTGCGCTCAATCTCCCATCGAGCTAACCAAGTTTTCCTTTAGCATAAAAAGCTGTAGTCTGATGGCTAAGTGATGACACTAGCTAGTGTGCAGCCTCTGAGACAACACTGTAGGTAAATCACGGAATGAGCCATAACCAAGTTTTAGATGCTGCTGAATAGAATAACAACAGTGACAATGCAGTAAGAGACTTCAATTTACACTGTAACGAAAGCTAGCGTAAAGTAGTCCTGTCTACTGCACAAATGCGAGTTTAGTCAGTTTAGTCAGCCCAGTGTGTGATTGTCATGATGTTTGTACTGAAAATTGCTTACAACAGAACGTTCTCCATTCAAAAGAGATATGTTTTTGTTCCTAGCGCCAGCATCTCACATTGAACCGTGAATGTTGTCTCTTAAAAAATGTTGCTTTGTGGTCTAAAGTTGACAAAATCAAAAACGCAACCATGTTTTCCACTGGCACCTCCTGTCTTTCAGAAAAAACAATAAAACACAGTATTTTATTTTATACCAGCTCTCATCTGTTTGCCCCAAAGACTCTGTCTGTCCCGTATTTGCAAACACAACACTGGCGGCAACGCACCGGCGGCAACCTGAGCAAGACACAAACCAGAGCGTGGAGGTAGAGACGGGCGATTCAAATGAACAGGTGCTGAAGCAGACAGATGAAAGCCAGGATCGGAGGCTGGGGGAAAAGACGGAAAAGATCTCTGATCCTCTGTTCAATGAACACTCCCGACTTCCTCGTGTCATCTCAAGGCCAAACTTCAAAAAGCAGGAGGAAAAACACCCAACATCTCTCCCCTTTCTCTCATCTCCTTCTTTGTGTTTCTTGTCGCACAAATACACCAGCAAGGTCTTTAAACAACCAATGGGATTCCGGGCTCATTAAGCGTCAAAGATTTCTTCCCTTGCAAGGAAAATACATTTATTTTTGCACATTTTTCTTCTATTTCTTGGATCTTGGAGCGTTGCATTCTGCAAGATAGATTCAGAAGGCCCCATGTGTGGGTCTGCGAGGCGCTAGGATCGATACCTGCCCAGTAATTCATTATTTATTATTTCTACAGACTTCCAGACTTCTACAGACTTTGTGCTGGTAGTTTTATCAAACTAAAATGAAAATGTCCCCTGACCCCTTTAATGAGAAGTAAGAGAGAGACAGAGAGAGAGAGAGGCCTTCACAAAAGTTCCCGGAACTTTACAAATCATTTTACCGACGAATCAAAGTCACGCTGCTCGGAGTTTTCACGCTCTTGAGTTTAAAAGCTCTTTTTCTCTCCGACGGCCAGACCCACAAATGTAGAAAAATTGTGTCTCTGGACAGCTAGGAACCGCTCACTGCAAGCCTCGGCGCTTCTCTAAATATTCAATCAAGAGGCACCGCAGAAGGAAAAAAGCCGAATTTGCGTTCCCTCTCCGGACCCATGCCCTTTGGGTTTGCATAATTGTCGTCACTCAACAGAAAACAGGCTGGTATTACTTCCTTTTGCACATGCTACAGCTGACAAGTGTTCATTTTTAAAGAAGTCCTCCGCAAACAAACAGAGCGCACTATCGAGAATGTTTTTAGGGGGTTTCTTAAAAGAAAAAGAGCAATTAAAAGAACGCTGTCTCCACAAAACACTCGCATCTGACTGATACACAGCAGATAAAACGGGGGACGCCATTCATTTGTTTGTTTTGTTTCCGGTCTGCTGGAGAAAGCGTTATTAATCTCCAAATGTCAAGATTTCTTTGGAATTATGCAGATTGTTATTGCCACCGAGAGCCCATTTCTCCATTCCCGTTATTGGACCTGTGTTTTTCATATCCAACGATAAATAATATTTGACATAAAGTGCAGAACCAGCATCTGGAAAAGTTATAGTCCTTAATAACACAGTGTGATAGTGTTTAATAACATGTAAAACCTGAGCAGATTAGAATATCACAGCTGTGGTTAGTCCACCTTTCTGTGATGCAAGGATGAAATGAATTCACATTTTTCAGTTATAATTGACTATGATGCCAGATTGTGCAGGGTTTATGTGTGTGTGTGTGTGTGTGTGTGTGTGTGTAAATTCCAAAGTTCTCTCTGCGCATCAGAGAATGTGCATCGCCTATCTTGCCAGCTGATGAATTTTTAAAAAGGGCAAAGGCAATCTCTTTTTTCCCCCCTCCACACTATAACGAAAATGCCTGGCGTCGTCATTAGCTGCGCCAGATAGATGCATTTCCCCGCCTTTGGTTGCCAACTTTGCGCTTGCGCCTTGCGTCCACTTAACTCCTGCGCTCATCCCTTCGCTTGTGCGGGGGAAACAGATGATGAAAGATGACCTAGATTAGCAACGTCTGGGCCGCATGCAGCCAGCACATGATCGTGTGACAGGAAACGCATCTTGAAAACTAAGCTAGCATTTATTCCCTCTAGCCTTTGTAAACCAACTCGTGTCACAACTCTCTACGGGGACTGGCCGAATTTAAACTTCCCAACCACTTTTGCATCCTCCGTCCCTCTGCACATCCTTTTATTTCTTTGCAAAGCAAAGGCGCATCTTTTTTTTTTTTTTTTTCTCAAACTACGACCCCCTGACACCCAAACAAGGCAACTGTAGATCTGTAAACATTGCCTCAAAAGCCAGAAGGCCATTATCCAAACCACCATTTGGTCATTATGACTGTTTATCTGAACATTTAAGTCACCCTGCCTGAAAAAAAAAAAAAAGCTCATTTTGCAGAGCGGTAATGTTTCTGCGTAAATTAGCCTTTGAATTTTGATTACTTTTTTTTTGATTGCAACACAAACTAGGAACAATTACAGTGTAGTGCCATGCCAGTGCTGATTACTCCAAAATTAGAGGATTTGCAAGATGAGCAGGCAAGTACGTGATGCTAATCTTCGCTCGAGACAAAAAGTGCTGATGAAAATTTTATTTTAACCTTTAACACCTGCCACAGCAAATAAGGGGCGCTGCTTACAGAGCTGTTTGAACTCCTCGTGTATCCACACACTGTTGTACATGTCCATGTGTTAGAATTCATTCAGTGCATCTTCTAGTCCTGGTTTCCAAACCAAAGATCTGACCTTTAATCTGTTCAGCATCAACACCTTGTTCCCGCTAATGAACGCGAGAGCCATTGAATCATGCCCCGTTCTTTAGCGCTGTGTGGCCCAATGGCTGCACAACATTGTGGTTGAGCTCTTGTGAGCCACATTAAATACAGCCCACGCTTCCGAGGTCAATTCAGTTTGCCGTCAGCCTCCATGCAAGGCGAGGTGGTTAAAATTTTTCTTGGCTAGCTGACAGTAGCAGGAGCAGTGGGCAGCAGGTGGACCTGGACCTGCAGGTACCTTAATTTGAGCGCTGATGGATGCCCGTAGCTCACCCTGGTAGGCCCTTACAGAGAAATTCTACAACTTCCCCCCAGTGGATCTCAAGCTTAGCTCTGGGTCCTGAAACTTGGTACCACAACAAGGAAACACTGTTGGAATCACCTCATTTGGTATTACTGATGCACAACCTGTTGCTTGAAAATTATTTAGGTAAGGTGGATGCATTTTTGTTGCACGCCACATAACAAACAGCGCCATTTCCTGCCAGCGGCAGGCAGTGCAACCCCCTCACAGCCCAACCTTTCGCTTCACCTGTAAGTGAGAGAAAAAACTTGCTAGTGCGGAAAAAAAGGGGATTAGTTTGTGACACTTAACAACCAAAGTTGATAAATTCAGCTAGCATTCCAGTTGGACTAAGCAGCTACAGCAACACCTAAATACCTGGACACCGTAGCAACATAAATGCATTTAAATCTTCATTTTATCGGTTTCATTGTGAAATCTTGTCAGGTTGCTGGGCGACCATGTTATTGTTTTTATTACCTCCACTTTATTTTTAATCCAGTATGATTAGTTTCCATGGTATGTTTTACTATTAATTAGGAAAGTCTCAGTACAAGAACAAAGGTAGGCATTCTTACATGTAGGTGTAGGAGTTCTACGTGCACGTTCGGAGGCTCTGATTTGTAATTAATCAATTGATTAAAAGCAAAAGCTTGACAGGGGCAAAAACATCATTAGCATATTTAGTGGTTTCCAACAGAGCCAAGCTGCTATAATGGACAACTTTTAATTGCGTTGACTGTTGTGGGGTTTTTAAATCCATCACGCACTCTCATTCTTATGGGTGGCGGGTGGAGAAACAGTTTTCAAGCAGGAGCCTGGGCTCATTTCAGAGTCCAGAAGACTTTAGCCAACATTATTTCGAGTCATGGCTAGAAAATAAGTAATTTACACAGAGGCTAAATGCTTGTCTGGCATCGAACTACAGCGCTGCGCTTGGTATAGAAACAACAGCAAGCGTTATAAAGCGTTTTTCGTTTTATGAAGATAATCATTTCATTAGTTCGGTTTAGACCTCTGAGGGATTTATAAGCGTTTGCAGATAGGAAAACAATTGTCATCGTATCCATCGGTTTACTCAACACTCTCCGGCTTGCTATATTAGTATTATCTCTCTTCCCAGCTGCTCTGTTTGCAGTTGCTGGGTGTTTGATGAAAGCGATGCTTGAGAGTCCTCAGACCGGACTAAACAAATGCGCAGAGCAGATCCAAGGGCCATCCCTGGCAGAGCCTCAAAACGGTCCGGCGGATGCCCTCTGTTTAAATAGATTGCGTTCTTAACCCCTTAATGGCTATTGTCGCTTTTGGCACCAAGTCGCTTCCACATCAACTGAAGCCAATCTGTGTTGCTCCATTGGCTGTTGTTGCATAAAGAATATATACCAAGAAGATTCCTTTAGCTAGTTTAGTTTCTCATGGTACAGATTGGAGGGAACACTGTGTCTTTATCTGGGTCATGAAGCACAACTAATGCTACACCAGCCTTTTCAGACTGAAAAAAAAAAAAAATATATATATATATGGATTTAGATCAGGTGGATAGATAGATTGCAATCATATCTCTGAATACATTATGCATATGCAATGCGTAGGTTGTTTTTTTATCTCTGAAAAACAGCCGATAAATGCGTTCTGGTGCCTTTTAGGTTAAATGACTGCACGCTGGTGGCAAGAGGTAGAATGTTGCGGTCATTACCTTGAACCCTTCTTTATTGTTTCTTGGTAAAACCCAATATCACTTCATGAATGGATTTCTTTATGTTTAGATGGTATTCCTTTGGGAAAGCTTCCAGTCGCTCTCAGCCAGGGCAGAAATTAAGAAGAAGGGTCAGATCTTGCATGGTTTTACTTCGATTGACTGAAATGTTCATCTTGGTCGTATATATCAGTCCGGTACTTTACAGGATCGAGCCACAAACAAATCAGACCTGAGAAGAATCAACATCATTCCCTGCATGGTTGATATCAAAGCAAATGGAGAACAAATTTGTATCCTTTCATGGTCAGGTCAAAGAGATTTTTGGTTTTCCTGTTTTGACAAGAATGAAAATAGCAGCAGCGAAGGGAAGAAACCCGATGGAGAAAAGTAAATAGAAAGCCAAGGAACAAATTTCCCTTCCTGCTCCTGCACGTGACATTTTTTTCCCCTATGTATTTATTTATTTTCCCAGGCAAAGTTAAAAGACTGAAAAAGGCAACAGATGGTATGGACGTTCTATATATGAACCAAATAGGTGTTTTTATTCCCACAAGGCTTCATTACCGTTGAAAGCCCGGCTGCAATTTCAGAAAATAACAGATATCTTACAAATTCTAACATTACAGATGTATTTCTGTAGCTTCTGTAGCGCAGAAGTCTAATACTCTAGTACCTTTGCAGGATTTTTTTTTTTCTGTGTTTTAGTTCCGTCACTTAATTTTGTCCACTGTGATGAGATTCCAACACATCGAAAAAGCAGCAACTGATAGCTAACGTCTGCTAGATGAAATTCCCGCTGTTCAAGCAGCGACTGAGATGAGATAGTTTTCAAATGAGTAAAAATCCCATCTTGATAAATGCCCTGGTGCCTTCTTTCCAGCTGGAAAGAGGGGGGCTAAGTATGCCGTCCCCCCACAGCAGACGAGTGGCATTTTAATCAAGTTCTGATCAAAATGTTTGGTTCACTAAGTGTGTAAAACCTTACACTTACCAGATTCGGGACCAAAAATGGATTCACCAGTTTTACTAGTCCGCACCGGGACACCCTGATGATTCCGCTCCCTTCCAAACTCGTGTTTCCTTGTAGATAGCAAACACAATGTTGGTCCCGCTCGTGTATAATCCCCCTTTTTCCAGCATCGCCACTGAAAAAAAGTTGAAAAAAAGTGCAATTCAGGACAGATTCGAAAATAACTGATGGAAATATGGTGCAATTTGGTTCTTTAAGCACTACACTGGGTTTCTACAAAACACACACACACAACACACACACACACACACAAAGACCCAGATGCTTGGAGTTCAATCACCGTGTCTCGACAGAAAAAAAATGTCTCTGCACTTTCTGCAACATTTGACTTTTCTTTTACTTTTCACTGTGTATCAGCAGCTTCCAGCTCGGCCCGGTTCACTGTCAGATGTTTTTACTGTCACCTGGATACAAGTAGGACGGAGCAGCCAGCAGAGTGACTCACAGCCAGCCAGCATCATCTGTGTTGATAATCACTGAGTATGTCTATCGATCTTGTATTAGCATACACGCTACTGAACTGACAGCTTGTCCCTCCCTCCATTGAGGACCCGAGAAAACCGTGAACGCATCGATGAGTTGAGCTGACAAGTGACTGATATGCTGTCGAATCATAAGAACCTGCAGAAAAAGGGTCAACTCAAGGATTAGCGCTGAATGATCCAAGCTAACGTGGTCACTCTTTGGGATGGCCACCGCTACGTATGAATTATCACCAACTGCGGGTATTGCTAATATTGGGAAATAAATTTGGATGTCTTTTAAGGTATTTTAAATGTGGAGAGAATAGTAGGAGAAAAGAAGCTACATTTTTGCTGGAGCCATTTGTCTGAAGAACAGCGGACAACATTCAAGGAGGTTGAGACTATTTCCAGTTACTGGCAAGAGGCTACAAGCACCCGATCTCCACTCTGGGGAATCCATTAGGTAAATCGTGTGATGCATCTATTTTGAGCCGTACTCTGTAGCAGAGCTTACCTGACCAAAATGCTAATCAGCATCTCTTTCCAGATTCCAAAAAAACCCCCCGCATGTTTGGATTTAATTCTCAGATGGGTGTCACTTCCTCTGACATTCATCTGAAACAATTTTGTCCACACACCAAAGATTTTTATTCTTTTTTTTTTTTTTTTTTGATAATCTGTGCATGAGCACATCTAACAACTAAGTTGATTATTCATGCACACTCCACAACTGGCCTCACACATGAGTGGAAAATAAAAGACATCAAGAAAAAATATGAACGAAAAGAAACATTCTGATACCATACATAAGTGTTTTATTATTGTATTAAAATAGGACAGCATTATCCATCAGGGGAGATATTTGTTGTTATCCTACACATACCTTGAGGGCTAAACATGCATATTTCTCAAGCACACAGAGAAGTTACTGAAAGAGCAGAGACAACGAGAGAAAACCAAGGTCAAAGGTTAAGATGTTTAGAATGTTCACAGTGAAAGTGTGTGTATATGTGTGTCTGTGGGCAGCGTAAGCTCGTCTTCCTTCCCCTATTTCACCCTCCGGAAAGCGCAAATTCAGCCGCTTGGCTGAATGGTCTCAGCTTCGCTGCAGTGAGAGTAAACAGGAGGCTGCAATGTTCCGTTCAACACCGAGATAAACACGCAGCAGCTGAAACAAGTTGGATTCTCACAGCTTTGGTCGCGGCGGGAAAGCTGACCGTTCGATTGCGCCGAAGAGTCATGAAGCAAGATGCTAACCCGCGTTTGGCCCCTGAAGGTGTGTCGCTGGTAATCCGGACGTGTGATCAGTCCAAATCAAGTGTTACAAGTGTGGACTTTTTTTTTTTTTTTTTAAATTTTTATTCCCCCACACGTCAAACAATGTTGACTAAAGATTTGTAATCAAATAAGCCCCATTCAGAAGACGCAGTGCGGCTGATTGAGTTTCACCTTTTAAATCAGACTCTTTAATTCTCTGATTCAAAGACATTACCTCAGCAGATTCTCCCCAGGGGGGGGAAGGTGGGGAGGGGGGGACACTTGCGAAATGACAGCTGTTATTTGCCTTCCTTCATCCCACGATTCACATGAACTTGGAAGGAGCCTGGCTGGCACAGGGGGTGGAGGTGGCGGAGGCGCATTTGTTTTCATGTGTTTGTTCTGTAATTCTGATACTCTGTGTGGGTGAGTGTGTGTGGTTGATTTTTCAATAATTGTATGTATGGGTGCACAGTGCACAAACTGGGCATTTATCTGCACAGTTGCAGATCTACATTAACTCAAAGTTAAATGAGTGCCTTTCTCACGTAGATGCATGACACATTCGTCACTTCTCATGTTGCTCGGGGGCGCCACCGTCATTTTGATCACAGTTTCCATAAGAGAACATGTTTTCTGTGAACTAGCCTCTGGAGACTGTAAAAGGCGCAATGGTGCAGATCATGAATGCTGCTAATAAGCCTGAAGTCAACTCGAAATATTGGATACAAGCATCCGATGGTGTTCACACAACTCCCCCGACGTCCCCCAGGGTCTAAAAATGTGGATCTCTCTTTCTCTCTCAAGTTCAACTTGGTTCTGAACCAAGTTTGAACAAGCGGCTTTTTGCTAATTAGATGCAGTGGTCTGCTTCTTTTCCTCTCAAACACCTCTCTGCCCTCCCACACACAAACACACACACACACAAAACACAAATGTATATGCTTCCTTTTGCTCTCAGTAGGTTTGAACTGCAACTGTGATAAAGACAACAGACCTAATTTTACTGTATTAGCATCAATTTATGGTGTGTGTGTGTGTGTGTGCTATATATGTGTGTTTATAAAGCGCTAGTAAGAAAAGACAATTCTAACTGTTATCATTGTTAGGTTTATTTACATGCATCACACACACTGTTAGCATTGGTTGCATTTCCTCATTTCCTCACCACAATGATCGCCAATGGAGCAACGCCACCCAGTCTGCTTCATTTTCTATCAATGGTGATATTACGAACTGCTCATTTCCCTTCCTGGCGTCCAAAAGATCTAAAGGCAGCATTTAAAAGCACCAGAGCGTTGAGATCTGAAATAGGAAAAATGGGTCGATGGATCAATCAGACCCAAACAGCGAGTGTATACTTACTTCTGTGCTTTACACCGTCTTCTAACAAGATTGACTTTAGGAGCTGAGCACACCTACCGTGTCTGATGACCTCTAATTGGCATTATGCAACAGCAGACGAACAAACCGTCTGCTTCCGCCTGTACTGACGCTGACACAAATAAGACAGCTACATAGAAGCCAGTGTCTAAAGCACTGGTATGCTGTTTGTGCAATTAAACGCACATTTCTGCCTTTTTTTCCTCTTGTTTAGTTTGATGCTTTCGTGAAATTCTGCAGCTGCTCTCATCTCACCCACAGACCAAACAGTACATTTAGATGTGCTGCAGCATTAACGAATGGCAAACAATCGGCTGTTTACATAAGTCACAACATTCATTTGTTTCAAAGTGTCATATCCAGCCAATAGCAAACGATCTGATTAATCCTGAACAGATCTTCCGTCTGGATATACTGTATTTGTTTAATTCCCCTGCTAAGTGTGTCTGCAGTCTACAATGAGAAAACACGGTAAATATCAATTCCACATTGCTAAAGGATGCAAAGATGGTTCAAGGGAGGGATCATTTATTTTTCCTCTGCCAGTGTTCCACCTCCCAACTGGAGTAAAGCTCAAAGTCTTATCGGAATGCAAAGTATAGAGCAAAATTGCAGGATTGTTTCTGAAAATTCCGCACAGTCGACGTAACAAGGATGCAAAATCGAGTCAAGTTCCCTTGCCGGTTGAACAATCTCGACAAAGCTGTTCATTATCGACTTGAGAGATCAGGATGACACGGTGGCTGTGAGGTTGAGATTTGATCTGGCTTTTCCAAGCTCTCAACTTCCCCTCATCTTGCCTATGTGTTTGACCTCAAAAAGGAATCACACTTTGATACCAAAGGCAGAATTAAATGAATAAAATAGCTTCAGCAGCCCTAATATCACATTTTCTAGAACATTTAGCTGTTGTGACTGTTTTGTTTAATAAATGAACACAGGGGAATTCAGATACAAGGCAAAAAATTGTGCTAATAAGCAGTAAAACCCATCATGTTATCTTTTTAAGGAAATAAGGAAAAAAATTACAAGTAGGTTAACATTTATGCCACCACACAGAAAAAACAAATAAGTGTTGTTTGCACTCTACTTGGTCTGAGGTAAGTCCACCAATATTCTCCTTATGGGGATAAACTACCAAAAACAGTAGTGGAGAGATGTTCCTTGAAGCTCTGTGCTACAACAAATGCTTCCAACTTACCTATTTAAACCTCTGATACACAAACTAGGCAGATCTGTGCCAACGTGCCAACGCCAGAACTATCTGCTGTAAATGCTCTAGTTTTTCTGACAGACTTCTTTCGGATTCCTCGTCTTATCCCTTCAACTGTATGGACGGCAGTATGATAGTATGTCCCAGAGCTAGCCGTGAGTGAATGAGCAAGCACCATCCTGAGGAACCAGCTCTCTTGTGGTGTGCCTGCTGACACATTTTTCCATAAATCCCATGGAGGATTAATATTCACCTATAGGTGGGATCTGTACCAGATAGCCTGTGCAAGCACTGATAATGCAGAATGATCTAGCCTTCTCAGTAATCTCTGTTTGAACTGCTTTTTTTTTTTTTTTATTCCAGATTTTTACATTTGGAAGGTCACACTGATCACATATCAGTCTACAGGTGCTGAGGGTAGCGATTTACTGATGCTGATGGTAAAGCTGTACATCGTGTGGAAGAGTAGGCTGTTAGAAGGATGCAAAACATCTAGTATTCTTAACAAAGATGAGAACCTAGCAAGGCGATTTTTCGCATTTAGCTTTATCAAGCAATTCAAAATAGACAACGTTCTGTAACCCTGAGGTCTCCTGCGCAGCCCCTTTGCTGCTCACATACACACACACACACAACCTAAGTCTCCCACGCTTCCTCAAAAGGATGCAGAGGGAAAACGCAGCTCATCTAAACCGCTCAGCACCTCCACGATGGCGCCAAAACGAGCACTTCGCCCCCTTTGGTCAGCGGCGTTTTCTTTTTTTTTTGTGATGATTTTTGCAGTGCTAATCAAATATGTGGCATAGGAAAGGTGCCAGAGGAGTCAGGATAAAGATTTCCATTTAGTTTGTCCCCAGTGACATTTCCTGGGCTTGTTTGTGACTTCTGTGTGTGATTCTGTTTGTTTTCTTTGTTTTTTAATGTATATCTATACTCCACCTAACATCTAAAAGCCAACATCTTTTACTTTGGTCTGAGAAAGAAAACTAATGAGCCAAGTTTACGTTCCTCCTATATCAGATTCCTCCACAGATCTTGTTTTTTTAGTCTCTTCTTTCTATTCAGTTGTCCTAAAACCCTAAAACCAAAAACATAAAGAAGGAAAAGATGTGGACTGCGTCGTGTCCTTGTTTTACACCTGCACCGACTAATGCCCGCACGAGTTTTAAGCCGGCTCGGCTTTGTTGGACAGCACACGGCAATCAAACGCACTTCAAAAGTTTGTTTTTGGTTTTTTTTTTTGCAAAAGAAAGAGAAGGGATACAGCTTAGCCTCTTGCACATGCACACACACACACAGAGCAAGACACACATATCTTTCCCTCAGTGAGAAGCCAAATCAATAGCAAACATGCCACACCGATTCTATTTGCATAGCTTTGATGTGAGTCTGAGCCTCTCCGGAGACGAGAACATTCCATTTCCCTCCGTAAAGCTTGGACACACGCATGCATGAAAGTAAGCAAACACTTGCAAATGGAGCACACGCACCAAATACACACACACAAAAAAATCACACAAAGCCTGAGCCATTACTGTCGGTGATTTACTGCCGTGCACTTATTTCCCACCTGCATTACAAAGCGGAGGAGGTTTAAAATTAAAACAGCGAGTGAGGGCGGCATCTTGAGTTAGCCACAGGTTGGATGGAAGTGTATGTGTGTGTGTGTGTGTGTGTGATTCTCACTGAAAACAAATTGACTGATGCTGTTTCTATTGCCACACTCAAATTCAGGTTTGGCTTCTCTCATTCAGCTTCACTTTGGGATGTAAAAACACGGCTCGCCACCCACCGAGGCGCAACTTGGGCTCCGTTTCTGTGTATTCAAACACGTTTCTTTTCTATGGCGGGGTTTTTTTTAGACAGAGAGAAGATTCTCACTGTTGACTCTCGTACGGTTGTTAGATTGTGGAACTCGCGGTTGCACCGGTTCTCTCTGGCCACCTCTGCTGCATCTCACATTTGCTGATTGGGTGACCGATTCTTCAAGATTCAAACCCAGAAACTGCTTTTCCTGGTCACATTTTCAGTTTGCTCTGCAACCCAGTTTCATCACACGCTCTTTGGATAATCCTACGTGTTAGGTGATACATTCTGATGGCGCATGGAGCAGTTGTAAGCATCAAAGCAGCCAAAATTCCTGCGATGTCAGTTAAAGCTACTCAATTACTTTGAGGCCTTGAAGACTCTTTACCTCTCATCCGATCAAAGCGAAGTGACACTGAGCTCTGAGTCCAAACATCCAGTCAGAGGTGGTTCTTTGAAGACCCCGACCCTAAAGGTCTCTCCCACAACCCTACAGCCCGAAGCCGAGTCATCACCAACACGACCTTCAAGTAACAAAACGTGTGCAGATTGCAGGAGGAATCAATGGTGTCATTACTGCACCTTAACGAGTCACTCTGGTTCCTCTGAGACCGTCCTCACAGCGATTAGAATAAGGAGCGCAGGTATGACATGCGCTCCCTATGTCCTGTCACTAAGCTGTTTTGCTCCGCTGGTCGGGTGCCTAGGCGACATCATCATCGTGTTGCGAGCAGGCTGGGAACCCTGCCACAGTGACCAATCCTCATCTAACAAGAGGTTATACCATCTGTAACAAAGCTACTAATCCTTGAAAAAAAAAAAATAGTTTTTGCACTGGGAGCGTTGAGAGCTTTTAATGGTCTCATTTCCAGTCCACACTGGGCAAACAAAGCAGCTCTCGACTCGCTCTTACAATCACCGGGGCCACTTTACTGTCAGCACAAAAACCGTCACAGCATAAGTCCGACTTTGTCTTAGTACAATGAACCACCCCCGGCTTCAATTATAGCCTCTTTCCCTCGCATGTAAACTAATATCTGTACT
>CAAE01014571.1:480191-518636 GCA_000180735.1 Tetraodon nigroviridis
CACATAAGGGACAAATATATTCCTTGAGTCGAATGATGAGGTGAGGTCAGTACCAGGGCAGAGAGATGGATATGTAGAAATTGAATTGTCAGCAGCAGATAAGACTCGGCACTGGGTTCCTACCAACACCCGATGATGTTGCTTATTTACTTCCTGTATCTCGACAGCATGTAATTTGAGATACTGCGGTCTTTTCTGACGCTGGCCGACCTCGTCGCAATGTGTAGTTATATCAGGATGGTGCTCAGTATGGCCCCTTCTGCCATAGTGAGAAGATTCCTGGATCTTCCCCAGCATCAGAACCAGCGGTCAGGGTCCCCTTTGGACCATTTTCCAGCCATTCAGTTGGCTAAACACTGTAATCCTATAAGTAAAAATCCAACCAAAGATGATTGTGATAAAGCTTACACAGAAGCAAAGGTGCCATGGCTGCATGGTAGACAACTGCAACAAAAGCGTAGTTTTAGAAGCTTATATGTCAGACTAACCCATCGTTAGTCTCTGGCTACGAATCCATTATTGTAATGGCTTTATTGGTAGAAGATCTAGATCTAGATTTTGCAGCAGATAAATACTCACCATCTTAATTGGTTTAATGACAATCAAACAAGAATAGACAATAAAATGATTGTAAAGGGAGTGTTAGCATTTTGACCTTAGGTACTTGGTTTCTTTTTTCATGTAATTATTCTCAATAAATACAGTTCTCAGTGACAGTATCCTGTGTATTAGAATATCCTTCTATTTACTTGATGCTCTGTTAATGATCATTATTTACTTAGAATTTGAACCCTCCAACTGAGCAACAACCCAACAACAGCTACACCGATGTGCACTTAAACATGGTTACAGTCCAAGCACACCCACAACTCTGCTTCTTTCCGATGCAAACAGCTGTTAGCCTAACACAAATGGCCACTTTGAAGTAATTGCTGGGCTTGTGTTTTCATCTAACCTTTAACTTTTCAGAGAGGCTTTGGGAATCGGTACAATGTACAATGAAATTTTATTTCAATTTAGATAGAAAAGGATTTCTCAAATAAAATGTTATATTTTGGAAATTTGTGCTATTTTCCCATTTTTGGCCTTTTAATGAACCTCTGTTGGCCTTTTTAGGTTGGAGGTCTGGGTTTTATTTCACTAAATTGCACTTAAATTGCAGACAGCATAATAATATGAGACTTTAGTGAACATATTTCTCTGCCAAGTTATAATAAATTACTTCTTAATGGTTATCAAGTTTCTTCTGGACGACCTGGCAAAGCACAGTGCATTCAGAAGTGTTGACTCCAGGGTTTGAAAAATACAAAAAGTTACATCTCTATATTAAAATTGTGTGTTGTTGTTGTTGTTGTTGTAAATGACAGGTTTTATGTGTCTGGCTGAGAGCAAACTCAAATTACCAGAAACCAAAAATTCAATATGTAGAAAAAAAAACAAACAAAAAATTGCTATTGCTTTTTTAATGTGATGTTCAGATGTCTACCGGGAGGAAGAGGAAACATTCACTTTAAACTGTCGTATCAGGCCAGGCGTGTCAACAAACGTTTCGATGTAATGGTGGCTGACAGGGCCATCTCTTGCTGTCTGTCAGCTGAATGTAACCAGACGTGTGATTTTGGTTTCCCACCTGACACCAGCGGTGCATTCCAGAAAAATCAAAGTGCGTAAGCTATGCGGGTGATGAATGCTCTTTAGAGCTTTCTGGGGATGTTAGTTGGACTGGTGACATACGCCAGGGACGGCTTGCTTTTGTGAAGCTCAGGGGAGTGAGTGGACGTTAATCATCGCCGCTTTTCATGTGGTTATGCTGTCCAGCTGCGTGCGTGTACTGACAGAGGAGATAACCAAACTTCCAGCGGTGTGTTTCATTTTGCTGCCACATCTTCGGGTTTGGAAAGCAAGCGCACACATGCAGAGCAAGTGAAGAGTTTAGCATAAATGTGAAGGACAGAGAGAAGGCCTAAACCCATGAAGTCCACAGATTAGCCACTAGGGGCGTATTTTAGCAGGAATTTTGCATGAACGCCGACAAAAAATAACAACAATAACATTTAACCCCCCCGCAAAAAAAAAATCTCATTGATAAAAATATATATAAAGAAAATAATTTCACAGTTCAAATCAGTTCCCAATTTGCAATATTTAAGTTGTTTATTGCGCAGATACTGGCTAGAGATAGTCAAGTGCGGACCAGTAGGGACGTTGCCTGAATAACAAGGCAGCTGGTTGTACTGCTTATGGAACCCGAAGCTAGCGGGAAGTGCACTGCCTGAAATGAGCATCTGGTTTGATGCAATCTAATAGCTACACCAGCCGCACCGCTACTTATTTTGTGAGAGTCTGAACGGTAATTGGATCGACGGACAGTGATGAGCGAGGTGACGGCAACTGCCTCCCAATGTACTGGCAGTGAAAGGAAATCCATATCTGACAGCACCGCAAACACGGAAGCGTTATCTAGCCTGGGAAATGACCCTCCTATGTGTTGCAGAGAAGAGATGGGGAAAAAATAAATAAAACAAACACAGATTAGTTTTCTGCCTCTAGCTGTGCCTCGTTGCTTCTCAGCAGTCGAAGGGGGCCACTGCAGGGGGCCAAGATCCAGACCCACCCAACTGGAGTTGCAACTCTTTGATTGGCCTATGCCACAGAGGGGCTTGATCTTCAATAGGGATTTTGTTTTTAAGTTTTCATTTACGTAGAGTGTGTGTTTTTCCAGCCACGCCCTCCGTATCTCTGGAAGAGAACGTGGAGCTCGCGCCCACACCTGCCATGGCCCTTGGCTGCGCTTCCACTTGATTCTTCTCAAGTCTGCAGCAAGAAGCGAGCAAGAGTTTTTCCATCTTTAAAGCAAGAAATACAGACTCCAGCTGGCATGTTTTACTCATGTTTCTGCCGCTGTTGTGTTTAATTAATAGGTCAAATCGTATCAACAGAGCTGAGCTTAATTTCAATGACTTGCAGCTGGATTTTTAGCTTGTTTTGTTCTCTGAAGACGACTTTTTTGGGTGGGGGTGGGGCGGGGGGTACCGCTGTAGCGGTAGTTGGCATTCAAACTCCTACTGTCTTTTCCTCTCACTCCTGACCTTCCCCCTTCAGCATATGCTCTAACAGCAGGTGAAGAAGTGTAATCCCACTGATCACCTCCACCATCACATTTTCGCTGTGACTCAGGGTATTCTGCTTTCTCGTTTTTGGCTTAAAATATGGATTTGCACTCTACACCGGTAAACAAAACCGTGCAATTACCTTTAGGTATCATCGGTTAAGCTTGTATGCCCAGCATGTGTTTCCTAGGGCTGGCTACCTCATGTGGAGGTAGTCGGCTTAGGAAGGAGTCAGGTTAAACAGGCGTGTCTCACACCAACTGTGCTTGCATGTGTTTGCTTTGATGCACTGCGGGAGCACATGCTAATATTCCCAGTTAAATGTTGCTGCGTCATCGTTTGAGACATCGTTTGAGGAGGTCCTGGGAATGACATGTAATTTTCAGGGTCTAGTAGGTGCAATTTCACCAGAATGGAAGCCTAAGAGAAGGAAGCTGGGATGGCATTTGAAGCATGGATGAACAACTAAATGCTTTGGGAAGCCTTTTAAACTCAAATGACTGGTCTGTGAGTGCAGTAAAAAGCAAAGGAGGAAATTAGTCTCAGTCAAAGGGACTGGGGAACCGATCCTCATGAGTTTCGATTTCTGTTAAAGTTTCCTAATCAGCGAACAAGCTATGGTGCTGATACAGGGGAAGTGTGAGAGGTCACAAAGTCATGGTATGTAGGTAAACGAAAAACCTAGCACTAACTGGAAAAGAATTATTTAACCTTTTTTTTAATTTCAGAAATTGTTTTTATTAGTTAGACACATACTGATGTAACAGTGGAATAATTATTCAGCACTAAAGTACTAAATTGGCTGCTGGTTTCATCCATGAATATAAATGAAATTCTTTTAGCTCTACTAAGCTGTCTGGGTGCCTAAAGGCACTTACTTTTCACTTTTCCTCATTGTTCTCTGATAAAAACAATGATCTTCTTCACCCCCAAATTGAAAGTGCTTTTTGCAATTTGACTCAAGAATTCTCCCCGACTGCAATTGGCGTGTCATCTGTTTGATTTAAACGTTTCTAAACCATCAATAATTGAGCCCAAATGTGCTCCAGTTTAATCATTGGCCACAATGTGTTTTGGCAGTAGTGCCATTTTTTTTGTTGTTTTTTTTTTTTTTGCTTTCTTCTCCGCAACTTTTCACCCAGAGCAAAACAAATTTCAATGCCTTTTTTTTTTTTTTTTTTTAATCTAGACACCTTAGTCTGCACAATACTTCTCTTTCATTTGAATAGCAAGCCAGGAGGAAGCTGGCAGTTCCCTCCTGAGGAATCCTAAAATCTAAGACAAAGCAAAGCGAGCCACATATTTACCTCAGACGGAGATTTTGGAGAACCTTCAGCTTCCTTTCGCTCTGAAATAGGTAGATAAAAGAAGAGAAGTTTACCCCAAGCTTCCCAGAAGCGCATTTGGAAGCTGGGAAGTGGTGAAGTGGTTTAAAAAATTTAGAAAAAGGAAATAAGGTGGGGGGCAGGGTTTAAACGTTTGTGGCAAATCAAACCTGAGGGGCCAGAAATCAAAGCCAACAGGCAAGACCCCTCCCACCTCCCGTAAATATAACCAGAGCCACATAATTCAAAGTACGGCCTTTTAGTGTCGAAGAAATTAACAGATCAATCAAGGAGACACTTGGTTTCCTGCCGGCCGACAGCTCATCAATCCTTCCGTGCACTCTGATCATGTCTCAATTTATCGATGTTACTCTGATGACACATTTCACACACGTAAATACGCCCGTCCAGCTTAGGGGAAATGAATGGCCCACTTTGAAGACCTTTCATTTTTGTCCCGGCCTTAGAAGCCCGCCATTAAGTCGAACCATCTTGGGAAGGGGGGAGGGGGGGGGGTCCAGAAGTGAGCCAGGGCAAAGCCGCTTATCTGGTTGCATAATGTTAAATTCACAACCTCAAAGCTCAAGGGAAGAAGAAGAAGAAGAGGAAGAAGAAGAAGAAGAATGTATGAATAATCACACCTGCTTTTTTTGCAAACCATTTATCCGAGTCAGCTTTTTTTCCCTTGTGTACCTGCATATACACAACACAGGTAATACATTGTCAGGATGAGTTTTCCAACATTTTAAAATATTAAATCAGAAAATATCCCCCCATGCACGTTTAAAAGTAAAAAAAAAAAAAACAAAAAAACCCCCCTGCTAATCAAACGTTATTCTTTAAGGTCAGGACTACTGTCAGCAGTCTCATCCATCATCTATCTGAAGAGCATCTGAAAAAAATGGTGCACTGATTCGGGTTTTATTAATTAAATCCAGATAGAGATAGACTTTAGGTTTCATCAGAGGCCAGAATACTAATTTATACCATAGTATTCCTCCTAAGGTTGCATCATTAGTCTTCACGATGCAACCAAACACAGCCAACGATGCTCCACTGCTGCCTCTTTCAGCACGTCTCTCACATCTGGACGGACCCTCTGAGAAGTTCAACCAGCAGCGCTGCTGCATCTCTCTGATCTGTGCTGCTTTGTGGACCGAATTCAGTCCCGCCTTCTCCTCTCTGCCCTCCAGAACGCCGCTGCCCTGGCAGCCCATGGTTCACAGAGCACGCTGGTTCAAAAGCGACTGTGGTTTTGTTTTGTCACCAGGAAAACAAAACCGTTTTCAGAATCAAGATAATCACTCTTACTCATTCACACACCCCCTTTGTTTTTCTTTTTTGCCATGGCAACTGGGCAACAACCACTCATGGCTAAGGAGTGCTGCTCTATAAAATCCCATTTTTTCTATTCATGACCAGGTGCGTTTATCCAGGTTTTGCTCCAATTAGCACAAGCCTAGCATTGAGACGGTACTTGAGCTTCAGTGAGTGGAAAACTCCTCCCGGCAGTGTGTGCAAATCACCATGCACTTAATCACCTGTCTTGCTTTGTTGTTCCTGTACTCGAACCCATCAAGTAGACTTCATCAAGGTGTTTTTTTTTCTTTCCCTTTTTCCATGTTTCAATGTCTGTTAGCTGGAAGGTTAGTAATTTCATCTTGCTGACTGCATTTTGATCTAAGAAAATCAGCTGTCCCTTTGAAAGGGGAATGGATTTGTTCACCATTTGGCTTTAGAAAACAAAACAAACAACAACAACAAAAGAAACAGCCCAAAAACATCTGGTATGAATCATAAATAAAGATGTTATATCAAATTATTTGTACCAGGTAAATTATCAGCCAAGTGTTCAAGAATAATTCATTGCTGGGGTACAGCTATGCATACTATATGCAGACTTAATATTCATACCATGTACACAAATCAGATTATGTTTATTTAGGTGTCAAAAGTTTAAACCAGCTAAACTTTACCTGTTAAAATTGCAGAATCCACAAACAGCAGCATAGGAACAGACTTTAAACTAGCAAAAAATTAGTAAGTCATTGTGCAGAGCCCCCCTTTTTTCTTTTTGAAAAAGCCATTCATTAGCACGTAGCTGCAGCCTAAGGCTGGGTTCTGTTCACCACCCCTCTCATATAATCACCTTTTAAGCCACTTCAGCTAAATGCTAAAATCTTTTGAGTCTCATGGTGAATCCAAAGAATGCCAGCTTCAGTTGGGGTTACTTAAGACTAGCCCCTTAATCCTGGCATTATGTGTTATCTATTAACAAAAACAGCTGAGATTTCTAAAAAACACAAATATAGAATCATGTGTCGAGTAAAGTAAATTGTATTGTGGGTTCCTAATTTTGGGTGCTAGTCTCTCCTGCACAAATACACCTATTGAATATGTGTATTGGTACATATCTTTTATTTTTACACTTGTAACAGCAAAGCCGACACACGCTCTCGGAATATTGATTGAGCTGTTTTCAAGCCCTTGCTCTATTAAAGTGAATAGTGAATGCAGGCAACTCGACCCCCCGCCTTCCTCCCCCGCCCCTAAGCCAACAGGGGCTTCAGGATATCTTGTTAGCTACTGGGCCAGGTAAAATCGGTGCATTGTTAGCAGATGGAGATTGGCTTCTCCATTCCGCATTGCAATCCAACGCCGGCCTGAGGCACTATTTTAATCACCAGTGTTACAGGAGCAGGTTGCAGTGAGCTGCTCCGCATGGCACCTCATTTCAGTCGGCCCGTCTCTCCTGGAGATAACATATTTGCATGTACATGAGGCCACATGTGTATTTGCCACCTAATGTACTCCTTCTGGCCCTACAGGCGGTCGCGGCACATCTAGCATGAGCCCCATGTGTTTCCTCAAAAGAGCCAGAGGAAATAAATCAATTATTTAGGAAGGCCAAGTGAGAGCGACAGCTTATCCAAACAGCACCGGGAAGTTTGTCACTATTTACAAATAATTAGGCGCTTTTTTTTTCTCCCATTAAACCTCCATGCGTCTGGAAAATCCTCAGCAATTACCAATTATTTGCAAAACAGCAAAGAGTAGTGTGCTTTAGACAGTATTATATTTAAAAAGCGATAGACCAACAAGGTCTTAAATTGATGATGTCAAAACAAATTTCACACCAGATCTAGAGTGGTAAAAAAAGACACTCCCTCAAGACACAACATGTAGAGCACCGGATTCAGGCCTAAGGTCAAATTTGATCTCCCTGATTGATAACCGGCGTTGTTCCATCGGTCCGCTTTATGATTGTCTAACGGCAAAGCCAACCATCACAAGTCAAGCTGAAATCACGGAAAGGACATTGTAAATCATCAGGATAGGAATGGTGAATAGGCTTAGGCATTATGTTTTCAGATTTATTACCACAGCTGCCCCAAAAGACATTTAGATCCAGTGATTCCATGGAAATAAACCAGGATTTGTATTTGCGCTCTGTGGCTGGACGTATTTGTCCTCTGCCAGTGGCCAGGAGGAGAACAGGAAGGTCCTTTTCCTCTGTCTACAAAATAGAAACTGCTTACAGGCTAATTTATCCACAGGAAAAAAAAAAAAAAAACCCCACAGTTGCCTGATGTCCAGGTCAGGTTGTGCTGAACATGATTGAGCATAATTGATACCTGAATATTGTGTCTACATACATAGCATTTTTCTGTAATTTATTATTATTATTATTATTATTATTATTATTGTTATTATTATTATTATTATTGTATTCAAGATTATTGAAATGTGAGCTATAATTGTGGTAACACTGCATGAAAAAAGGTTCTATTTTTATTTAGAGTTTTCCTGCAGTGAATAGAAAATGTAATTTTCTGTGCATCCTTTTTTGATTGGGTGTTTTGATTTTTTTATTTTTCTTAGTTATATTTTAGCCACTGTGTGTCCTCTTTTTTTTAATATATTCTTTTTTTTTATCATCAGCTGGAATCTCAAACTTAACTTCTTTATATATTTATTTCTGAGTCCAGAGGCTTTTTTTTCCACCTTAAACTGTTCTATCACTCTCAGGAGAACCGTTGGTGGTAAAAATCAGAGGCTGAGGTGGCCTCCAGATTGTAACAATGTACTGGTTTTTTTTGTTTTTTAAACCAACCTTGTTTAAGTTAAAAACCTGCAGTTACCGTGAAAGTACTGCTTGTAGCCACGACTCAGAGCTCTGAGGTAAAGACTGATTGAGGAGTTCTGACCCTCGATCCTGCTCATCCAGGACCTTGTTTAATGAGGTCGGCTCACAAGAATGCTGCATCGAAATGGAGGAGAACTGTCTGTGCGGCCTGGTTAGTGGGCTGTTCACGACTGTATCATCCAGAATTAGACTAAAGATTTGACAAAGTGCAGCCAAGTGTGCCACGCCACGCTGTGCCATTCTTGTCTTTAATTGTCCTAATGTCACAATTCATGACATTGCAACCGCGGTATAGCCCTGGGTGAGCTGTTATTCTGGTCTGGCCTTTTGTAATCAAAGTGGAAACTGAAATTCAATTTAAATGAAATGCACAACCCCAATTTCCAAAGTAATTTGAACTCAATTATAGAGGGCGAGAGCTATTACTCATGATATGACAAAAGTACTCTAAAATCATTCCCACCCTGCTGGAAAAAACTACTAGCTTGGTTTTAGCGTCACATGTCAACACTGCTAGAACCAGTGAAGCTGACAATGAGAAAAAAAAACAGAAGAATTCAATTTGAATGCATTAATATGTACGCTTTTATATGTTAAGCGAGCCAAAGCAGCTGTCACCAGTGAAGATCGATGCGACTCAGAGAACATCAGTGAGGTGATGAAGATCAGAGATGATGTAAAAGTTATTCCAAAGAAAACTACAGTAATGGGTGTTATAAAATAGAAAGTACTCGGTTGAGATTACTGTCTCAGCTCAGCAGTCCAGCTCCGTTCTCAGCGGTGGGCTTCAGTCTTGGGGGACCTGACTTGTCAGCACCTCACACTTAGGCTTCATTTGCACCCACCTAATAACCTCAATTGTTGAGAGGTCCTGAAGAACACAGGGTGGCTGCTGATAAGAGAATGGTGACGAATGAGCAGATTTTTCTTTCTTTTTTTTTTTTTTTCTATCTCCGAGTTAAATCAGTGAACAGATGGACACAACGTCTCTGCTGATACATAAAAAAGGTTTGAAAGACGCTCTGGAACACAGCCGCTCCCATGTGTGCATGGATGGAGACGTTTCAGCAAATGCATAACGCTGTGGCGAACAGGAAGCCGTGGCCCGTGCCGGGGTCCAGGCTGGTCTCCGACCAAGTGTTGTCAGATGTGACAGTGACCAGAAGACAACAGCCGCACTCTGTGTTTGCTTCTGCACATGCTTGGTTAGTTTTCTGCTTCTTAGAAAATGCTGGAATAACATTTTTACCTGTGTGAAAAAGAAAATTCACCTAACATCAATTGCCTATTAGAGCATGCACAGTGTGCGGCGGAGCAGCGCCAACACACCAACACATGGCTTTAAATCCACTTTAAGAGCACTAGTTGCAGCAATCGACTGCATGGGCCTGACACGCCGCCATGAATGTAAGTGCCTGGCTGAATGGCTTCTTTAAAAACTCTGGGGAGAAGGTTACAATGCAGGTAAAGTCCAAGTGTGGGGGAGGAACAGAAGGAAGAGACAGGAGAGCAGTTCAGTTTTTTCAGCTCAATTTTTGGCCTAAATGGAATGAAAATTAATGTCTTCACCGCATAATACAGGACCGCAGCACCACCCCTGAGTGGCCCGACCATGCGGCAAGCATCTGCGTGCTTCCGCATTTTTCAGAAAAAGAAACTGTGACTGTAAACGTGTCAAACCAATCGTATGATCAGCACCTACGTTGTTTACATTTGCCCCAACCAATCTGGAAATGCATTTTTTTTTCTCCCCCCTGCTTCTTGCCACTTGAATATAATTCATCCCAATTTACATTCCTTGCTTGATGTAAGAACCCAAGGAGGCAATCTTCATTTCCTTGTGCAGTCTACATATGCTGTCAACGGAAAAATAAGCAAAAGCTGAGACTCAAAAAAGAAAAATGTTGTATGCCTATGTTGCGTTGCAATTCGTGAGGGGCCCGATGGGATAAAGCATTTCTAACATGACTTTGTAATGTAAACACTTTAAAAATAAGTATAATGAAAACTAGCACACACAATTTAGCCAATATAGGTTAAAATTAATATCTTGCTGTAGTTGTTGAAGAAAACAGAATTGATTAGATTCAGCTATGTTTTCCTTGCTGGTCTGGGACACATATGCAATGCGTACATTGGGTCAGTGATGGTAATCACCTGCGACAGGTAACTTTATTACACCATCCAGGAAAGACTGGATCATCACTGGATGCACTGTTTGGTTTAGCCTTCATTATTCACTGTGACAGAGGTGATGTGGTTGACCCCCATCTGCTCTACACGCATGACCTGAAACCCCCTAATAGTATTATTTTCTCTTTTTATTTGCCATATAGTCAAATGTAGAACTACAGAATTACAAGAAATGGAAGAATAGACCAAAGGAATCATAAAAAAATCAACACGGTATCTCTTTCTGCATAGCCTTTTAGGCACAATCAAGGTAAATTTAAATATGTATGTGTAATATGTATAATTATATGATTAAAACATTAGCAATTTACCTTGCCAGTCTATTGAAGCTTGGATGTGCATGTTTAGCCTTACACATTAATTTACCTATCAACTTGTATCGCACTTGCAAAACTAAGTAATGCACACTGTCTTTAATTTTGCAGGTACATGATTCATTTACTGAGGCCAAGGTTACGTTTTCTACCTGGGAATTGCTCCCACTTGGGTTGGGTAACATAACAAGCAGTGATGAAGAAGATGTGACGTTAAATCTTTTAAACTTGTGGCTGGATGCTGTTTAAAAAAAACTAAAGAAGAAAAGAGTCAAAGGTTGATTTGTTACCATCAAGTAACAGACGAGGCCCAGCTTAGGTCCCTCGGCAGCATTTTGGAATTACTGTGGTCTCCTTCTGGCCCAGTTGGTTATTAGTCCTGATAGAAAAATAGATAGATAGAAAAACAGTTGAGAAATACTGAAATGCTTTTAGCAGAAACTAACATTCAATTTTCAATCAAAGCCAAATAAACATACCCATGATTGATTTTTTTTTTTTTTTTTTTACAATAGAGTAATTCACGAATAGATGCTGTACAGCATTGCGTCCTTTTAGTGCAGAACGTGACCAGCCTGTGGTGGTAGCATTAGTCCTCCACCCCAGATGGAAACAGTGCTCCAATTACTGGTGCAGTCCATCATGTGGCTTGAATATATTTCAACATGAAGCAGCAACAGAGGAGAAGAAAGAGCACATTATAATGTGCTGTAATGGTGACATAAACGGGGCAGTTCTGACGGTTCTGGGTGCTCTCCAGCGCGTTTGCTCTTGTCTGTGTGGGTCTTCTCCAGGCATTCCCCCCTCCTCCCTTTGTGTGTGTGTGTGTGTGTGTGTGTGTTCCCCAAACACACCCCCAACCACTGCCAACTGCAATAAACTCCAGGGGGGCTGTGAAAAATGGCTGTAAACAAACAACAGTTAATGGATGGATGGATGGATGGATGGATGGCTTTTCAGATAAAAACCAAAGTCTTGCTTTGGCGAGCTTGTAATTTTGATTCAAACTTTCTTAAATATAACTAAAGGTGAGCCTCATTCTTACCATGATGGACAGATGTGGAGCAACCTCAGCCAAAGCTGCACCAACCAGAACTATTCTTTTTTTAACTTGTTTTGTATTGACAAAAAAAAAAAAAAAAATCTTGAAACCTTTTCTTTTTAAATCGACTACTCCATTTGAAAAGAAAAACGCAACTTTGACATTTAGCTACACAAAGCATCGGGATACAATTTTCAGTTACATGTTCCAATGCACACAAATTGCCTCTGGGGAAGATAAAAAGCCAAGTGAAGTAGCTGACTGATAATGACGACCTGTCTTAGAATCGGTACCTGGTTCTTTGCTGAACTTTACAGGCTTTGTTGCTTTTTTTTTTTTTTTTTTCTCGCTGTTGTTCAGTTTTACTGCTTTGGATTACCAGAAAAATGCAGCCTCGGCTTTTTTACTCGGTGTGGCCGTAGAGAGGGAGAGAAGAAGCTATTATATCTGTGATAATCACACCTTTCTTTCATGAAAAATGGTGACAAACATGAATCATCCTGCCAGAACAGCTTTGGAGACAAGGAGGTTTTGTCTAGCTCCTCTCAGTCCACAACCGGCCATCAGAAACCTGAAGATTGCAGTTGTGATATTGGGGGGGTCATCCTGGGCTATGCCTCCCCAAATAATTTATTCTGACTCCCACCACTCACCCACAGCCAGGCCTTTTTGCCAAAGTTTGCAATTTATCAGTTATCTGAATATATATTTTTAGCCCTGGTAAAACCATGTCAAGCTATTATCTAACTGAAATGTGGAAAAAAAAAAAAAAAACAAGCTAAAAAGCCGTTTTTGGTTTTTAGCTTACACTGAAGCTAAAAACCAAAAACAAGCGAGAAATCAAGTCGAGAAGCAGAGATTCGCTTTAAGGTCTCGGTCTGGTTTAATGGAATGCCATCCATCTGCATCTGCGTCTGCCCTCTGGGACCTCATTAAAAAATATCAACAAACACAGACGTGGCTTCAGCTTGATGCAGTCGCATCCCAATACCAGGACGGGGGAAAACCAACAGCGCATTTCCTCCGAGGTCACTCCTGAATTACCTGTAGAAGTAGAAGACAAAGAATCACCTCTCCTTTCGGTGTGCCCGATACGTTTTTCACCGTCTGGAAGCGTTGATCGGGAGGGTGTCAGAGCGCGCTTGTTTTCTCTTCCAGCTCATGCTGTCTAAATTTCCCAAAGCACATAATTTCCACAAACAAGCCCTCATTTGTGTCGTGGCGGGCAGTTGGTCTTGAAGACGCGTCTCGGAGCGGTGCTAGCATGTGCCATTTAGGCAAATTACGGCAGCTATAAAATGAATAGTTTTTGTGGCCTAAATGAAGTGTGCGTTGCAACAGAGTCTCCAAGTACGACTACATCCAAACACGACTAGGGGTCGCTGGTCGATTATACGAAACCTACTTTCATAATGTTGAAATACTGTACCTGGATAGGGGTACTTGCAATTTGTTTGACTGATTTAATTATATTATTTTTTGATGTGACAGCATAGTTTTGTTTTGTTTTTTTATTTGATCATGTTAAAATCTTTAGATTTCAATATCAAAAGAATGAATTATGAGGTATTTTGTGGGTAGAAGTTGTGGTTTTGGTTTTTTTTTTTTAAATGATGGTTCCTATTTAATATAACAATAGCCATTTTTTTTTTTAGAAATTTAGGAATGATTCTGAGTCAAATGTCAGGGCTCATGGATTGTCACTGGTTGATGTTACTGATGTTTTATTAGTAGAATAAATAACATACTGTAGTATTGTGTTAGTCTCACTAAATGTCAATGACAAAGTGACTTAAGTGCCCTTGAGCAAGGAAATAAAGCCCGAGCATGAATGGTAGACAGCAGAGGAGGGTAGACGACCGATGCTGTTGGCAGAGGAACATCAGCCAACACCTCAAAGAGGAAGCACAACTTCAGGAATAGTAGGACTAAGAACACACACGTGGTACATAAATCATCATAGATCTTCTAAACATAGACATCACAAAGATGGGAGTCCAATTAACCTCATCCTCCATAAGCTGCAGTGGCATCATCTTCGCATGCTCAGATCTGCAGCATCAGTCAGGTCGCCTGTTGGCGCAGTTGCAGCGCAAACCGGCTGCAAATTCCTGTAGACTGAGCTGGCAGAGCGTCTCCTTTGCAGATATCAGAGAACTCAAATCCACTTTTCATGATTTCTAATTTAATTTCGAGGGCGGAGTTGTGTGTTGTCCTAGAGGAGCTTTTCTTCAAACGGAATGGCTGATAGTTTGAATGTGTCGCTGACGGGATAAATGTTCAACACTTTCACTCTTATTTGCCATGTTTGTGACTTGAAATAGGGTTTGTTGTAACACGAGAGCAGCAGATGAGCCCATCGTCTCTCTGGAATATTCAAGGATATGCATGAGTCTGGCACCATTAATTGAAACAGGGAAATGAGAAAGAATGAGACAGGGAGGGAGAGAGAGGAGAGAGAAAAAGGGAGAGAGAGAAAGATTATGGTTTATCTGGACAAATCTCCAAGAACTCCTAGTTTACCTGTTGCTCTCTGAATAATCCCCCCTTCCCCCTGAGCTCATCAACAAACCACAGTGCCGAGGCCCCGAATGCACGAAACCGTTCTGCCTGGTAAATGCTGGCATAGAAATCCATTATATATTTAAATAAATTAGTAAATAAATTTTAAATTAAATTAGTCTAACTAGGATTTGCTGTATGGACTAAAACAAATAAATTAGAGTACTGCGATATTTGTTCTTTGGCCTGATATTAGCAATTTACGCGATATAGAAGAGGATGCACACGCGTTGCTCATTTTAGTTTTACATCCAACCGTGCTCCAGGTAGGCATCCTAATCTGTGCTACAGGTCACAGGTGTGGCGCACATAAAATTATGTCGAGAAATATCTAAGCCAACTGTGTCATGCACACACACTAATATGACAAAACCAGATTTTTTCGAGTTGTGCTCAGCAGCTTGTGCTTGCGTTCGAGGCTTCAAACATTTCTAAAGCCCCAAATCTGCATGTTGTTTACTCTGCAATTCTTACTGATGTTAAGTAATCAGCCAGCTTTGCAAATAGGCAGAACACAAACTGCTTTCTTCCATAACACATTCATAATATAAATGATGCATTCAAAGTCATTTTGGAACAAATGTGGGTGATTAATTAGCTTTTTCTCTGGTGTTTTTTCTCTCTCTCTCTTTTGTACTGGAGGTTAGTGCTGTACACGGATTGCGCTGTGCATAAACAGCAGCTGATTTGACTGCTAAGTGTCAGCAGATTTTTAAGGATGTGACTTTTTAAAATATTGTCAACATAGTTATATCGGAATGTCCTGTAGCTTCGGACACAGCATTGTGATTTAACAGAGGATTGTTGCACGAGACGAAAACAAATTAAAAAAAGCTATCTTCTCTATTCATATACAGCAAAAATATTTAGGTGCTAAAAAATTGGAAATTTCTTTAAAAATGAAAATGGAGGTATATTCTTAATGGGGTCTGTCAGGTCTATTTAAAAAACAAACAAACAGGAACTTGCTACAATCAGGCAGACAACAATTCGGATTGGCCTGCTCCCCGTGCATCAGGGTAATGAACTTGAGCATCCCTCTGCTGACTCCAGCGCTCTCGCAGAGATAAAATGATAAAGGGAGCAGAGCGGAGGGAAAATATGCACAGCTTTACAGTGGTGCGGCTGGGCGCGTTATGATGCGTGCGCCCAGCTGCTGCCTTGGAACGCAACTCAGCCTCCGATTTGCTGCTAGGGTGGAAAGGTGGTCCGAGAGTAGACAGATTAAAAGGCAGACAACAAACAACAGGGCAGTCGGAATTTTTGGTTCCCATAATATAGTTGAGGGCACATACAGAACCTCAATGACACACAAAAAGTGTGTGTACAGGTGTACGTGTGTGTGAGTGTGTGTGTGTGTCCTTAGTCATTCTACTAGCAAAGTATCTATTTTTGGGATGTGAGAACATTTTTGGCTGGTCCTCGCAACTTCAGAAGGCCTGTTTGAGGGTTAACACTTGGTTTTAACGTTGGGGTTCAAACAATAACGTGAAATATTGAAGAGTCAAGTGAGTCTAAAAAAAGACTCCTAAGAGACGCCTTGACGCACTAAAGCAGCCGTTAACCCTCAGCCAGCCAGGCCGGCGGGAGGTTTATTACACTCTGGATGCTCACACAGAGACTATTTTTCCTCCATCACCCTGGAAACTGAAACAGGTTAAAAGAACAAGCTTTTGCTCTGCAGGCCACCACACGCTGTTTGGGTCCTGACACGGGAGCGGCGACGTGACGATGCATTCTCACACTGCCCGTCTGTTGATTGTTTTTAACTTCATCAGCCAACAAGTCAAAGCCAAACAAGTCAAAGCCAAACAAGTTCTTTTTAAAAGGGTCAGAAGTTCTCATTTAGGCATTTTCGTTTCACATAAAATCACGAACAAATCTGTTTAACATGGAGGTAAACTGAGTTTGAAAACTTTGTCCCAAAAAAAAAAAGTCTCTCTTTTCTTTGCCGTTGACATGGCAGCTGACCTGAAAAACACCCAGCTTCCCATCAACTCCTCCTCCAGACAGCCCCTCCAGCTGCCACACGGGGCCGAACAGTGAAGCATCAGAGGTCCCGGCTGTCGGTGACAGCGGCTGACTGACAGTGGCTGCCGGGGCCTGACGGCGTCTTAAGCAGCTTCCCCCTCCGAGCCCAGGCTTCCCAGGGCTTTCATTACAGCGAGGAGGGATGGCAACATTCTCTCCTGTTGCAACACGCTCGGGGAGAAGGGCAGCGGCGTGCTGAATCCAGCGCCCGCGTGAATGACAGCGAATTGGAGCAGCCGTCGTGCCGACGGTTCCGGAACACCGGGGGAACATTAAAATAATCCATTTGCTGTCTTTATGTTCAAATCATAGCCACAGACAGCAGAGCAGAGCTAGCGATGGCCCCTTTTAATGTCCAACTTTAAGCTAATCACCAGTATTGGGACTCATGAGCAGTCATGAGCTTGACTCCATCTTCACATGTGGTCAAACTCTTGTGATTCCCTGAACCTATTTAGGCCGTCCGCGTCGTGCTCGGGCTCGCTCATGTGTTGAGTCTGTGGAAAAGCCACACGAAGATGGGGCAGGAATAATGAGACGGTCTAGGGTACAGCCAGGCGCCTCGGTCTAATGGCTCTCGACAGAGCCAGGGGGTGAGGGGGTCCGTGCGCTTCAAAGCCAGCGGGCTGCAAGTTGGAGCGAGGATGATGAAGAGAAGCAAACAAAGGAAGTCAGGGCAGTTAGCTGCTCGTTTGCAGCCTGTAAAGAGGCGACGTGTAGAAGTTTTAAAGTCCCTGTTTTATCAGCCGCGACTGCTGTGCGAATGCCATGAATGCGCATTTGCGTTAGCTCCTCGCGTTGTCACATTACAGTAGTTTGCTTTAAAGATGAGCTGCAGATCAGGTATTAAAGAGGCAGGAAGAGGAAGAGGAAGTATTTACTGAGCTGCCAAAACGGCCAGTGTGGGTGCGGACTGGAGGATCTCAGAGGTTTAAAGTGATTAGAGCCAAGCGAGGAAATAAACCACCATAGATAAATTAACTGCACTGAGGACATTGCTTGTTTGATGGTCTCTTATGAGATTAAGAGAAATAACACAGCAACAAGTCCAATCACCATTTTCTTTCTTTCACTCTAATTGTCCATTTTCATCTCTTGGGTCTCAGCCACAAAAGGGACCACCATGGTCTGTGATTACCTACCTTCCAGTTGCTTTCTTTACCCTCTTTTCCACTGGCTGCACAGGCCCATTAACAATCAAAGACACAACAGGGATTACAGATTTGGATTTTTCCATTTTTTTTTAAAACTCAATAAAAATTGGTAACAGGTGCCAAAGGCTAACCATGGGAAGGCCATCCAGTGTAAAATGTAAATGCTGGTGAGCCTTTTGTATGTTGGGGTTTTTTTTACTTAAGATAATATGACATTATCTGTCACCTTAATCAGAAGACAGCAGGCAGGTTCCACTATTGCTACGCTACCTGTGATATAACATTACGCCGCCGACACACATGCAGATACTTAAATCCTCACTGACTTTGACTGACATTCACTCTCTTTCTGTCTCTGTCAGTCTTACACACACACACACACACACACACACACTTAGACACACACACACTGAGGCTCATCATATGCGTTTGTGATGTCGACAGAGAGTGAAAGGAAGATGAAAAATGAGCCAAATACTGCCGGGCTGAAGGCATCGCCTATCAAATGCATCAGCAACCCGCTGAAGGTGTGCAAGGACGGAACGCAGGCTTTATGAGCGCTGCCGAACATAAACACAGAGTGGGACGTCTGGGCTGGAAAGGTTTCTGCCTGAGAAATGGCAGGTTTGAAAAGATGAATGTAAATGCTGTAAAGCCACATTGGACCAGGCCACTAATGCAGTGAAACTCCCTCATCATTATTCGTCTTACACATGCAACAAAAATTAAATAAGTGCATTAAAAGAGGGAAGAAAAAGAACACGTCACCTCTAATCTACACTGTGTTTATTGTTTTTTTCAATGAGTAGTACACAAAGACTGCACGTGCATGTGGTGGGACACATTTGCATCCAGCTGGAGGTTTATTGTTGTTAGTTGAGCCCAGGGGTCATCAACCTTTTTAAAATCAAGAGCTACCTCCTGGGTCCTGATTAATGTGGAGTGCTACCACTTTGATACACACCTAAAATAACCAATTTGCTCAATTTACCATTAACTAAATGTCATAATTGAGAATTAATGACATTCATCTCTGTGAAAACACTGATCATGATCATGATTTCTCACAATAATCATCTACAAAGATTTAACAAGATAGGAAACATAAATATCACAATGTAACACTTTATTTCTAGATTTCGTCTTAGTGCAAATGATTTTCAAATTGAAAAAAAACCGCCAAATGTTCAAAAACATTTTTAAATGATCACTTCTACAACAGTCCTAGACAATCCCAATGTCCCATTTTCACTAGCCACTAACATTTTTTTCCAAATCATGAATTACTTTGCACCACGTTTGTACAAATTCTAAATCATGTAAAAAACAACGTGACACGTTGCGAAATGTCTCTTCACATTGTGCCACTTTGCCGTCGCCATAGTCGCCCCGCAAATGAGACAAACACGTGCTCTTTTCACAGTGTTAAAGAAAAAAAACCTCTATCTTCCATTTGTCAGGAAAATGATGGGGTTTCTTTTCTTTTTTTGCCATCTTTTTGCCATCTCATTTATTTTTTGCTGCGTGCTTGTGTTTTGGTCACGCACATCATACTGACTTTTGGACTATACTAGGTCATAGTTCATTTATATTAAACTTTTTTTTTTTTTTTTTAATATATTGTCATTTTCAGTTTACGTGTGTGATTTAAACCAGACTAGCAATCAAAATAAATTAGGGGCAGCTTACTGGTAAGTGGCACTAAGCTATTTTTAGAACAGGCTGACGGGCAACTCATGTGGTCCTGAAGGGCGACCAGGTCCAGGTGCCCGCAGGTACCATGTTGGTGACCCCTGGTTTAGCCCATAGGCCAAAATGCCCTCAATTGCCTAAAATGTCCTCGCTTTACTATTGAAATAGGTATTTTGGTTCTCAGTATGCAGCAAGCACCAACACACACACACACACACACACACACACACACTTGCTATACATTTAACTGTTTGACATCAGTTCTTAGAGATATTGATCTTTGCAGACTTTGCCTTTGGGCAAGGTGATTTTACACTTATCTCCCCCCACCAGCGCTGCCTCTCCAGACCCTCACTCTCACTTTGGTGTCATATTCACTGAGCTTTGGTCAAAAAAAAGAAGAATCCCCCTGAAATTGTCCCTGACGACTTGTCAGTACCGGTATTGTCAGTACACGATTGATGTATTGCACATCGGCGTGTGTGCGAAAAGGAACACTCATGGCTTCCCAACTCTATTTCTCTTTTTTTCTCCCCATTTGAGCTAAAAAGAAACATCCATACACATTCAGTCAGTTGCTTTTTTTCCTCTTTAAACCACTGCAGTCGTAGTTCTCATGAAGGTATCGATCAGGGAATCTGGGCAATGTTGTTCTGTCTATTTTCTCCAATGAAATCTTGTTTGAGGGAGCCTCTGGAGTGACAGCACAGACCTCTGAGGAAGCAGAAACCTTTTATTAAAGGATGATTTAACCCTTCATCCATTCAAACAGTCACACTAGGGGGTGAAAACGGACTGATTGTATTGATCTTCAGACACCATTTCAGGCGCACCTCACTGCCCCGCTTTCAGGACACACCAATTATGCTTTTCTTTTCAAACTCCTGGAGATTTTTGACACGTGATGCCATGTCACACTTAAATCTGTATTTTAATTTAATCTAATTTCACACTTCACAAAGTAAAATAGATGGCTGACACCTTCTGAGATAAAAGCTGGCAGATGACAGAAAATGGGAGGTGGAAAAAGGATCCTGCTAATTTGATGGTTCTCATGATGATGCATTTGGCTGGGTACAAAACACACAGTCCGGATTGTTGCTCGATGTGTGCGATTTTAGCCTGGGATAGTCAAAAACATTGGGTCAAATGTGGACGCCATCAGGGTGGCTGTGCTGTGACTTTCAATATCTAAACTTAAGTTAGCATTGCTACTGTCATGAATGAATGTCAGCAGCAGTGATGTGTTCAAGGTGACACTATGGACAATGTGGGAAGCTGCAGTAAAAAACACACAGCAAAACACACATACACCTAAACACACACACTTGCACACAAACAGAACTTTACAAGAGTTCTCACAGACTGTAGGGTTAGGGATTATTACACAAATAAAAAGTTTGCGGTAACCTTCATATCAGGGGGAAGAACTTAAATAAATGCAGCAGTTTTAAAACCCCTGGTGGCTTCAGCTGGAGGCAATGTGGTGCCACAGCTGCCGCGTCCACAGATGATTTCGTTTTCAGACATCCGTGTGAAGATGACCGAGCTGCTCCGCTTAGCAAAATAAGAAGGGAAATCAAGGCGATCACGCCCGAGGAGGGCCTGTTAGCACAAAATGAGATCCAACAAATCCTTCTTTGCTGGAAGGTGGAATACAAAAAAAAGGGGGGGAATGAATTCCCGACCTGTGCGGAAGAAAAAATCTAATCTGTTGCATCAAGAAGAACGTCATAATAAACGAAGTTGAACAAGTGACAATCATAACAAAATGGTATGTGGCCAATAATGATTGATATGACACATCAGCTATTTATAAGGGACTTTATATATTATTTATCAGGTACCGGACACCTTGATTATGTTTAAATTAGTTAGAAATGAAAATATCTCTTTAGCTACTATATATGCATTCCCAACTTTTGAACGATCAGGTCCAAAAATATGATCCTTGGGTGAAAGTGTTTTGTGTTAAAATCACAGTCACGTGCAAGTTTGTAGCAGGAGCCCACGAACAGAAGCCGAAATTAAACATCAAAGATGAAAGAGTAAAAGAAATGGCGCCTCCTCTCCCGAGGTTCTGCTGTGGAATCCACGTGGGCTGATTTTTGCATAAACAACATAAAGGTCTGGATCCATTCTGCGTTGAATTAACATTTTGTCCTGCTGCTGATGTAACCGTGTGGGTGGTATTTTCTTCGCACACTTGCAGCCTTTCAGTTCTACGTGAGCGTAATTTAAACAGTCTTGCTTGAATCGCGTGGCTGCCCATGTCCATCCTCATCATCAGCGTAGGGACCTGTATTCAAGTCCCGCCTCTAACCATAACTCCTTCTAAACAGTAGATAAAGTCGGTGGATTGCAAATATTGTTACTTTTTTACCCACGACACTATGGTAATTTTTGTTTCCTTCCGCAGGACGTCAGGATCTTTTGATCCATAAACAATGTCCTTCACTGCTAGAAGACAGTGACGATCAGCTAACGTCTGCAGCATCATGTGGTTTTTAGCAGCGATGTATTATCGCATGTCATCCGCGTAGCGATCGAAGCTGACGCTGTGCAGTCTAGTCTGTTGCAAAGAGAACCTAAAGGGACCGAGGCTGCTGCCCTGTTTGACCTCGTTGTGGCTGTCTTGTTTGTCAGAAGCAGGAGCTCACAGACAAACATACAACCTTCTGGCTCTGTGTTCCGAACCAGCTAAACACACGGTCTGACAGGCCGATCAGCTTTTCCGGATGAGCGATCAAAATGTCATGATCAGTCATATCAGACTCTGCACCACGGTCCGAGCGTCCTGCCTTCCGAGCTTTGTCTAGGGTTGCTTATTATTCCAGCCAGACGACTTTGACGAGATCGACGGATGTGATAGGCGTGAACATCAGCCGCTGATGCAGCGAGTCAACAGGCCTTGCTGGCTGTACATCTGCCAGGATGGTTAAGGAGGGGGGGTGCTTCTTCACAGACAGTTGACTACGATGCTTCAGGGGCTCGCTAAATAGCTGTTTGAGCAGTGGAGAATGATAATGTTCCTTTGCAGCATTTTTTGCTACTCCGCGTCCCAGCTCCAACCGTGTGACTCTTTCCGTCTGTCTCAAAGAGCCGTGTCTGTCTTTTGATCTCACTTTCTAACCTTTTAGCGGAGCAGTGTTATTTAGCGCAGATGTGAAAGTGCCATTAAATGTTCCAACCGTACAATTTGCAGGGAGATCTGAAGTAAAAGGCAATCTCCTGATGGCGACGAACTTTGCTGTGGCCTTTTGCTAAATCGGATATGATTAAATCGACAACAGAAAAATGTGCGGTGTTGGTAGGAGATGGGCATTCAGAACACTAAAACAATGCCTGCGTTTAACCCTGTTTCTGCTGCTAAGTTCAGAGTGTTACCACAGCAATCAGAAGCTTTCTGGATGTTCACAACCGTAAGGTACATCCAGAAAGCTGCTGCTGTTCCTTCTTCTGCTGGTTTGTCTGACTGACTATGATGGGACCATGTTAACAGATACAGGCGGGAGAGCATCCTGTGGGGACCTTGTGGGATCTGGAACGTGGAGTCATATGACAGTTGAGCACCATCTACTGGGAGCATGATCTGTTGTGGCTAAGGAGGAAGTGATCCTGAGAGGCAGGGAGGCGTGGTGGGCATAGTGTGTGCTTACAGACCCTGCACACATATTTGCCTGTTGGTAATCAATGACATGGTGCCGGTCAGTGCCACCCTGTTATGGATCCTATCTGAACAATATTTGATTTGTCACAAAATGTGAAAACTTCTCACTCGTGGTATCCACTTTTCTGTTGCAGAACATCAGAAGAGCCAGTATAAATGATGATTTTCTTTGATACTGTATGACTGGCAGGTCCGTCGATGCCGTCACAGGTGCTACCTTCTGAGTCAGATCTTTTATGCCGTTGCATCTTCACATGACTGCTACTAGCATCCTCAATCAAAAATGTGCTTTGCTCAGGTCTGGGGCTATTTTTTTGGTTGCTTTTTGCCATATTGCCATGATTAGGTTCCCCTAATTTGCACAGATAGCACTGGTTTCTCCATCTCTGAATTTAGCATTACCTTTAGGGCTGTTTTTTTTTTGGGTTTTTTTTTTGTTTTGTTTTGTTTTTTTGGTTTCTGTCTTGTTTGTAAATTTAACTTCTTATTTTTTTGGCAATGGAAACAATATTTCAGTCAGTGCTTTGTAGCCATTTCACAGCAAAAATTGAGGCGGTGGAGTAATAGCAAGATTGGATTTCATCAAATTTCCTCTTCTGTCTTATTTCACGGTGGCGCACATCAGACTGGTTTTGTTGGTTATCCAGTTTTGTTATTCACTCGCTCTGCCTGAAGACCGAAAATCTCGAATTATGTTTTGTCCATAAAGTCAGTTTTCTCGTTAGCTGTTCCCACTCAATCAAAGCTAAATAAGTACCAGTGTAACAACAGCTCAAGCCAAAAAACAAATTAAAGCTAACATGCTAACAACAAATGGAAAGAATAAAAAGTCCAAGGAACAACGTTCTCAGAAAACTGACGAGAAATAAAAAGTCAGCGCCTGCATCAACAGATGAGAGATGATAATTCAAGAAAGAGGCCAGATTTAACATCGCAGGGTTTTTAAAAGCCTGCTCATGTCACACCAACTTGTGTAATTACAGAAAGAATGACGAGGCGTTTGCAGTAAATCATGTCCACTTCCACACAGCGGTGGCTTCTAATGGATTGCATTCCTTAGCGGTGCTTGACGGAAGAAATGCATCAAAAGAATTCAAAGACGTCAAAAGGAACAATAAGAGAAAACGCCCCCGGCCCCTGGTTTACCATCGGTTTTCAGCAGCCGCAGGTCAGTGAAGTCATCAGTTTTATTAAAGATTTGGTTTTAGATAGAAAAGAAAGAAAGGGCACCAGGGTGTGAGGGTGTATTCCAAATGGATATTGAGAAAACGAGAGGAAGACCATTATCATGTTGTCTCAGCAAGGTGATGCAAAGCGTCACATTCCCTCTCTTCATCCCTAATACCAGAATAGCTCACAGCCAAGTGTCCTCCTGACCTAAACCAGCAGGTGTTTCAAAGTACGTCCCTCCAGTCATCAAATATGTTAGAAAAATCAGCTAAGAATGAATCGGTGCACTGGTCCCCCCGCTGAGTTCATCTACAGTAGTATTTTCTGATTACTTTATTTATTTTGAATGCTGTCAAAATTGTTTTTTGCAACTAGCCTTGAGGACCCCTGTGGAGACACCTGTGGACCACTCCTTGGATTCTTGCAGATTTCAAAGTTGCTGCTTTGAATAATTTTGATCTCTTGCCTTCCGCTGGTAAACAGAGAAGAAAAAAAAAAAAAACAGAACTTGGTACGGGATAAAAACAAAGGATGCTGCTTCATATACCCTGTCATCCAACCCTTTGCGGTTTCATATAAGCAAAAATTCCCTATTTTCAAGTTGTATATGTCAGAATAATAGAAGTATTTAGGCAGGGGTATTTGGACTTTGATTTATTTTTTCCCCCTCTTTTCTGGCTTTCATGGCGCAGGCCTGTTATATTGTTGCTTAGTTACAGAGACGACAGAGCCGACAGAGCCGGAAGTGGAACGGATCAGTACTACAAGTGGAAAACCTGGTATCTGTGTGATGAGAAAGCATGATTAATAAGACAGTAGGGAGAAAGAAAACAAAGATAGTAGGGTTATTTGTATACTCTTAAAACAATGATGAGTTAATTTTACATTGTCAAGTGTGTGTGTGTGCGCACAGAGGCTGATGGCATTGTTCGTTTTTCATCAGCATAAAAAATAAACACAGGTTGTCAAATCTGCCAGCCTATTCATCTGCGGACCTACCTCTTTTTTCGATATAATAATTCTGAATGGATATACACGCACTAACAACAATAGCAGGCAAACAACTGTTTAGCCGCTTTACCCTGACCTGAATTTCACTTTTATTGTATGAATGTCAAACAAACAAACAAACAAAAAAGCATTGCTCTTAAACTTTGAAAGGGTGCGAAAATATTTAGGCTATTTATTTGCTTAAATTCCTTGATTTGTTTGGTTTGCCGACTGCCTTTGTTTCATGATTGATTGGGTGTTATTAAGCACTTAATTAGCATAGAGCGCACCTTATGGAGGCTGGAAATAAAGAAGGTAATTGCATTGCTGTGAGCATTGAATGTGGAGCGACGCGGCGAAGCATTTGAATATTGGGCTCTTCTGGCAGTGAAACAGCAACGTTATCGGTTGTCTCAGCACATAGCAGGTTTTTATTTTGCAAGGATTGCAATCCTGTGATGTGTGTAACATCGGCAAAACAGCTTAGGTGATAATGGTGTTTGACCACGAAAATGATGCCATCATTGAATGTATCTGAAAGATTTGGAAAAAAAAAAAAGCCACCTTCAATGTTCACCTGCCATGTGTGAAAAGATCTCTGTGTTCAGCAGTGTTTTTGCTATTAAACCTCTGATTCCCCTCTTTGCTGTCACAAAATAGCATTAACTACTTCAAATCTCCTGCCCCCGCAGTTATGGCGACGGCTCCCTCAGCACATCTGACGGAAAAAGACAGTTAATTTCACCTCTGGTGCACCGAACAGGCTCTGAAACTTGCTCTTTGATGAATCATTCATGAGTGCATTAACTATCAAGCCCACCGATTCGTTTACGAGCGCCCGCCGGCCCGACGGTTGTCACACAGGTAATAGAGGTGCTGCGAAGCTAATCAATGCCGCGGTCATCAGTTAGGGGCTCCTCGGGTCGGCCCCTTCGATGATGCCCATGAAACAAACAATCCGAAAACGCAGTCGAGAGTCAGGGAAGCGTTGACAAGCTCTATAATGACCAAAGCGCTAAGTTAAAGCCTGCTCCAAGGGAGAATCCATCCAGTTGGAGGAAATGTCTGTCAACAATGTACTCATTTGGAGAAGGAATCATTGGAACTTGAAGATCTTGCTGCTGGTGGGTGATCATAAAGAAGCGGCCCATGAGGCAACAAAAGGACCATGTGGGCGCTAAACCCCGAAAGTACACTGAATGCATTTGTGTTGCAGCTATGGCTTCTGCTCCATCTCTGCCCTCCATCTAAATCCATCGACTTCTACAGGGACTTTAGAAATAATGTTTTGCTTTTGCGTTAATGTCGATTCTTTCTTTGCCCTTGTCTAAAATGATTAATCTCTACAAGACTTGGGACCTGTTAACGTCATGGGGAAACTTTTGGCACAGTTGATACAGGATTTTTTTAATCTTAAAAATAAACATGTTTCATTTCTCTCCTCGCACCCAAAGTTCTGTGCCACACGCAATGCATTGTGCTAGCTTGTTGCGACGTGCTCTGCCATCTGACCAAACAAAGAAGTGGTCTAGGGAGCACGTAGCCCTTGTGGAATTGGAGCCACAGCTGGTGTACACACACGTGCATTGATTTAAAAGGTCGAGGAAAGCTCTGACATTTTACCATTTAGAAAAGTGACCTCATAACAGTAAGGTCCGTGAGCATGCTGATCAGCATGTTTGCGAAAATAAATTGTCTCTGTTAGCCTATGGTATGTGTGTGTGTGTGTGTGTGTGTGTGTGTGTGTGTTTGATGCATTGATAGACTGCCGACCTAAGCCCACTTCTGCACGACGCCTGCTAAAACAGTCTCCAGCACTTCTCGTGAACCTAATTAGGAATTAGCGGCAGACTTTTTAAATTTATTTATTTACTTAAACTTCCTGTTGACAGATTGGTGTAGTTCCTGCTCTCTGGCAGGCATCCAGACTTAATCCCAAGCATCAGTTCTGGCCTGATTCAGCCAGTTTGTGTTAGAATTATTGCTTCACGCGAACATCCAGCTGCGCCCAGGACTTAAGTTCCCATTTGAATTCTGTCTTCAGGGTTTTCCCCGTTGCTAATCTTTGCTTATATTTTGCCTATTTGCTTTCTTTAATGCATCGATTTTCTGACAGCAAAAACATTCCCCTCATCAGGACAATCTGACCTTGGTGTTCAGCAGAGCTCTGGTTCCCCTTGCTCAAGAGCTCTCGTGTTAAACAACAGCCTCTTTGGTCTGTGACGACAAGCGCCTGAGTTTTGATCCCCCCTGACTCGATTTTTCAGGCGACACTTGACAGTCCTTACCAGCCAATGATCAGGTAACAGCCTGTTTTCTTAGGACCAGTAGCAGCCTTAAATGCTTTGTTTAAAATCAATAAAACCAATAATGACGGTTTTCAGATCAATACTGAGCTCAGGGGACTCTCAGGGTGGAGTGTTTATGTTGCAGTTTGCCTCAGATTGCACCAACTGATCTTTGCTTTATTTAAAAACAGCCGTTTAGGCTGCACTGGCCCAGCACGCTTGCAGATTTTATACTTGCAGAGGGACTTTAGACTTTTGTCATTTTTGCGTGCCTCCTGCTCACAGACAACTAAGTGAAGCTAACAAAGGGATCTAAGGATTTTTCTCTGGTGCTGCGGGAACTTTTAAGATCAACCACACATCTGAGGACGGCGTTATTGCTTGCAAATGCTTCTTGCCACATCTGTGGATGCCACAGTACATTTGAGACTACAACTGACGCAACAAAGCCTTAGAGATGGAGAAAAAAAGGGCATCGGTGCAGAGCAGCATCGTTCTCTCTAATGAGCATCAGTGAGGTTTATTTGATATCTGTGTTGTTACTGTCTGGCCCTGCCTGGATAATGGTTCCAGACTGCAACCTGTGTGATGTATTTCTTTGATTTAAAAATTGATAAAATATTCAAAAAATCACTAGGTACATGGCCTGAGAGACAAAAACACTGCTTGATCTTCCTGTGGATTCCAGGCCTACATGTCAAACACACACTACTCAGAGAGCACTATAATGTGCTGACGGGGCGAATTCCTCCAAACAGTAGAGCGGATATTTCATCACGTCATGTACCATCCTTTTTTAATCATTTGTATTTGTTAACGCGCCTGCATCATAGCTTCAGCAGAAAACTGTGTTGTTGTTTTTTTCCTGTTCCGTACTAAGTAAGAGCCAAAAGCCTAACTCAGATTTAAGTTCCGAGGCCAGCACTAATGAGCCGCATCCTTCATTTGATTCCAATTCCCTGTTAATGATACAATGCCTATGCCAAGGGGGGGTAAAAAAAAGACTCTCCAGACACAAAGCACCTTAGGAGCCACTTATCCTCACTTAAAACCACCAACCCCTACAGATTAGCATGAACATTTTTGCTTCTTTCCTTTAACCTTGTGTAACTTGGCTGTTGCCAGTCATTTAGTCTTAAGCCTTAAGGAAAACTTGACACTTTTGTCATAGGAGATAAGATGTTGATGAATCAATTAGGCCGATGATAATCTTATTCAAACACAGAAGGTGTTTAGCTTCACTGGTAGCAGAGCGTGTGTCTCTGTTGACACACGTGCACGTGGCGTGGCCGCCGTGTCTGCAGAAGGTCGTTAGGGAAAGTTGGAGTGCTCCCGCGATGGGAATCGATGCCCACTTTTGTAGCAGAAGGGAGGACGCCGATTCTAGCCCTCGGCCGGGTGTAGCGAAGGCGGAGGTCCGTTTAATGACGTGTCAGTCAGACAGATAGTTAATCAATTTATTTAGCCGGTAATGTATGTATCCCAAAGCAAATCTTTAATTAAGGGGCAGAAAAGAATGGGGCAATTGTGATGCAAAAGGCCAAAGAGTGTGGACAAAAGAAAAGCTCAAACAGGTGCTTCTTTACTCCCTTCATTACCAGAGACAGCACATGAAAATCTGTCTGTTTAAACAGCCTGCAAAATGCAGGTGACGTGCATGCCAGCATCAAGCACAACTACACTTTTTACCTCCACATTTATTTTTTCATCGTTTCACAGCATCAGTGAAGGAAGACCTGACAGTGTTCGCTGCTCTGTGACCTAAAATCTGAACCGATGGCACTTTTATCGTATCTTGATTACCTTTGAAACTACTTTAAATTGCACTTCGCCAACCTGATAAGCGCGGCAACTTCCCCCGCGTCCAAATCTTAGGGCTACAACCTTGTGTGATTGTAATGCGCTGAGCAAAATGTTTTTTCATTGCTGGAGAAAAAGGGCAAAAAGTGTGAATACGGTGTGTTTTTTTTGTTGTTGTTGTTTGTATTGTTTTTTTTTTCTGCCAGACCAGTGGTGATCTGTCAGTGGGGCTGCGTTTCCGCCATCTTATTTTGTCCTTTGCCACTGCAGATGGTCTGACTGTTTCTGACCATCCCATCTCTGTCGGACATCCAGAGCCACATAGAGCTAGGTGCCATCTGATGAAAATAAATAAATCATACACAAAACACAACACTGAATCTCAAACATGTAGCATGCATATGAGATGTTTTCCTGATATTGTAAGTCTTCTATGATATACTGTAGATGGGGAACTAATCTTTTAATGGTTTAGCATCTACAATTGCTGGGTTGTATTGAGCATCCATTGGTGCAGTTTTTCGCTTGGATTTCACTTGGATTTTGTTCTCAGGCTAAATGAGGGAAAAATAACATTTAATATTATGACATTTCTTTTAGCAGTGTAAGGCGCTGGTTGGTAAAATGGGTTTTTATTTTTAATGCTCCTGTTAGTAAAAAGTAATATTTACAAACGTGTTTTTATTCAAGTAGTGATTAGAATTTGGAAAAAACATCTGTTGTTTTTGTGTCAACTGCTAACTCTGATATTAAGAAAAAGTATATAAATGAAATATATAAGCTATACAGACAATTTTGAAGGCAGAAGGCTTCTTTGCACTAGTCTTATTAAAACAAAATAAAAGAGATACAGCCTGTCCCCCAAACAGCCAGATTTTTTTTTCTTTTTTTTTTTTTTTCGGCAGGCTGTGATCGCCAGCTGAATCGGCTAATTTGTGCATCCCTCCTCAGTCTGTCAGGAAGCCAGTCAGCGCTCCCAGCAGGCATGGAGTCAACTGGCTCCCACAGCGCCTCTTCAGCCAATCAGGAGCTACAATCTCTTCCCCTCCTCCGACTGTTTACCAGCCAACCATTCGGCAACCGCTGCAGACCGCAGATCAGGCATTCTGCATGCTCCAGTCAACCTCTCCCGCTACCAATAATGGAAAAAGAATTTGGCTTGTTGATGGTTGATGATGGCTCTTTGTTCTGTTGAACATCATCATTTTAGACAGTAAAAAGGGTCACATGACCATCGGGTCATGACAGGTTGGATCCGACAACTGGTTCAGTTTGTGTGACGTAAATATTTTGTTGACTTTATCAGATTCTTGGTTGTTAGTGCTGCTTTCGTGCATCACAGAGGGGTTTACATAGGTGAGATATCTGAATAAAAAACAGACCTAAGAAGGAGTAATGCTGGAAAATATAATCTATAACTATTATATGTAAGAAATGGCAGCCTGGGAAATAATGCAATCAGTCTTTGGTCGCCTTTATCTCTTCACAGAAGACGTGCTAAAAGTAGAATCAAACCTGAATATTGTTTTTGGCCTCAACTTTAAAGTTCTCTTCAAGTGATACAGTGCAATGAAAGCAGAATTCATATTTATTTTCTTTTTTTGGGTTTATTTGAAGTCGATGCAGAAATTTCACGGAGGTTCTGTCCACATGTACAGTCCTTCTGACCTGAAGGGGGCGTGCACAAAACAGATGAGCGAGGGGAGAAGTGGAAGAGAGCGTCAGCTGATTGTGAGATAATTAGTCTCTGCTTCGAGGGGGGAGAAAAGTCAAGCCCACTTGTCTGTGTAATTGTGCAGGTCACTGATATCTGACATTTATTCACTTGGAAAATTAGCTTTTCTCATCTGACGCAATACAGCTGAAGCTATATCCCTCCCTAAAATCTAAACATTTTTGACTTTAAGTGTATTTGGTGAATATGACACTGCAGCTGGACTCACTCGAGTCTCCTGCAGTAAGGGCTCTGCGTGCGGCACTGCAGCATTTTATATAACCAACGGCAATAGTAAACTCAGCGAGGAATCGCCAATAAATGGATGCAACCACGCTTTTATACCTGTGGGCATGTGTTTCTAAATTAAAACAAGGATTTGTTGATTTATTTTTTTTTTCTTTTTTGCAGGTGAACCTTTTGGTGGTAAGACTGCTGCAGGCGTTCCTAAATGGTACTGGAGCTTCTCTTGGGTAGCTGAGGATGACCTGAGCCTTGCCAGCAATTCCACATCAGGTGAGCAGAAAGCTGATGCCCCCCCCACCCCACCTTCAGATTGGCAGAGAGGCAAACACGCTTCCGTCCTTGAGATCCTTCGCTCCCGGTTCCCCTGTGTCATGTCACATCCACTTTCTGTCAACACACATGGACTTCTTTGTCCTGCTTGCCCTTTGTTTTTCAGTCCCGGGGTTGTGACAAAGTCCCATGATTCATAACATGGTAACCACCTCCAATTAGTAAGCAGCCAATGTGGTCGGGAGGTTTAAGATTTCACAGCTTCAGTTGTTTCATATTATTTTTGGTTTATTTTGATGCTTTTTTAAAATTGAAGTTTGACCATCTTGGCTCCCAGCAAGCCTAAAGTTGGAGGATGTCTCGCTGCCTCCAGCGGACAGACCTGTGATAACAGAGCCTTTGTCTCGAACCAGTAACAACAAATTTTAGGAAGGACTGGAAACTGTCAGGGATAAAGTCTTATTGCAGTCATGGCTAAAAACCCAGAACAGAAATGTCCCTTAGCACCCTGCCTTGGAGGAGGATGAGCTGTGATCCCCGGTATGCTGGTCCTGCTCACACGGAGGTCTGGACAAGGCATCGGCATCGTCGAGGACTCGAGCCAATAAGTCCTTTGACCCGAGCTAATGATTATTTTTCCCATTAAGATGTTGAGACTTGTTTGTCTGCTGCTTAAGAGCTTCTGGCCTGGCAGGTGTCGGCTTGCCAGCAGCTAGCTTACTGGGGGGCAGGTGACTTTGGTGATTCTGTGAAGTCCTCTGTGATGGCAGTCTGGCAAATCTCAACTGACCTGTCGGGTATAGCTCCTAATTTTTCCAGCAGATCATGCTATACGTGGGACATGGTGTGTTCTGCTGAAACAAACTGAGATTCACCTGACCCACTCAGTCAAAGGGTGGCTTTGGGTCAGCAGGGGGAGAAAGGAAGAACAGAGGGTCACAATTGTCCTGGAATAGCGTTCTCCTCTCCACTGAGCTTCTTCTATAAGCATGTGGTCAAACAACTGTGCTTCTCCCAGCACTGCAGCCAGTTCAATGGGATGGTTGTAGCAGACTTTCGGGCAACTGTTGACTTCTGGTATTTAGATATACATAACCAAGTTCAAACCGCCTTTGTAACGGTGGCAGCTCCATTTTCCCAGTGCTGCGATTAGTGGCAGCTGATCCTGCACATGATGGCTCAATATGCTTGGCTGTGAAGCTCTGGGGGAAGTCTTGCTTCTATCACACGTGGAGCTGGCAGGTTGTGGTGCAGCCAAGTGCAAATGGTGCCAGTCAGACAAGATTATTTTGGAATGAATCCTAAAACATTGTAAAATCTAACTGCATTTTTCTATTATAAAGTATAAAGATAGTGTTGACCTTTGATCTGTATCGAGACAAACCAGATAAGAAAAATTAGCATGATTAGTCCTAAATGGTCTTTATTTTAAAAGTGAATGTACAGTGTGACATATAAACTCTATTAGTGTGCAATAGGACTCTTTTAATGGCCTTCTGTTTTTGAGTGGATGAAACCTTTCCTCGGTTTGTTACCGCACACATTTGTGCATTTTAATTTGATGTACAATAAAGAGGTGGCCTTAAATGTGTCTGTGCAGCAGCCTTTAGTGCGGTGACCTCGGCACTTGGTTGCTGTTGAAAAAAATGGGACTGACTGACTGACTGACTGGTTACAAAACCAGCCTTTGCTCTCTTCTCTTATTTCATTAGTTGCCTGGAGCTGCAGGGACATTTGTCTGCTTGATGTTAGTAAAACAGCTTTGTTGCAACTTAGCGATGTTAGCACCCTTTGAACCAAGCTCCCCGCTGCCTCCTATTTGCAGTAGTTTGTCCTCCCATAGGAAAAAAATGGCACAGCCACATGTCGCCGTGTTCTGTTTAGCGCTGTCGTTCACACTCGCAGCAGCTATCCTCCGCGTCGTGATGGATCGTCCCTGTTCAGATGCAGCTGCCAGCTGCAGCAGATTCATCTGGATGGATGCTAGCCACTGGAGGAGCTGCTGTGCGCTACAATAAAACATCTGCCCAGCTCAGCTGGTGGTGCTGTTTTTGTGTAGCGAGACACTGCCGTGAAATAAAGCGCATTTGTGCATTTGCAAAAAATAAATAAAAAAGAACTCAAGAGCAGTGGTATAAATGCCACAGCTCTTCTACAAGTGTAAAAATAATCGCATTTCATTCTACATACACATCCATTTGCAGTTGTTTTTTGGTGTGGAATCAGAAAAATATTCACGGTTCCGTCAAGAATATAATTTACAAAAAGGCTGAGAGTGGGAATATGCTAAAACACACTTTGAGAAGGTGTTTTTCTTTAGTTTGGATACAGTTACTCTAGCTGAAACAAAATATTTTACTATTCTGTCAGAATGCGTACCTCTCAGCAGCCATTATTATACAGGTTTATCCGTTTATCTATTTACTTGTACTGTTTATCCTTGCATTTAATGATATTTTACTGACATAAGATTAATCACAAAGCAAGTATTATCACTCCAAACCATCTTTAATATCATAAATGCTTCCTGTTCCTGGTGTCAGCAGTCATTTAGCCTGAGTTCACTCTCCCATTTCGCCTCAGCCACCCATCCCACTTAAAGACCGTGAAAGGTGAAGGAGCGAACGGGTCTGTTGGGATGATACAGCGCTATCGGCGTCTTCAGATGATAGAACTTGGAACTTTGTCTTTAGGGACCTCGAAGCTGGGGAGACGTTCCTGTCAGAACTTTAGCTGTAGCTTTTAAGATCAGCTGGAGACTAATTCACAAAATATTATGAAAATAGTCCAGCCTTAATAATTGCTTAAAAAATAAGCAGTTATTGTGTTTCTTTTCATACAGACTGATGCGTATATGTTGTGCTTTGGATCATTATCTTACAAAACCTAATTAAAAATCACTTTGCTCATTAATTTATCCATATGGGGTTGACTGCAGAGCTCCACCTTCCTTAACGATAAATGAATTTGCCTGAAATATCAAGGCAATACAGTGTAATGAATAAACACAGCTAGACACTATGCTATTGTAATCATAAATAAATCCATCTTCGCAGTTAAAAGCTCAGATGGAGAATATGTCGACCCGCCATCCACACGTGGAGAAACACACGGTTAAATGTAATGGATTTGTTGTCAAAGGCACCAATTTGCAATTTCAACACACTTATTTTTAAATGGGGGTTGGAGCGGGGCGCTCACTTTGGGGAAAAAGGCAACGTCATTTGTTCATCAAATTAGGGTGCTCGGCGCCGTCCTAGTGACCTTCGGCCATGTGGGGCGACACATGACCTAATATCTGCTCCATGTGGTGAATGAGGTCAGGGTCACATGTTGTGATTCCGCTCGTTAACCAATTGCACGCCTCCATTGGCCCAGTTAGAACCACTGTCGAAAAAAAACCCCTTTGTGTATATAAAAGCGGCATCACATGCTTCCTGACAGACAGGGAAATTTACTTACTGTTTGTCTTGGTCACGTTTGCTTTTTTGCCACTGGAAGAGACGGAAGCTCCATTAACCAATTACCTCCATCCGAGCTGCGTACTGAGATTAATTCTTAGGAACAAGATTGCTAGTAATCTACAATACAGCTGTCTTTATTTGTGTTTTTTTCTCTCCTTTACTTTGACCATCAGTCTCACTCAAGGGTCATCTGGATAATTCTGCCATTGGAGTGAACATAGTGATTATCGCCTCTCCTAATTAGAATTTACATTATGGGGGGTGTAATAGGCCATTTTTAACTTCCCAGTTTTAGAATCTTTTCACACCCTGCATCGTCAAGCCTTAAGCGACGGCTTCATGCTGCCGTCTTCTGTGCATCGCTGCAATGTGGAAAACCAACTCCAGGGCATCAGACCGAAAAAATGGGTGAAGATGTAAAAGTGATTTCAAATACCCCCCTTTCACATCATTCATTGCCTAAATCAAAATACTGTGTTAACAAAGGCATTTTTTAAATAAATATGTTTGTTTTGGCTAACCCTGATTTAAACTGCTAATTTAACCTATTATAAAGTGTCAAAGAAAAGGAAAATCTAGTTTAACTATAAACACTGTTTTCTGCTGGCTGATTTAACATTTCACATTAGAATTCTGGCAAGATTGTTGTTTTATGTAAAACTTTGATCACAAACAGCAGCAGACTGCCGCCTGTTTCTGTCGCCGGCGTGTCTGTAATGTTAATAGACAAGCTGCCGTTGCAGAGAACAAGCTTGACATGCGCCTGCAGTGATGTCAGTGACAACGACATTGTTTTCAAAACCTCTGTGCAAGTCCGACTCATGTGTTTCTGCCAGAAATGATGATAAACGTTGTAGCCTAAACTTGCTACCATTGTGGACAACAGTGTGAACGCACGGTGAAATATGCGATGACAAAGAAAAAAAAACCTCAGAGGTTCATATTGCAAGTTTGTTTGAACAATCTTAAAATGTCCTTCGAGTTCCTAGAAAATTCAAAATGACCCTTTATGAAAAATTCAAAATGACCCTTCCCTTGATTATCCATCAATAAATTGATTAAATCTCTACGTTCTATCCTTAAGAGCTTTCAAATATTTACATTTCAAAATTGCTGGATATTTAGAGCTCCACATTTTCCTTTGGATGCTTTAGTCAGCGCCTGCTTGTCAACCCTCACACTCGCTTGGCTTTGATCTTTGAAAAATCAAAGATTCAAAGTCATTCCGAAATCTTAGACGTCGCTCAAATGTAATCATTTGTTCCACGGCCCATCATCAATGTTTCCAAAAAATTTTGGCTGTAATTATTCCTTCTTGGCAGAAATAACAAATGCCCAATGAGGGTAATATATTAATTTGTATAAAAATTAAAAATAAAGGGCGAGTAATGTTGATCTTGTAGGTTTTCATAAATCTAAGCTATGGCACCATCTAGAGCCTGGATTTGACTCAGTGATGGGTTACGATAAAGAGGTTAAAATGGGCTTTCTCAGGCCGAGGGGCCAGCTGGTGTCTAACCAGTGACAAGCAAAGTCAGCTGAGGTTGTTCAGGTGTATGGTGGCCATGCCCTTTAGGGCGCCTCCCTTTGCGGGAGTTAACAGGACATTTGCCTAAGAGGGGGCCACAGGCCGCGCTGTGGACCGCGTGCAGAGACAACACCCACCACTCTGGCCTGGGGACCGGATAAGACTATGGGTGTTGGAGGCCAGTGTTCTGACTGGATAAATAGATAGATGGGTGGATGGATAGATGGATAGATAGATAGATAGATAGATAGATAGATAGATAGGTAGATAGATAGATAGATAGATAGATAGATAGATAGATAGATAGATAGATAGATAGATAGATAGATAGATAGATAGACAGACAGACAGATAGATCAACTCCTATGATGATAAATGAATCCATCGGTTTCTCTGCGCATTGAATGTGTGTGACGGTTCCACGTTTTGCTCCCCACACTTGAGTCACATCTCCTATCCCCACTTGGCAGCAGCCAGAAGAGCTTCACCCGTCAGCGTGCCAAACGCGTTTCCACGCATGTCAACACCAGCCTGATATAAAGCCAAGCCTCGGTTATCCAATAAAACGTGTGATTGTAATGTATTTATCTTTAATAAATGATTCATGTTTATCCCCCTCAACATTGCATTTCTGGGTTTGTAATGTATCTTTTTTATATTACAAATAAAAACTACGGCGATGCTAACGGCAAGCTTCCCTTAGACAAAGCCTGGTCCACCCACACTGAGCATTTATTGGAGCTCTTAGTTTAATGTTGTGTTTCTCGCTTTGGCCACAGTGAGCTAAAATAGCTTCAGGCTAGCCTTGATGCCGCCTCATTAGATAAAGCTGATTTCAGACTCATTAACTTGTCCTATGTTTGAAAGCTTCAAGAGCGCCACATGCTAATCGCTTTCATATATAAGGGACTTAAGGAGACCTTTGGTGGGGATGTTTGCATTAATTACAGGCAACCCACACACTTTAACATTGAGCTGGACACAGATGTGCAAACAGTTAGTCCGCCCGTCTTTTTCCGGACGAATTTCCATGAGCTGAGAATCTTTGATGTGACAGTGGTTTTCTCGATGTTATCATTCTTTTGACGTGCGCGGGAACCCTTCACTTTTGAGGTGAATGAACAGATGATAGAGTGTCCAGACGGGCCTCCAGCAGCTGTGAAAAAGGCCCTCGAAGAAGAAGAAGCCACTGGAGTTTGAAGCCATCAGTTTTCCTATTGATGGATCTGCTGAAATAAGATCTGCCCTAATCGATGTTGGATTATTTATATTTGCTCTTACTGAAATTAAAATGAGTTTTTCTTTGTTTATTGGTTCATTTGGCTGTAGTCTTATTCTTCCACGGCGCTTGAAGGTGGTCCTGCCAAACTGGGTCCTTTGGTCAGAGTCGTTGTTATTTGTGCTGTTTTTTTCATGCGCTAACAAGATTAGCTGTAGTCAGGCTGGAGTCACAATGATTGGGTTTGCCTTGCTCCGACCTGAACTGTGTCCAGAACTTATAAAATGAAATACACAATGTCATGCAGAAAGAAAAACAATCAAACAAAAAAAGGGGCAAAAAAAACTCATTCACAATTTTGTTTTAGTGAGATATTTCTGCATAGTCATCTAATTCTTAATCAACTCAGGCAGGATTGCTGTAGCCTGTACAGAGGATTCTTGCACTTTCTGTTGATAACCTAGTGTGAAAAGTAATTTAAAAGTGGCCAACTTCCCCTCGGCAGTAATTTACACT